>CM052086.1:3146693-3182832 GCA_028453745.1 Agapostemon virescens
ACAAACGCGAAAATCTTCCTTGAACCTTCCTCTTTAAGAAGGGCCCCCAGAATTTAGGCTAGCATAACAGGAAAATCCAGGGGGCTTCGTTTTATCAACCCTAATTTTTCCCATTTTCGCGATTGATCGCCCCGACACTTCAAAGTCGCGCCACGGCTGTAATTCGATTCCGATCGACTTAAAAATTGGTATATACTCTGATCGCGCGCCTAGAAACATGTAGTCAAAATTACAAAAGAATCGGAGACCTAAAGATTTTTCGCGATTTTAAGAAGGGGTATACCTTCAATATTTAGCGATTTTGTGGCAATATTTAGCAAAACTTTGAAGTCGTGCCCCGGCCAAACCATTAGAGCTATCGACATGAAACAAACGCGAAAATCTTCCTTGAACCTTCCTCTTTAAGAAGAGCCCCCAGAATTTAGGCTAGCATAACAGGAAAATCCAGGGGGCTTCGTTTTATCAACACCAATTTTTCCCATTTTCACCATTGATCGCCCCGATCAGTCAGACAAGTTCGGAAAGCCTGGAGAATTTCGCAGAGCGATTCAACGCAGCCACGAGGTTTAACGACGAATGAAATTACCGGGTGTATCCGACAGGAATGCTTGGTCCTCGCCCTCGTTGCCATAAATAGCAGATTCTCCTAAAAAGGGGCTGCAGACTGGCAGGCGCGGGTTATTAAGGGCGAGATGACGCTCGGAAGTCCCTCGACCCGTTTAAGCTTCTCTCTCCCGGCCCGAAGAATCTCCTAATATCTTAATAACATAATCATTTTCTCACATTCGTCTCGGGGAAACGGTTTAATAAATCATTCCCCACTCAAGATTAATTCCTTCCCCGAAACTATAGAACGAACACGAATTCGGTTTCTTTTTTCCTGCGGCAACTAACCCCGAACATCGAATTAATCACGTCCCTCTGATTATTCCGCTTGCAAAGCGTCTAATAAATCATCCGACAGAAAATTAATTCCTCCTTCGTTATCGAAACGAGGATCATCCGTTTGCTATGACGAATGGCTTCGAAGATTCGCGTTATCGTCACAGTTTTCTTCGTCGATGCGGCGCGGAGGGGTCGAGAAACCGATCGCCGATAATTTCGAGTTTTCGGATGCTTTCGTTTCTCTGAGGTTGAAACAGCGCGGCGAGGAACGCGCTTTTAAACCTAATACTTCCTCCGACGTTGGGTTGGCCAAGTCAGGCGTATATATTACATCCTAAAGTAACGCAGGTAACGTAAGCGCGCGCGTAAGGTGCGTGCAAAAGGCGAGAAACCGAGTCGCGTTAAGCGGAATTAACGCGAGAGGTAACTCGAGCCGAGCGCGCTTACATACCGCCGCCTTTTGTCTCGCGAAATTAAAACGAAAAGACTGGCTTCCTGGTGCTCGCGACGCAAACGGCACGAAACCTCGTTCTCCCCGTGAAACGGCCAGAAACGCATCTATTCTTGCGCGAATCTACGGCCAACCGTGCGAATTCAGCTTTAACCTTGCCTCCTTCGACGCAACTACCGAGTGAAATATTAGAAGCAAGGGCTCCGTCCTTTCTTTGTTACTTTCAAAGCTTGCGGCTAATAGATGGCGACGCGTATCGGGCAATGTAGCAACCTTGTATATGACAGACCTTCTCCGACGAAGCCGCAACAATTAACTTCCGAGATAATAACTCGACACGCTGTAACTTGTTGCGAATACTTTTTATTCTTACGTGTTTCGCCCTCGAACGACACTACACGACTAACTTTCGTTTCTTCGCTAACAAGAGAAGCGTCCCTCCAAGGAAAGCGTTGCCAACTGACTTGAAACTACGTAAACCGTCCTAAATACTAGTTACTCTCAATTTATTCTAGTTTATTTGCGTTAATTTTGAAGGTATTCTATTGTATTCAAAGATACAACTGGTTCAAGAAACTGTTATTAACCGCTAGTAAAATTAAACGAATACCATTTTCTTGGTTGACTTTTTCGTATTGAATAAATCGAGCTAGAAAATTCATAGACTAAGCGTGCTCTATTCGCGAGAAGTAGAATCGGTTGGTCATGATCAGACAAGTGTTGCGCGTTGACGCGCGGTTTACAGAAAACGAAAAGTCTTGGTTTAATAAACTGTGGATCATCGTGGAAATAATAAAAATGTTCTATAATAATTCTGAAATAATAAAATATGCCTTCCTCGCACGTTGATATTTTTTAAACTAAAAGGATTGTTTAGGAACGATCGAGGCGAATAGGTACGCGCGTTGGAAATTGCTGTAGGAAGCGCTGAATGAGCGGTGGGAACGAGAGATTGCGAGGCGTAAATGGAACGTACGCGGCCACGTGCAATGTGACACAACGATTGTTACATCAATATTAAACATCTGCTGACCGTAGATTTGTCGCACGCATCTCCATGAGGCAATCGCAGTCGCAATCGCAATCGCAATCGCGATCGCGTATCGCCCCTGCACTTGACACCCGGCGGGAGTCTCGAGATCAACTGATTCGAGCAGTTATGGCACCACGAATCGCGTTCCTTGGATAATCGATTCCGATGGGTGCATAGTTTTACATGTGAAATTATTATCGTCAATATCTATCATTCGTTTATTTTTTCGTTAGTCATGCTAGGTTCACCTTTTTATAAACGCGTCGCTGCCACCGCTATTATAAATATTATAATAGACTAGACGCAAACTCTGCCACCAGACTACAAGCGGACTGCCTCACTTTCATCCACAGAAGTAGATTCATCGTGAGTCGCGAGGTTCATGGTCTGCCAACGTTCATGAAGAATTTCTAATGTAATAAAATTGAAGAACGTCGCGTCGCGTTGCCGATGATAATTACTCAAGATCGCAACAGCAGCAAAACACGAAGAAGAAATGTGTAAGGGAGAAGAGTGCAAGAAAGAATGCATACTTGGACGCCCACGCGAGCCTGCAATTAGTCTTTCCGACAAGAAGGTCGCTGGTTGCGACCACATTCGCTGCGATACCGAAATTAGCGTCGACGATGCACGGGCGGACATCGTGTCTTCGCCTCGGAATTAGTGCAAGCGAAAAATTCGTTTTCCCATTTCGGTAGAACGATTTCGGTCCATTAATAGCCGGGCTCGGCGAAAGGTCGTACACGTAAGTAAATGTGCAACGGATGTCCGGCACCGTGCCAGCTACGTTGGGCACGAGTATCGAAAGGCGGAATTTAAAGGGACACAGAACTATTGAAATTTCGTGAAATCGATCTCACGGAAAAAATCGCTCGAAACTGTCGAATCGTTCGCCTCGAATTACCGTCGAGTCGTCCTGAAGCGAATCGAAGCTTCCCTGTTATACCCAGAATTTGTTGTTCAATTATAAAAATATGTACACGCAGAGATTGTTCATTTTGCGTTTGAAAGTAAAGAGTTTTCCTAGCGGATCTCAAGTTTTCCCGATCTGCGTTCCGTTTCAGTTTAATCGGGATTAACTCCGGGAGAATCGCTATCTCCAATTTGATTTCGTTCCCTCAAAGGCAAAGAGTTCTCGAATTTTCCCGCGGAACCGCCTCGCTGTTCGCAGTCCCTCGCGAGGTGAGAAAAGCCGTCGTAAACGCGATCCAAGCGCGGTTCTCGAAACTTGAAACTACGGTTGCCTACCGACGGGCTACTCGGCGAGGCACGAAAGCACATTAGTAAAATTGGAGTAACTCCAACAACGAGGTGTCGGATCGGCAATGGACTTTATGCCCCGGCGTATGTTTCGTTGCTCTGTCCTGCTTCTTTTTCGCTGTCTCGCCCTCGTCGCGGTTATCCAAAAGCTTCTATCGCTGGCACCGAACCACCGCGCGCTAATTGCAGTAGAGCCGCGAAGAAAAACGTCGCGACACGCGACCAGACGCTATGTCTACGTTTTTATAGCGGTGTAATGGAGACATCGAGCTCGTTTGCCACTCGCGAATCCTCGCGGAAATGTTCGTCGGCCATGGACGAAGATGGAGAAACGTCGCGCTGTGCAGTATTCGCGCCGAAAAAGAGGAAGGCACATGTAATTGCACATTTATTTCTCATTTCGTCATTTGATATGGTTTCAAACATCTTTTTATGAAAGTTTGACGTGGGATTTAACTTCCCAAAGAAAACGCAAAGACCGCAAAGGGTTGATCGATTGAAAATTGTTTATCCGTAATCGTAAAATTGAAGGTACACGGGAAAAATTAATTGAAATTATAGCACGGTGCATCGTGGACGAGATAAAACAGGTTCAGGCTCGAATATGAAATGCGACGTCGAAGAGGGTAAAAAACTGCAGTTAAGAAGGAGATTATCGATTGCGGATACGGTGTTTAATCTGTTCTTTTTTCGCAGGCGCCGGGATTACTTATTTATAATCAACGATGTTTCAGCGAATAATAAATCATGTTACGATCCGCAACTTGGCGCGGCCGGATCGCAATCAGACTGATGCGTCTCGGACACACCGAGAGCAACAGAGCGAGTGAGAGAGAAGTTTGCAAAAAGTTTACACGCGGCTTGGCAAACGGCGTACGTTCGTTTCGCCGCTCGTATCGCGAACAAAACGACGGCCGGGCGGCAAAGCCGCATTAATATCCTAATGGTTATTCCGGCGGATGTTTCAGGTAATCAACGATGAATTTTCTGCAGAGTCGCCGCGAATATTCTAGCGTTAGAAAAATTAAAAGTATATACGTAGACTTCGCACGATTACTTTGCGGTTTTGGGCTTACGTTTCGCCGACTTGAAACCAAGTAAACATTTTTGTTGCTCGCGCGCCGCGTATATCAAGCGCTATCCTTTTTCCTTTTCAGCCGACGCGCAATGTTAAAATATTTTAATAATTTCGCCCGCGGTGCTCGGCGTTCTCGCTCGCCCCGTGAGTAATTAAAAAATTCCTGTACCGGCCTAGAAAAATTCGAAGAATTTCCATACTCGGCGAACGAAGGCACATTGTTAAACGTTGCGAAGTGAAACGAGGTCGATAATGTCGCGCTGTGTATCAGTGCAAATAACATTCACCTCCGAGAACCCAGTTTATCGCATGGTTAATCACAAAAAGGAGCGTTCAACCTGTTTCGTTGGTAGAACCAGCTTTGCCGATCGTTTCCTCTTTCGTTCTTTCAAATTTAAAGTATAAATTTTCATTTTATTTCTGCAGCGTTTGTTGCGTTAGAGATTAAAATTTGACAACCGTTTATTTAAGTCTGGACACGGGTCAGCGAAGCCATTCAGGTATGATCAACCGACGGAAATAAAATAATAACTCGTTGTTTCTATTTTATTTCCGTTGCGTTCGTTGCGCTAAAGGGTGAAATTCGACAACGTTTATTTTAGTACGGGCAGGCGAGCGAAGTTATCGCACTATGTTTAAGCGATCGAAATAAAATTGAATTATAATTTGAACCGAAATCACGATTCGATTTGGCGGCTAGCCAGATCCTGTGCTCGTCAGCCAGTCCTTGGTACGTGTAACACAGGTCCCGGTTGCGGAGAGGTTTTAACAGTCAATTAATTCTTGATCACGTTCCCCCATTGTAAAATATGATTCTCCAGCATGATAACCTGTGGGTTCTTCGCCGATAATCCAATCGCAACACTGCGAAATATCAACTATTCGTACGCGATCGTATTAAACTCTAGGTGATCTCAACCGGTCGGAAAAACCGCGTGGAAATGTTTCGCGTTGGTGAACGGCGAAGAAGAAAATCCGTCGTCCGAGGATTCGCGCCGGGAATGGGTTTAATTAATTTAAATTAGACGAAATTTCCGGCGCGGCCCATTGCTCGATGCATAAATAAAGATTAAGCCGACGACAACGCCGCGACGTCGGCGTTAGCGTCAGCGTCGGAGTCTGCGCAAACCCGCGTCCCGCGGATCCGGGGCTAATTTATTCATAGATCAATTAAGAAACGCGGGGAGATGGTAGGGGCTGAAGCAGAGGTAAATTAAGCGGGAAGGGACGGAAAGTTTTTCGACGGCAACGGCGACGTACGTAAATGAGTGAAAGCCTGAAAACGGTGCAAGAACAGTGCGGGGCTGCGAGGGCGAGGAGGGGGCAAGGAACCTGGAAAGAATATTAATTTAAACGGAGCTGACTGCACGCTTTAAAAACAAAGAATTCATTCGCGGCTTCTGCCACTGACGGCTGCCTACTCCCTCGGCTAGTTTCTTCATTATTCGCTCCTGACAAATAACGATTCATAACTATTTCAACGGTAGATTTTCTCATTTTCGTCGTTGAAACAAGCAATTCGAAATAATTAGAGAACTAGATGCAGAGGCAACAAATATAATATTTACCGAGCGTGGACAAAACAGATTCGACTATTCCCTTATCCAACTGTATCGTGAAGAAATAAATTGAAACGGTTTGAAAAATATAGAAACGAACCGAGATCGACTGGATTCTCCCATAAGGACGGCGAATCGAAGCAACGCATGACTCAAGCTCGTAAATCGCAGAGGTACATCAATTTTCTGCGATGCTACCGATGCAACTTAATTAACCACACTTTCGGAAGCAATTCTACGTTTGCATATTATTAACATAATAATACGGTACGATGTAAACGTACGCACTGAATATATTTAAATTTCCGCGAAAATTAACGAAGCTCCTACCACCCACTAGTAATATTCAGATTCACGTCCGGTATTGCAAATGAGTGTTAGTCCAGTTTAAATTGTTTTGAAGCCAGCCATTTTACCAGCACGCCAATTAATTCCACGACTGCGAAGATATAACCTCGAACCCCCTGTAGGAGATTGAATCCACTGTACGTGACGTTAACGAGGAACGGGCAACTCGAAGAAGAACGATCGACCGAGGTGCAGGAACACCGTTCGTCCTGATCGACCAATATAATTTCACTTCTAATAACTTTGACATCGTCGTTCAGACTTACCTCGGCGAACTTTCATCGCGAGGCTTTTGTCCCTAAAATTCCCATCATCCGCGCACTATAACTTCGTCTACCTCCGATGCAAGAGGAATCGTCGGAGCGATCTCCGCTTTAGCCATTAACACCAAACCTACCGAGCATTAAACTTCGCCATTGAATATTTAATATAAAAATCACAAGACTTAATCTACGTCGATTTTGTGTGATTTTGGGTTAAAAGAATTCCACGGTACCTCGGGAACCGTGCCTCGAGAATTAAGAAAGCGGAGGAACGCGAATAAAGTGCGACGGTGGTGAAAAGCAAGCGGCCGGTGACCCGTGGGGACTTTCGATCGCTTAGAATTCGCGCTAACGATAGCTGCACCCCTAAACTTGTAAATTCTTCGCCGGTGGAAAGCTTTGAGCGGTTCCCGGCTCTGTTTTTCCACGGTTTTCCTACCAACCGGTGGTGCGGGCAACGTAGAACAATCAAAAAACTCGGAGCCGGAAACGACGGGATGCTTTCTTCGCCGCGAAAACACGGGAGCTACGATAATGGTATAAATATTCATTAACAGTGTTTCGGTGTTTTCCCAGGGTCTTTCCGAGCGCGGTCTCGGCGCAACTAGCTAAAACAGACGCGGCGAAAATGAAAATAAGCGAAACGCGGTCTTGCTTTGACGCTTCAAAAGAAGAAGCGAAATTATACGGCCGAAGCCGCCGTGCCGTGCTGCTTTTACCTTATTTTAAAATAAAAAATGAAAGGGCGTAGGGTACAGGGAGCTACGGAACGGCTGCGTGTTAACGTAGATGTTACACCGTTGCACGTTCATTTAGGATTTCGGAAGAGGAAATTATGCGTGCGCGTGTACTTCCGAGTACTTTCACATTTTTTCGCTCGCAACACCCGTTATTGTTTAATTCGCACATCTCCGTGTTCCCGCACGGTTTAACGGAGAGCGCGATTACAATTTGTCCGTGTCCCCTTGTCCCCTCGTTTTTCACGAATACTTTCGTCAATGAGAAAAGAATCGTTCGAGATTTCTCGCGTCGCGTCCTCGAAGAAAGTATTATAGTCGATCTTGCAGAGTCGTTCGGATTTTAGTCCCCATTACCGTCTATCGGTTGTTTTCCCACGTAATTCGGTAAACGAGCAGACGCAGGAACGTCTGCGGAAAGCTCGCGCGCGAAAAGAAGACGCGAGAACAGCGTTTGACAACCTCTTTTTCAGTGGCTGGGAATGTGGATATGGGAGGCGATCGGTAGGGGGAAACCCGAAAGAAAACCAGGCGAACGTGACCGGCATAATGCAGACGCGAATTCTTCTAGACCGGGGGAACCTTTAGCGACGGCAAGCTGACGTAGACTACAACCTCGGAATAAATTTACAGCTACTTCCACTAGGTTAATGTTAATACCGCCACCGTCTCATCTCCTTCGCCAATTCGCAATGATTCCCGAATTTCTTTGCAAGATTTTCTTCCACAAGCGCCACACAGATGTTCGATGGAATAATTTTTTCGCAGTAGCTTATTTACTGTAATAGCGAACATGGGTGACCAGGGTGGGGAGAAGAGGACAGCTCGTTGATCCGAGCATTTCGTATAGGGGTGAAAGAGGAATAGCGGCATCGCAGCCGCGCAAGCGTTCGTCAGGGCGAGCGTGGAATAAGATCGTAAAGTCTCAGGCGTAAACCGTAAATGGTACGTGCCAGGGCGGAATGAAGTTCGCTGTTGAATCGAAAGAGGAAGACCTCTTCTCGTCGTTGGCTCGAAGGATGCTCGATGGAAAGCATAGGCGAGCGCCGACAGAAAGGAAAAGGACAGGCTCGTTCGATCTTCGCGATGCTCGCAGCACGTCGCAGTAAACTTCCGACAAGAGTTACCGGTCGAATCGCACGCGTGCTTTAGTCGTTTTCCTCGATTTTTCTGTGACTTACCGTTATCTTGCATGATTATCGCGATCCCTAGAATCGTTGCTCGGTGCCGAAAACATTGTCGAATATTCGAAACAGCGTAAATTCCGTTGGCGTGAATATCGGTAAGAGGGATTAATCCCAGGATTCCCCAGGATCCTGGAATATGGGGACGTAAAATCGATGACGTAGCCATTAAATGAATCCACTCTGTGTTAACCCGTGCCTCGATGAACAACGACCGGGATAACTTTTACGCGGCTATTTGCCCGATATTTACCGGATCAAACGCATTTCGCAAAAATGAACCGGATCCGTTGGCTTAGTCGGGATAAGTGGCGCGAAAATGATAACCGACGTAAATATTCGATCCGGGAGAAATTTATAACGGATGCCTTTCAAAAAAAGTTTTACCAACACCGAATTTGCTCTCTCCAACTTTTAACCTTCGAACGACGAATCGTTTTTACAATTTTATTACAACCAGAACAGTCCCTTAACGCTAACGAAGACTGAACATTCTTTCGCGCGTAATAACGTGGAGAAAAATCAGTAAAACGGGACAGCCGAGCGTGTTCGCGTTTAAGGAACGCTGATAGGACGCCGTAATACGTCGTCGGGACGAAGGCAAAGCGGCGTCGTTGTCGTTTCCCGTTCGTTCGCGTCTACAGCAATTTTCGAAGCATGCCCGCGGGGATTTTGCATGGAGATTTCTTGTATCGGTGCTGGCTCGCAAATTGGAAAGTCAAGCAGCCGAATTGCGGCGCGCGTGTACACGCGAACGAGGCCAACAACACTGTTTGGGAATCTTGCATCGCGACGAGGAGATAGCGAAAATTGGCTCTTCGGTAGCCACTTTGCCGCGACCGATTTCAGATAAGATCGGCCCATCATCTGTAGGGGAAATTAAAAGTTAACGTCGTTGAACAAAACGATCGCGGTGCCACGGTGCCATTGGAAATATCCGATTTTTCAGAAACGTCAACTTTTACGACGAGAAGAATTCTTTAGGCAGCGAGAGACGTACCGACACGGAACAAAGTCGCACGTCGGATTTTATCTTACCCTCGAATAACCTGTACGACCCCGCTTCCTAGTCCTCCGAGCGAGTTCCCGAAGATAAATGGGGCCGGAATTGTTCGGTGCTTTTTAAAAGTCCGAATGAACGTGCAGAAAGGAAAGAACGATGCCAACGGGTAAATAAACTGCGTGCACTTTGCACTCCGTTTTAATGATTGAAAATATTTTCTGGCCTTCGTTAGTCTCGCGATGCGCCAGTTTTTTCGGATATATTTCACGTGCGAGCTGCTCGCAAGGCGAAAATAATTGCGTTCGTTCAACGCGAGAGAATTACGGTTTCTTACGCGAAGACTACAGCGTTCTTTGTTGCGGTGCAAAAATGCACAAGATAACGCGATAATGTTCCTCGATTCAATAATGCCTATCACGATTTGATTCGAAGCCTATTTTATCGGTCTATTGATTAGAGCGTTAATTACCCTTAAAAATAATTCCCGGAAACACGGGATTTTCGAATAGCCAAGATTATCGATATCCTTAATTCGATTTCACGCCATACCGAGGACGCGGCGACGACAAATTCAGAATTTGCACAGTTGAAGGATTGCCGGAGCTGCGAACCGAGAGTGCGCGTTGCGTTGTGCAAAGTGCAACCTTTCTGGTGCACCCGATGCTTATCCGGATGTAGTGTCGCACTATTTGCCAGTCGAAGTTGATGTACCTGCGGCAAAGCGCGTATTTGCATGCGCGCACGTGGCCCGTGCTGCGGGCGGTCTAATTCTAGAGCAAATATTTCCGACCGATTGGTCTGCGTAACGTTTCCTATTAACTGACAATTTCGTTATTAGTATCGCGCTATGTCGATAAAAATCGCTGCGGCAGACTCCGTCTTGACGAGCGATATTAGGCGGAGTTCAGATTTTCCTTACTGCCAAGTTTACGAGCCACTAAAAACGAGTTTACGTATGTTCCAATTTTTAATCAATTCTTTTTGATTATATAAGACCAAAGTAATAAATTTATTGAACAGTTTGTCGCGGCTGTGCGTTTACAGCCACAACAATTGTAAAAGAAGCTTATCAAAAGATTAGAAAAATTACTAGATAGAATAATTCTTGTCAGCCGCGATACGCGAGTAATTCCCTTAGCTGTGTCTGTGTGACGAGAACGCGATAAAACGTAGTTTATGGTTGCTTTTGTTTCTGCACAGCTTACGCGATACGGCAGCTCGGTAAAATTGAAAATGTTAAAGAAATAACTACTGGCCGGTATTAGGCGTCCTCCGATACAAGAGAAGGACCTCGTAACGTCGAAAGCATGTCTCCCGTCATTAATAAATAATGATACCGAACATTGAATTTATTGACGTTGTTGCCGCGCGTATATTAACGATGTATTAAATTATCCATAATTGGGAAATTATTTCAACAAACCTATCCGTAATAATGAGCAAAGCAAACGCGATTTCTCATACAAATTTGAAACATTCGCGTGCACGCGTGTGTACCAATGACTAACATTATTTGGCCGCGTGTTAATTAATACGCGCGAACGGTTATTAACACATCGAACGAAGGGGGAGCAGGGATTCGCTGCAAGTATTTATTGTTACGATATTATCCTGACCCGGGAATAGAACGACTAGCATTCCGTCGAACGGAAAAACACAATTATTTGTAATACCTACGCTACCGACTATTAATATTCATTCCACGATTCCTGCGACCGTGACTACTATCCATTCTAGTTGCGAGAACGAGTTGAAACGGGCAATTATTAGCAATGGGACTCATGTTGGAACGATACAAATGTTGCTAAAACATTTCTATAACAGTCAACTTTACCTGACCATCGTAGCTCGAATATAATAGCTTAGAATACGAAAATATAGTGAGAACATCGAGATGTCAAAGATCTAAAACTCTAAAAATAGTTCACCACTCGGGGGTTCAAGCGAAACTACGTTCTTTCAGTCCCTCCACCTTAGTATTCAAACCTTGTAGCGTTAGATTTGAGTTCTCTCGCTGCAACTCTAAGTTTCAAGCTTCCTCCTCTCGGCGGATTTAACTGTACCTCAGCCGGCGTACATTCTGCAGAATTATACGCGCCGCTTAAACGCACCGTACGTTCTATTATACTTTTCCTGTGTCCATAATTTCCTTTCTGACTTCTTACACGTAACAGCATTTCCCACTTACGAGACTAAAACTGCAATAAACTGAGCCTTGGCCATCCGTTGAAACCGTGAAGCGATACACGAGGTGTGATAGAAACATCTCCATTCGACATAAAACATAATTCAACGGGTTTGCTGATCATTTCATATTTTGAAGATTTTTTAATTGAGTTACGAAGCAGATTTTAGGAATAAAATATAAAACTTGAGGGAGGGCATTACCACCTGTTCCTCTACACATGGAACATGTATGCCAGAGTTGAAAGAAGACAGGAACGATTGCGTTCACAGCAGGAAACACTGTGACATTCGTTTCCTTCCATTTAACTGCGCCCGAAGGGCCGATAGGTGGCCTTCGAGGGGTCGGATAGCCGATTCGTGATCCATCGCCAACAACTAATCTCAGCAATTTGCGTGGACACACCCGCGGCATGCCGTGTGATTTATATGACGCGACCCGTTATAATGCCGGTCGACCATAATGCAATTTCAGGGGCTGGATGCGCAGGAAGTGACATGAGAGAGGCGACCACGTGGTAACCGCTCTACGTGGTTCGCCAACGACCTCTTACCGTCGGTGCACGTTATTGTATCCCATCGCTACACCATGCAACGCTCAAATTGCCAATAGAAGAAGCAGAAACTCTTAATAAACGACACATTCACGTGGGAACGCTTTCTTCTACGCCGAACGATTCGACTGGAATTTTCCAGGCATCGAAGTCAACAGTTTTTCTTCTTTAATATTAATCTTTAATCTTTAAACCAAGTTTCTATAGATTTGAAATTTTTCGTAGGGGCTTGTAGCGAGAGAAGCAGCACCTCGAAGATCAAAATAAAGTTAATATTAAATATAAAAGAGAAATTAGTTTCACATTTTGTACTTGTTAATTGTGATTGATCTTAACGCGATAAAATGTGTTTATTGTTTGTTTTTGTTCGTCTGCAGCCAGCGCGATGCAACAGTTCGATAATGCGTTAAACGTTAACGATACAGCCGTTTCCCGGCATTAGAGGATTTTCCCGTATCGAACGGAACAACGATAACGATAAGGATAATCAGCGGGATAATTATACGAGCCGAAGAAATAAGTGTACGGTGATACGACGGGGGTACGGCGTTACCAGCAACGTTAATAAAATTGGGATTTCGATGAGCCGTTGTAACGCGAAGCAGGGGGATGCATTTTCTCGGGGGAGAGGATCCGGCGCGCGGAACACATCGAGTTTCGAAATTCGCTCGGGGAATAAAATCGCGGAATGGATCGCGAAACTCCTGTGAATGAATCACGCTGATAAAACCGGTTTATAATATGAACGAAGCGTTTTTGAATTATTTGATCACGTACCGGGGTCCGACCAGGCGAATAAATCCCGCGGGCTAATTATAAAGAGCCGGTAATAAACTGAGCATAAATTTCCTTTCAAATTGATCTGGTTCCAGGGGATCTAAAGTATGTTAAAAGGGTTGAAAAAGAGGATGAATGGCTTGTTTCAGAGACGGGGAAGGCCGAGAGCCCCGGAAGGAGAAAGATAATCGACAATGGTCGGGGTTATCCGGAGAAGTTACAAGAACCGGAGAGACCCGAGTTTACTCGATTTGGCAAGTTCGGTATTCACTCACGTTGCCCTGAACCTCTTTAATCCTGCTCGCTCTTCCCTTCATTTCGCCCGGTACAATCTACCGGCGAAGTATGCACCATCTTCGTTGAATTTCAAACGAATCCTGCAAATCCAATGACGCCCACCATGAATCTTTTCGCTCGAACGACATGGGACCGAATCCGGTTAATGAGGATTTTCAAGGGGGACAGTCAACGTACGAATACAGCATTATATTTTGCAATTTTTGCATTTGCAATGTTAGGATCCTTTTGGGAAGCGAGTATGATGTGCTACGACACAAATGGAGAATAGTTTAAGTCATCATTTTGTAAGTTTCGAAGACGTTCGTAAAATATAGAGAATTAAATCCTACAATTATTGCTCGTTCTTTTAGAAACGCGTACCTGTCGATTATGGTCTAGATCGGCCATTTGCAATGTTGGGATCCTTTTGGGAAGCGAATATGATATGCTACGACACAAATGGAGAATAGTTTAACTCATCATTTTGTAAGTTTCGAAGACGTTCGTAAAATATAGAGAATTAAATCGTACTCTTGAAAATTTATTTCCGTTCGATTTGTTAATTTAGCTAGAATAATTTAATGACAAGGGGTTGACACGTTTCTATGTATTTAAT
Organism: Agapostemon virescens; assembly: GCA_028453745.1. Lineage (NCBI taxonomy): Eukaryota > Metazoa > Arthropoda > Insecta > Hymenoptera > Halictidae > Agapostemon > Agapostemon virescens. The sequence goes on from CM052086.1 coordinate 3,160,905, forward strand.
CGGGCAGAATTACTAGAAATCCGAATGCAAGCGGAGAGCCGTAGCCATCGGTGTTAAATAAATAGGGCAAAGCGAATTGGACGAATGAAATTAAACGATTGCAAAGTTTAAATTCATTTTATTAGTTTCGGCTTGAAATTTGTGGTCCCGGGGCACAATGAAAGCTGCTAATATGTCTGAGCAACATGAAAAACGGCTCGTTCTTCCGCACTCGTGCGGTCGCATACTGTTTTTCGCGTAAGCAACTTCGTCTTTGTCGCGGTTCCCAGGCATAATATGATAAATTTAAAGTTCCCTTTTGTTGCATTCTCCGGTCGCGCAATTCTATGCTGCCGCTTACGTCGTCCGCGAAATTAATTTTGCAAATTCGTGCCAAACGTTTTCCGTAGTACAAGCTTTCAGGATTCTTGCATAGCGCGCATTCTTGCCCGAAGGCCTCATGGCGGATTTTTACTTGGTTTTTTCCTGTTAAATCCAGGGCAACGATAATTGGCTGGTTTTGGGACGTCCACCGAGCAGAACAACTACAGTCGGTAGCAAAAATATGCACGGTATTCGAAAGAAAGATAGAAACGTTTTTATTAGTATTCGCTAGAAAATAAATGAAGTGTTAATAAATGAATCTTAAATTCCAGTGGTTGTAGCAACAGCGACGGTTCGAAGAATAAAAGCTGATTACAGGGGGAAGTGTTATTGTTTGTCTCTCGCAGGGAACGTTCGCCGCAACGATCATTAACGCTAACGTCTCAAGTACAAATAATTATCCACTACGTCTGCTCGCACGTGAACACGTAATTCACAAGACGAGCCCTTCCACTACGCAGGAACAGTAATTATACTCGCAAACTCAAAGTGGCACTGCAGTGGAGAGATCACCGAGCTCCTAAATCAATGAAAATCTTTAGAGGTTGTTGCTTATCGGCGAAACCTAATTTCACGGCATCGTTCTCGACATCGACGACTGAGTTCTTCGTCGGTAAATTCCTTTGTACGTTTTATCCCGGAATTCGTGGAGACCTCGGTATATTTCACCGGCCAACTACCATCGGAGTTTGTTCATTCGTTAATTGCATGTTGCATTGACAGGTAATTATTAGATCGATGGTACTGATCAGTGTTTAGTCGGTAATGATCTATCGCCGAGCACTACCGCTGCTGGGAGATCCATTTAACCCCGAGAGGTCGGATAATCGCCATTGACAGAATCTCGCTGACTATTGTAAGACCGGCGCTGGCCGACTAGTAACGACTAATTAATAGCAACCAACGCTGCCGGTTGGTCGGCTGTAGCACCTATTTGCAATTCGAATTCCCCCAAAAAACACGGCAATTCCCGAAAATTGGAGTGGATCGTGTACAGCTGGAGCGTGGCTAATTGTGAGACTAATGGAATAAACGCCTGTAGATTTCCCGGGGGGAAGTGCCAGGGATATTTAATCGTGAATTTGTTCGCATTGATCGGACAACGTTACGGGGAAAACGCGTCGGGTCAACTGAACGTTTAGCGACAATTCGACGGCACTGAAATGCGTCAGTGCGACGGAACGGCGTAAAACGCGAATACAGAAGCCGCTGTAATTTTCTTAGACGTCCAAGTGGTTTCGACTGCGAGCAAACGAACGCGCTGCGCTTTTTGTTAGTGTGTTTATGTGTTAACGTCTGCGTTTTCTACTTACATGTCTCGTGTCAGCCGCAAGAAGAGGCGTGTGTGCCTGCAACAATGAGTGCCCAAAAAATTAGACCGGGGATTCCCGCCGAAACGATGCTTTTGCTTTCTACGGAGCCTCATGCTTCAACAAAAACTCCGCTAAACGCATCGCGAGGACGCGAACTCCTCGGGGAAAAATCATGCTAGCATGCGTCGATATGTATGAGATACAGGGACATGCAGAGGAACGCGGAATAACTATCGCAAGGCCGAAATCTTAAGATATCGAAAAGAGGATTCCAAGCTAGTTTCTGCCTGAAACCGCCCCTTTTACAAAGCAGCACGCCCGACGGATTCGTTCGAAAATTTTTCATCCCCTAACCGGGAAACGTATGATCGCAATGACGAAGACTTCCATCACTCGGGGGAAGCGCGATAAAATGGGATTGCGAGGCTCGTTATCGCAGCGAGGAAAAGAAAAGCCACAGTTGCAGGTACTCGGCCAAATGATCGAAATGAATCACCGGCATCGCATTTCCATGGGTTCTGCGCGGAATCTTATTCTCGTCCTATTCCACCCTGTTTCAGTGTAGGGCCGATTCTAATCGAAATTTATTGAAACTTGAATCGATTCGGTGCGTGCGTGCCAGAGACTGCGGATCCTCTCGGGGGCTATTACGCGAAAGGGAAATTTACTGTGTCTGTATTCATGATATCCAATTTGAACCTCGTAATGTTAATATATGTATTGTCCCTGGAAGCTGTGTACCTCAGACCAGCATCGTCGCAGAACCATAAAAACAAACATACCATCACCAAATCAATTTTAATCCTTTACAACTCGCTGAGCCAGAGTTGGGTAAAATTTTGGAGAAAATCTATTGCAAATAATTATTAATCTATTAGCATAAAAATTTCACAGACATGAAATAAATAAAATGATTTGGTTTTTATAAGACAACGTAAGACGGCTAGAATTTAGTGGTGGGTAGGTTCGGCGTTAAAATCATGTAGACAGAAAGTTGGACGTTATAATAGACTCGGCAGCCATATCGATTACGTATCATCCTTTCCGGCTGAATGGAGGCAGACTCTTTCAGAGCACCGAACCGCAGAGTCTCGGAACTCGATCATAACGATAAATAAGAGCACAACGAAATAACAATAGTAAAGATAGCAGACAGGTAATTTCCTCCGTATTTCTTACTTTGTACGTCGAGAACAATGAAAAACGTCTTGCGGCGGGTGCAACGTGACGGGAGAAAGGTGGCCTATCGCTCTCCGCCGTTCCGTTCGCCGCGCCCTCATCTTCTTTCTCGTCTAGACCGAGAGAAAGGGAGAAAGACTGGGACGAGAAGGTAAGAAGGCTTCTCCAATTCCTCCAGGGGAATAATTTCTGGAAACAGAGTGAAGCGACTTTCGACGGCCCCGAAGTGGCTGATCTTAAAAAGAATCGGAAAGCCGGCCTGGAGAGGCTCATTCAACAAGTACGTCCCGGAGGAGAGACGGCGCCCGCGATAATGCAGTTACTTGACGACGGAATCCTGACAATTTTGTTATTCATGGAGCCGCCAGACGATGTCGGAATTTACGCCGGGTTTTCGTGACGTTCGAACGAACGATACCGGACCAGTGAAATATTGATCTTCCGAAGAATTGGCTTCAGACCAGTGCTGTCCAACGTACGCTCAGAAAGAACCGCTCTCGCTCATGCCAACATCGATTTCCCGTCTCTGGCTCCCTAATTCTGTTCTTAGAAATTATGAAGCACCTGCTTTGCCGATGCCATTATTGGTTAAAACCCCGAAACAATAATTCACGTACAGAAGACGTCCGATACGAAGGACTTTGAATGGTGTAGCGAACGGTAAATGCTTCAAGAAATAACTACTAGCGATAAAGCGTGATTGTTGTTTCCGTTTGTTCATCTGCAATTTATAAATATAATAATTACTCTTCTACAAGCGAAACACGTACGAAAGCGGGCGAATTAAACGGCGAATTAAACGGCGAAAATTTTCAGTAGAGTTCCGCTTCACCGTGAATTAATTAGATGTCCGAAAAATTTATTTTCGCGACGGAATAAATAATTCGAAATTGTAGCAGCCGTAATTGCGTTTCAGAAACTAACCGAAAGCTGTCGACTCGTAATATTAAAATTTACTTTGGTCGCGAACGTCCGATCGAAGCGTACACGTAGCAGAGGGAAAAAGGTAAAGCGCGAAACAAGAAAGCCAGTGTTTCGCAAACACCGATTGCAAACAATTCGGCTTTTCGTCCATTTGCCTTTCCGGATACGATTTATACGATGATCTATTGACTGTTCGGGTGGCTCTCCGCGCGATACCTCGTATCACCTTGGCGAAATTCAATCTTCGGCATTCCCCGTGGGAAAAGAGCAACGTGTTCCATCCATGAAATACAATGGCTCGTATGGCGAGCGAAATAAAATAATGCAACATCGAAGCGAGCAATGATAATATGTTCCTATTACGGGAGGATAACCGGATCAAGGCTGTGAATCTTCATGCAGATTTCCATTTTTATAAAAAATAAGAAAGAGAGTACAATTGGATCGGCAATCGAACAGTCTAAAGCTCGATTTCACTCAGTTCGAGATTTATTCTCGAGGATCGAGGCTAAACATTTCGGAAGAAAACTGGCTATCGCGGATGCTCAGAAAAGGAAAGGGGAGTAGCGACAGGGGGCAGGAGGAAATAGTTACCCTCGAGAAGCTCTTTCGAGAGGGCGCCGTTGCACTCGTTCAACACGAGCGCCGGAAAAATAGAGAAGAGAAAGGCAACGGTGAAAGGGGTGGGAAATAGAAAAAGATGGAGCAGGCCTGAATGGCAATTAATTACAAGGGAACGCTCGGCGTCGCCGGAAGCTCTCGATTCGCGATGCGCGGTGGAATATGAAATTCAATTAGCTTGTACGTGAGCTCGCTGCCGGCTCGGTCTCTTCCAGAGAATTAAAGGCTCCGCCCGCAAGCTTCTTCTTTGCTTTTTCGAAAAACTTTTTGCTTTCCTGCCGCGGGACTTTCTCCGGAGTGAGTTATATTATCTCCGTCGCTCGAGGAGATGGTTTTTGTTTTGCGCAATTACGCGATTCACTGTGTCGGGTTCTTGCGCGGCTCCTGCGCATAATATCCAGTAGCTATGGTTACCTTCATCGACTTTATATTCGACTCTCGTCACCACGTATCGATTCATTAGCTTGCGGTTTTTCACTGGTCGAAATGCTCGAGCTACCCCCTGGGTTTACGCGAAAATTCATTTTCCAGATTCTCAAATATATTATTTTCCATTTATTTAACCACTGTAATCGTTTGAGACTTTTCTACATCCTAATCGATCGTTTCGATCACTGTGGGACGCCTAGTGCCGCTTTTACAGATATTCCCGCAAATTATACCTCGCGTTACCTTTCCCGTGGAAAGTCGCATCCTCCGCCGGCATGCAAGCAGAAAATTAACTTGGTTCGCAACCAGGACCAAGACTCGAAATAGTTTCTTTTGAGGGAACGTTTCCTTTCATATTCCATCGCAATTTTTCTCGTTCAAAGTACACATTCAACGATGAACGACGGCACAGATACATCGTTAACCGTGCTCGACCCGTTTAAAAGTTTACCGAACCGTTTCAATTTCGTCAAAATCGAAGCTCGACGTTTGCTCGCGCTTTTTCCGGAATGCGACAAACAAAAAACACACATCAAGTGTACCGATCTGTTTTTAGTAGGAGAGCCGGCAATACGAACAATTTGATGCATGTTCGACGAGAGAGCGTCGCAAAAAATCGAACAAACAGCATCTGTACATGTTATTTCTTCCATCGGTAAGCAAGAAGAACTTCCGCGCCGTTTCCAACATTTCTCTCGGACTTGCTCCGCTGTTAGCATGCGTTGGATAAACATTATCTCTTGCGTTGCATGAATTATGCAAGAGATAAGTACAATTGAAGATTTCTCGACCGGTGAAGTGTTTAAGTATTTATAGAAACGCGGGAAACCGGTTCAAACCAGGAATACAGAAATATTCGCAGGAATATAAGAGTAACTGTTGAAAAATCGTATAACAACGTACAATTTGGATTCCTTAAGCTTCCTATCGATCTAAATGCCGAGTTACGTTTCTCTCGTTTATTTTACAAGACAACAGCCGGAAATCACAATTCGCTTAGGCGTAAACAGACTTCCCGCGGCGAGCACCGATCGAGCCTAGGGTAGTTTTCTTAGAAAACGGAATGATTCCGATTCGGTTACATTTACACATTTATGGAATATCGATTTTGAGCCCCTTGAAGGGATGAAACCGGGTCAAAGTATTCATATATTCGTCGGGCAGATTCACCGACGGCTAGATCGCGTCGGACTCGTCGAGTTGCATAGTGGATTTTCGATCAGTTGGTTGACGATCAAAAAATCGAATCAGGCAACATTGTCTGATAATTACATTCGGTGAGATGCGATCTGCAATTATTTTTCGTATGTACCTCGTGCATTTGTATACGCGGTGCAATTTGATTAATTACGATTCGAAATGGTTTCAAATACAATCAACCCAATTAACACTTGTAAGAAACATTACAGCGACCGAATTGAAACTGCTGTTCTAGCTGAAAATAATGATTTTCAATATTTTTCGTACAAAAGTCGAAAAGTTAATATACCTAAATAGTAAACCTGTTAATTCTTTCTCGAGTGACTGAAGGATGAGAATCGTTTGCGTACGATGAATTTCGAAATATTATTTTGAGAGGAATACCTAGGAAAATAGGAAAGGAATCGCGATGCGATCAGCCGGTTGACGGAATCGAGTATCAGGGTTCGGCGGGACCATAACTTCGGAAATGCAGGGCCGCCCGAAACCCTGAATTCTCGTCTAAAATGCACGCTGACGTTTTCGTATTTACATAGAGGGGCTAAAAGAGATGTAAGCAAAATTGCCGGAGATTTTGCGGAATCCCTTCTCCCGGCCACGTTTGCGGCAACTTTAAAACTCGGGAACAACTTCGGGGTAGGAGGGAGAAGGCACCGGAATAAAATATGATTCATCCCCCATAGCAGGAAAGGCACGTAGGTAAATCCTTGCCGAGGATTTGAAAAATGTCCGGATATAATTCTTCCACTCTTCCGTGGGCTCATCCTACCCCAAACCCACTCCGACTGACGCGTAAACTTGCAGGTATTTTCGGGTACGAAAAGAACCAAAGATTCTTTCCCAGTTTCGCGATATTTTTCTTCGAGGAATGGAATTCTTATCGCGATAGAAAGACTGCATCTGAACGCATTTGCTAACGCTGTTACGCAACTGCGACGACTACAATCACGCAATTAACTTCAACACAGTCACATTAATTTTATACGTAAATTATTTTATCTACGATATCAAAGTCTGACGGGGTAGATTACGAATTTTATTTAAAATAGAATGTGACCCGAAGCTCGAAAGCATTTTGAAGATGAAGCTTTGAAAATATTTCATTTAGACCGAGGTTCGTTGATCGCTCTGTCCTCTCGAAATTTTAAGAAGATTTCATATATATCCGATTTCACTCGGTTGTTTAAAGGGATTTGAGGTCTTTTTCACAGAAAACTAACGACTCGCAGCGAACAACCGCTGAATCACGAAGGATTACAATGTTCGCGATGTAACCAAAGGGGATGAATTTTTCCGAGGCTTCTTTATGAAATTTAATTACACATTATTCACGTCGTGCCTTGAGGTACAAGAAAAAGGACACCGCCGCTTTCCTTCTTTGATCTCATTTTTCGCTTTCTCGTCGGGCGCATGGGAAACGTTTCAACTTCCAAATCCGATCAAAAGCTTTGCGGACATTCGTGCAGCTGCCGCGGCGACAGATTCGGGTAACCCCTTTGCAATGCAGTTTTTAAAACTTGCGACTTTAGGATGATCAATGATCACCGGGGACCGGCGATCTTAATTGTGCGACAATGTGCGTCGAGTTATTTGAAATAGAAAGAATTAAGGAAGTTTTCGATAACGAGGGAAAGATGGGGGCTGGTTATAGCAAATCGGTACAATTGCAACGGAACGGTCAGTAATCGCAGGACCGGTGGCCAGAGATAAAATAGTCATTGCCGTCTTATCGGAGCGGCTTTATCAGCGACGGCAGCAGACTGGAAGGGAATCGATCTCGGAAACGAAAGCTAGGGGGTTCAAGAACGATCTCGCGATCGTTGTCCATTATCGGCCGGTACGTACCGTGTCTTCGACGAAACGGAAGATGACTTAAATCGATTAGAATCCTACCGGCCCACCCGTCGAGGGCGAGCGCCCCTCGTAATTGCAAGTTGCTTTCAATCAGCGATAACGGAAACCATCGATGAAGAAATCATCTCGCCGGTGTTACTTTCAATCAGCGGGACCGGAAACCGCCGATGAAGGAATCACTTCAACGAACCCGAGCTCGTTTCCACCGGTGATTTCCGAACAGGTGTAATCGTTTGTGCTTTAGCAGCTATTTCTAATCCATCTAGAACCACACTATCGTTGCACGAACGTGCGAATCTGATAACAATATCAACTAAGATAAATACAATTTTACCCTTTAGTCACCAGCTGTCGTACGATCTCCTACGGGGCTATTCTCTTTTTGTTATATCACAACTTGTTGCAGCATCATAAACTTCAATTCTATTTCCATATGTAATTTTAACCCTCGAATGTTTATTAAGCTTTTAAATATTATATATTTTTGGTGGAACTTCTCGCAGATATATCAGCCTTTCGGTTGACTCCGATGCAATAGAAAACAATGCAGAATTCTCGGTCCAGCGAGAATGAAAAACCCACGAAATCAGTTTGTTTTTGTTTAAAAAATTTTGTCGCCGAGTGTACGCATAAACGACGACGCAAGGACAACGCGAACAATGGGCAGGATTCAGCGCGTGAAAAACGACGTCGTAATATTACCTAACCATTGTACTTACACGAGATAATAGTAAATTTTTTTTTTATTCACGCGACGTTACCGCGCCGGTGTTTTATATTCTTCGTCACGGCGTAAAAATACACCGCCGTTTCCATTCCAGAAGAGCTCTCGCACACGGAACCGAACACGGAAAATCGTAAACAGCCGATAGTTTCGGAGTCGAACGGGATCGGTACCACAATAATTCTCGCTCGGTTGAACAGCGGGCAATGGGTTTGTGTGTCTGCTACTTCGCTGATTCGAACAGTGTGCACAGAGGAGCAATGCAAATGGCATCGGGTGCATTTGCACGCATTAATTGCCAGTCGCGCGCGGCCTGACGTTAAACAATAACGTTCCACGAGCAGCACCGTCTGTCTGGAAACGGGAGAAGTAACTGACTGCGAAGTAGAAAAAAGAAACAACCGACCAAGAGGATCAGGAACGCGTGACGGACGTTTAATTAATTGTTTCGACAAGAGATAATTATCGGACGATACCCAACAACCGTAATGAAATACAAGAATGGACGTTTATTAATAAAATCCTGGCGCCTCTGTTCGTACATTTACATATTCCATCAGATGAGAATGCTTCCTCCAACATTCTCGCTAGCGGTAGTAACAAGAATAACTGTTATGCAGAAAATTTGCATGTCACAGGAAGGAAGTCCTTCTCATTTTTTAAAAATCGATTCTGTATTACGATCTCCCGCAGCGCGAGTTTTATTCATTTTGTCGATTGTTAAAAGCTAGCCGAAATTGCTTCGAAAAATATTTATAGCACGTTACATCGCGTAACGTGAATAATATGTATACAGGGTGTATTTTGAGTAACCTGGCCGTGGCTGTCGCTGAAGATGAAAAGAGAATTATTAATGAAAGCTTTATGGTTTAATAAACTGTACGATCCTGTACAGTTTGTACTAGAGAAAAAGTGAAATATTTATTAAAAAAATGTAGCACAGACCAGGAAAATGAACAGAGAAGAAGGATCGATCGGATACGCGTTAATTCGCGATTCCACCTGCAGAAAGAACAATAGATTGGGAGCAGCGCGAGTCTGTAAGATCAAAACTGAAGACGTTATTCGTTCCCTTTGTTACGTAAGGTGAAATCGTTGAACCTTATATTCCGTCGGTACAAAGCGACTCTTATCTCCGTAAAGCCCCGAAACTCGGTCCTCGGAGGACCGTATTGAACATATACGGTTGAACAAGTTTGACGCAGCCCACACCCCCGTAAAGCAGCCTCTCTCTCGATACCGATAAAACTTATTTTTCGAGCGTCGCGTGGACAAGGCAGCGCGCGCGAATGCAAGGAGCTTTAAGTCCTGAGAAATGGCATGGATGAGGGGAGCAGCCACTAAGCCACCACGGTTGTTGGACCTTCCGTCTGGCATCGAAAGCCTCCCCCTTGCTCCCGGCAATCCCGGCCGTCCGTTCTCAGTCTACGAGTTCCTCCGTTAACATATTACCCAGCCTGGTTTACGCGAGTTGTTCTTCGCGCGACTTCCCCGGTCGAAAATACATTTCCTCGGGCAGAAACTTGGCCCTGCTCGAACTCTTAGGAATTTAAAGGCGGATTAACCACCTACCCGATGATCGCTTTCCGAATCCTCCGTTCTGGAGGACGCTGCAACCCCCTTCTCGAATTTCTAAATTCCATTACCGCGTCTGGCGACTTTAAGCATCGGCCACGGGGAAAACGAAAGCGTGCAATTAATCTAACATTTCGTTTGTCTATTTTTCTATCAGAAATCTAAATTATAGCGGAAATTCCGCAGCAGAAAGGCGGGCCACTCGTGTTGAAAATAACGAGCGTTGGTGGTAATCAAAGCAGAAAACGACCGCGAAGATACAATACCGCGGGAACCGATAACTTTCGCGCAAGTTCGCGGCGAGGCGAGGCGAGATTCTTCGGGGAAGAAGACGATTACCGGTACGGCACGGTGGTCAGAAGTTTGAGCAGTTTGCAGTCGGGGCTATCGACAAGAGGGTAAATCCGTACGAATGGATTCGTAGGTGTGCATGGCAGCCATTCTCGTTAAATTGGACCGGCTGAGAAATGGAGAGCAGCCAGTTCGATGGGAGGTTGGCGGTGTTGGAGGGTAGCAGGAAGTCGAGGGAAGGCGATGCCTCGGTGGCCGGCACAGGGGGTGGAACAGGGTAGACACGGACAGCCGACAAATGGACGGCCGTTCGTATTCGCGAACGTATTTCACCGGACGGACACTGACCAGGCTGCTGCCTCGAAAGCCAATACCTAGCGGGCCAGGCTTTGACCTTTTCCAACCGTTCTTCCGCATTCATTGTTCCGTGGCCGTCCACTTGTAACCTGCGACTTATCTCGGCGAGGCCCGCTTGTCGGGGCCACGAGTCATTTTCATCGGGTACGCCCGGATATTCGTCGGCGTGGGTCCAACACGGTCCAGGAATTCTCTCAATTATGTCTCGCTGCCGGCGTACCCGAGCTGCCAGCCGGTGCACGCGGTAGTCACTTTGTTATAACATCGGCGGTCGAACGGGTAAACGCACCAGGAATTTGCGGATCCGTTCGTTCGTTCGTTCGATTCCCCATTAAACGACCGGCTATCCATGGCTGCTTTTAATAAAGCAACTCTCTGCAGCATAACCGGCTGTGTTAGCACGTGCATCGATAATGAGTCGCTCGTCCTGCGGCCATGGAAACAGGCCAGCGCATGATCGCGTTTGTTACTAGACGACCAGAACGAATCAGCCGGCGGAAAGAATAATCAATTAACCGGGACCGTCGCGATAAATCGACTTAACGAGACTATGCTCGCAATTAATGCGCCAATGGCGGACACGTAAGTTCTCAGAGAGATATAGTCGATAGGATTGTCCCTTTGCACAGCTTTGATGTATTCGTTACTTTTAAGATAGTCTAAATTCGTATTAACCTAATACGCGCTAATTGTTCGAATTCCATTCTATTACACCAGAGTATCTATTTACATGGCACAGACACAAGTAACATTCCAGAAGAATTAAGAAGCAAGAAAAACGGAGTGGACTGGATAAGAGATAAGAAGTTAGCATTGGAAAGAACACTGAAATCACATCAGTATAATAAGAGTATATTTGAAAAAGATAGAAGACAACACGAATTCAATGTGGGAGATAAGGTATTCGTAGAAAATGGGAATAAACTCAATAGAAAAAAGCTAGAAGAACTGAGAATCGGACCATTCAGAATAGAAGAAAAAATTTCAGACTCAATTTATAAAATAAGAACTGAGAAAAGAAATCAAGATACAAGTCTATTCCATGTGACAAAGTTAATCCCCATATTAGAAGATGAGAGTGATTGAAAATTTGTACAATTTTCATCTCGAAGAGGGGAGATGTAAAGAGAACATATATATAGGAAGGGAGACAGAAAGACAGACAGAGAAGACAAAAAGTGATTAGTATTTAATAGTGATTAATTTAACTGTAGTTCAAACAGCATAATGAAAAGGGAGACGGATAATTGACTTTAATTGTCGTTTCTCTTGTTTACAGAGAAACTAATTTGGTTGTTTCATTCGAATAACCCCAATAATAAGTAAAAGAGCTAACAGAATGGAAAAGGCGACCTCCTCGACAAAACAATGTGTAATCTCGAATTATGCCTCGTTCGTCCGCACCAACAACTCGCGGACACCCTGTGGAAAATTCGTAATTGCGTAACAGCGAGAAGATGAATATTTATCGCGAGATATATCGCAGAGGTAATCACAGAGGTAACCTTTCCCAGAAGCGGGAGGAAAAAGCTTCTGTTTAAAGTAAAGAGTGAAGGGACCACTCCGAGCGACTTTGCCCGTTAATCCCGTGGCGGAAGAGAAGGGGGAAAAAAAAGGAAATAATTTATAATCGCCGCGTTCCACGACGCGCAGGAATTAGTCCGATAATGCAGCTCGAGGCTGTTCCGCGGAGAATCGTCGTGAACAATGTGGAGACAGTGACAGAAAGGTTCGCGGCGCAGGATAAATTGGACCGTCCTCCCCGGGAGACCCTACCTTCGTGCAAAGTGACTTTTTTCTCGGGCTCTCTTCGTCCCTTCGAACTCTCGAAGCGTGCCTGGGAAATGTACGGCCCTGGGAACGGTTCCGTCGGTTCGGATTGCGAGAACGCTAACGACGATTCGTCGCGTAGGTACCTCGGCACGTTGTCTCGCACGGAAAGCAACGGGAAATCGTCCACGCTACCTGGACTCCCATGAATTCCCCGTTCCTCGTTCTTCCATCGAGCTCTCCCATAAACGGGCAAATAAAAATCTCGGGAGTCGTGTCGGCTGCCGACACGGCTGGTCCGATTTCGTTCGATCGAGAAAGAAAATCGGCGGAGATGTCTAAAGCTTTGGAACCGGGGAACATTGGCAGCACGCGCCGATATTAACATGCGCCCAGCTTATCTCTGAAATGGAACGCTGTTTCAGCTCACGCTTGGATATTTTTAAACGTTTCTTCTAAAGTAAAAAGATTTCAGAGACTCGAGAGATTTCACGACAGCACAAATCTTAGCTTGAACTTTTAAGAAAAGAATGTTCAAGACTTTGATGAATGTACTCTGATATCTGTTTTAATGACGATATTTCTTTTCTCGGAGAAGTTGCAAAAAGACTCTTAGAATGTACGTCGGGAGACCAGGAAATCCCTTAAAGTAAACTTGGACAACTGCAAATGCCGGAAGAAAGATGATACATCGAGAAAAAGACGGAGGAAGAAGGCACTTGATGGGGAACCATTGTACGCTGAAGAGATCCGAGGTGACCATCTATATTCGGGACGCACGTGACTATAAACATTGCTATTACAAATGATAATGCCAGTAAAATATGTTCCTGCGAATAGGGAACATGCATACGAAGCACCTGAATGGATACAATGGATATTTTCTTGGACGTAATCAAACTTGCAGTCGTAAAAACGAGTCTTTAATATTTATGTTCAATGAATGAACTTATTCCTTATTCCTTACTATTATTTTTGATTCTATCAAGTATTACTAAAATGCTAATGTCCGACGTTAAGCGACACCTTTCAAAACATTTCATAAAATGCTATAAAAGGCTGTCGATGTTGCTCTAGTTCGCGCATCACGATTCGTCGTCGGTGATATAATGCGGGATACAATGGAGAAACGTTTCAGAAAACAATAACGAAGATAAAGTTCCTCTGTCATTCGGGGCGAAATAATGAGTGGAAAGTTGCAGGAGGAATCAGGAAGGATGTACAATGGCGTTGAGATTCAAGTGGAACGGTTTACGGAAACTCGGTGCTAACCAATCAGAAAATAAGACATAACGGTGTCACCGTATACATTATTCATAGCGCCTCGCAGACCCGGTCTACGCGCCACTGAAAATTGCAGGCGATCCATGAAAATACATTTTCGAGCCAAACTATCGTCTACTCGAACCGGTTTATTAGAATAAACACGTATGCGTTACGTTACCGCGAGCATTCTACACGACAAATCACGAAGAAATCAAACGTTTTCACACACTAATTATAAATTATTCGCAAACAGACTTGTAAAGGTATACCGTAACGATCGAATGATCAATTATTGGAGAAAGAATCTGCGTTAATGAGGCTGAACTTGTTGCGGAATTAGGAAAACTTTGAAATTTTACCCTTGCCAACTTTTTGCTCTCACCTTTATCAATATATTTTCATTGCTTTAAGTGGTCTTATTACTTTTTTACGAAGTTCATTATTCATGGACGGGGAGAGCAAGCAAAAACTATCCGCGAAGAATATTTCGCTGGAAGAGCGAAGCCGACGAGAATTTAAACTTGAAAGAGGCTGTGTGTTTCTAAGGATTAGGAGATAATATCGGATCGAGCAATCAGTTTGAAACTATAGGCTCTTCTTCTTGCTAGATATTTTTTTTAATTAACTACTAGCGTCATCAGAATTCTAGAATACATTTTACAATTGTTTTTACGCGCTTTGTTATGTGCTCTCGGGGAAAGAATTTCGGCGATTGTAGATTAAGGGTGTACCTGAAGAGGGAGAGTCTGCCGCGAAGAATGCAAGCGACCGGAGAGGATAAAAGACAAAGCAAGAATGGGGATCGGTGGAAACGGCACGGACGACGAAATAAGAGGGAGATCGTCGTGTCTAGTTCGAAACGTATAGAGCCGGCAGTCTGCCGTGAAACACTCCATTCAACGGCGTTTTGGCCCTCGGCTGGGGGTGGGCGGAACGTTCTCGTGGCTCTGGTGCCATTCGAGTATGGGGGAAGCGTGTGCAAGTTATGCGATTCAACATTCGATGCACAGTTCGCCGAGGTTTGCGGGCCAACCTCCGGAAGGTCGGCCCAGGGAGGTCTGCAACTGACGGGAATAAGAAAGTCGTCAAAGTCAGCGGTTCTCAATCCCTCGAGCTCGTGTCGCAGCATCGCTCGACAAAGCTGCAAGTACTTGCACCCTAAATTACAACGCATATATCGTAAACGTCCCACATAATCTCATAGACCACGGCTACAAGCTAAGCTACGATATTTCTTAATTTAATTAACGAAAGCTTTAACTGTCCGCTGCTAGATGAAGCGACTTTCATTTACGTGAAAACGATCAAGAATTCTGACATCGCAGGTTCGAATAGTCGAGTTTCTACTGTTGTTTGGAAACGGTGAAACGTATGTCTAGGTGCAGGCGAATCTTCTGCAAAGTCTGGAACATTTTCGTGGCAAAGAACGAAGAAGGGGAACGAGACAGAGATTCACCGTTCTCCGAGAAACTTGATAACGCGGAACATGCAATCCCTCGAACGACAATCAACTGCATCAAACCGCGGCGTCATTACCCCTTCTCGTTCAGCTTCTCACGACACTTGACCAGCTTGCGACGATAACCGATGTGCGGTAACTTTCTGCGTGGTCAGCGCAAGAGCAGCTGTTCAGAGTCGGTGTTTACATGGAAATTGCCGCGACAGCTTGATTGGATCTTTAAACGCGCGGCGTTCCTCGTCAAACTTCAATCCGGCAGCTATTCAGAGACTCGAGGAAGTCTGTAGCGAAGGATGTCGCTTTATCCAGGCCGAGGAGAGCTGTGTATCGCATATTTCTCACGAAGGTCGACCGATATCCAATTACTATCGAACGTATGCGAGAACGACGCGCCGCCACGCACACGTGCGAACCGTTTACATCGGATCTCGTCGTCGGCATATTGGTCTCTCGCGCCTTGATCATGCCGCGGCGTACAGTTCCTAAAACCAAGGACTATAAACGTTTCTGAGAAATGTTTTTATAGAAAATTATGGCTAGAGGTTGATTGGTATTTTTCTGCAATATAATAATGGACTTGAGATGTAATAATTAAATACTATTCGTGCGTCTAATTCTTTGTACGAGGTTTCAATAAAGGTGGCTCGAAACATCCTGGAAACGAACGCTATTTTATAGAGTTATATCGGCTTTTAGGAACACCGCATGGGGCCGCGTTCCAAAGCGACGACGATAAGAGGAAATGCATATTATGCAGGCACCGCTGAGGCACCGCTGAGGCCCCGCTGCGAGCAGCCGAGAGTCACTTCGATTCTCAATTGCTTGTTAATCCGTGTCAATTATCGCCGACCTGTTTGCGACGATTTCGTAACACACCCGCCTCCTTTATCCGACGGTAGTACGCGCACCAACATCGTCAACTGGGTCGCGGCAACCTTGACGAGGCTATTGAAGCATCGCGATGCAACCGAAACGAGTGGACAACGAAAACAGCGATGCCTTGATCCTAAATGTCGCTTGTATCGCGTGCAAACGCGTTTCTCTTGTCCCTAGCGTTATCAAACATGGAAAAGAATAGCGAGGAAACGAATGAATGAAACGTAACATAGATAAAAACGCGATAAATTTACTTGTTTCATTCACCGTACCGAAGAACCTCTAGGGATTGACAAACTAACATTTTAACATGGTTTTCCACGACCTATACTAGGTCCCGATGATTTCTATGAAATACAAGTCGTAGGTGTTTGATAGTTTTACAGATAAAAACGAACTGCAGCGATAGGAAATCGGAGGTCGACCAACCGAGCTGTGATATCGAATTTTAGACGACAACAGTCAAAGTAGTTCAACGGAATAAACGCAGCGTCAACAGCTGATCGGTGTCAACGACTACCCTTGCCTCGAGCGAAGGATAAATAAGGAAAAGAATACCGCCAGACAAGGACACGAATATAGTTAGGCTGCGAGCAGCGATAAAGGTTGCGCAATTAAATCGCTGTTGAAGCAACGACGTAGAACGTTGCTTAGTCGGTTAATGAGCGGGGAGATATAAGCGTTTGGCCTCGGTATTCTCCATTTCGACAAGGAATTCCACAAAATTGTTTTACCGTTCGCCAACCCGCAAACTGTGTACCTTAGGGAAGCTTACGCCAAGCCACAGTGTCCAGGTTGACTTAGGACCGGCGAAGCGGTTCGGACGTGTCGAAATCAGGTGCCAATGTAAACTGCACGCTTACAGCGCTCGATAAAGCTTACCAGGACGTCGTTGATTTCGCAACGGAAAACAAACGACAGCCGTGCTGGATTTTAATGGAACCTGCCCACTTTTGATGGATCAAGGTTCATCAGCTGGAAGATTCGTAGACCTTTCTTGGTCCACGTTGCACGTTCTCGAGACAACAATTACACTGGATATCAGTGTCACATTTAGGATGAACGATTAACCAGAACAGTCGAGTCTTTTAGTTTAATTTAAAAGGTATTTTGATTCAAAGGACGTTCGAATAATTTCGTGGTTCGCTGTAGACACTCAAAAGGGGACTTCTCCGTGAGAAAATTCAATATCTCCGGATTCAATCTCAACCGAATTTCTTCTAGCTGCACTCAACAATGCAATATCTACACTCGTGGACGTCACCGAGCGAAAGAATACATGCAATTCTAGCATTGTTCTCTGAAATCACCTGAAAAGCGATGGGGCGACGGTGTTTACGTTCTAAGGGCTTTCTTCCTCGTTTTATCTTTCCTTTATCATTGTCGAAGACTGCCGAAGTTATTCTACGTTTCCTTATCACGTGAAACGTTCGGGAAACCAGGGAGAAAAATGATCGAACGGTTTTCAGCGGCGATTCATTCGTGCTTCTGAACGTTTTCCTTTTTCCCCGTCTGCGATCTCGTTATTCCGCTTTCCCGATCTCTTTTTTCCCTTTTTCACCCGAGGACACAACGATTCGTTTTCCACCGAGAAAGAAGGTTGTGCATGCGGGAAGCTATATAACCGCTGTCGGACCGATAACGATACCGTTCGGAACGCGAAAAAGTTCGGGAGTTAATAACAAGAAATCGAGAACCAAAAATTGAGCTATGAAATTGGATAAACAATTTCATACCGGAGTCATCGTTCCATCGTGGTTATTTATGGCCAGTAGTCGGCCATTTTAAACGTTGGTGTTACAATATTATTAACTATTTCGTCGGAAAGACTAAACGATCCTGTTGCTTTCGATAGCACCGGTAACCGAGTGGATTGCGAAACGATTTATCGATTTCTAAGTTCAAAGAAACCGAACAGTTGCGAAAGGCGTGACCCACTCGAGGGGGAAGAATGCGAATGGCTTTTCGAGCCGGTGCCGCGTTAATTCGGCTCATTTGCCAGGCGCAACAAAACGATTTGAACGCGAATGGGCTCTCGACGGACAAGGAAAAGCAGAGGCATTTGTAATCCGTTTTGTGCCGGGCACACGATGGGATATTATTCCATAAACTCGTCGGTACATCGTTTGGCTTTTCCAGCTTTTTACCGGGCCGCTCTCGCCGCGACGGAAGATCTATGCACCTGAATAAATGTATTATGCGGAACGAATTGTTCAGCTTAATACAGTGCTCCGCTATTCCTGGCTCCCTCAACGGGTAACAGGGACGGGTCTGTTTTTATCCGGCACACGGATTCTCTAGCTACTTGTAAACGCTACTTGTTCAAGATTAATGTCGCATTTTGCTACGCTTACCACGCGTATAATGTTATGCGTCCCATCCACTTCGCGGCGTTGTGAAGTCGGAGGCTCTCGGTTCGTTGAGAAGCTCTACGAACGCTGCGTGTTTACGCAAGCTCTTAAGCACGCATACCATTGTTTTCGTTTCAGATTCGACGAACAGCAGCCGATTGAAATTAACGATCAGACGCGAATACGATTACACGGTGAACGATTTTGTTTTCCTATTGCATAGAGAGTTGCGACAGGGGAATTTCACGATGAAGAGGAGAGCGTGTAAACTGTATTCGAGCATCCCCAAGCTTCATTCGTTAAAGATGCGTAGCAAAGCTCAAGTTTACTTTCAGCAGCCATTTCTCGAATTAATCGAATTAATTTTCGTACAAATAGGGGTTTCGTTGGTCGCTGAAATTTGATCGAAGATCAACGAGTTGTAGCACACTTTCGGTGCGAAGAAGTTAATCATTCCTGCGCTGAGAAGCTTTCGAGACGGAACAAGAGGCAACCGTAGACGACGATGGTCACCAAAGGCCACCAAAGCGTTTAGAAATCTGTTGAAAATAAAATGGCACGGTGCGTTATTTCGCAAGTGACTCACCGTGTCCAGATTGAACAGGCTCGACACCTTCTTCAGGAACCCGTCCTGCGACTTCTTCTTCCTCCTGGTGGTCATCCTCCCTACCTCCAGTCGATCGCCGTTCGATGTAAATTAATCCAATTAATCCGGTCGCTCAGATCCCACCAAGCCACATACTTTTCTCACGAAACTCACGGAACCGCACTTCACCGAAACAAAATGGCAAAGGTGCATTCACATTCAGATTAGGATCGATCCGGCCGCGGATCAATAGGATACGGTAACGCGGAAGGAAACGTGGCGAACAATCCTAATCGGAAATTGTTTCGTAATCCTTGACTGCATCGCTTAGCGTGACGAGATACGAATCGTGTACAAAACAGGTCCACGATTGAAAATTAAACCACGGTTTTTACGGTCTCCATTTTCTAATTATCTGGAAGGAGCATGAACGTTTGTTCATTTAGTATTTTTATATACTGCTAATTCGACAAACCGATGCACAAAAGTATGGAGAAGCGATCGGCAAAGCCAGAAAACTTTACGTCGCAGCTTCTTAATAAAACGGAAAGGGTTTATCACGTGGATAATATTGTGTCCCCGACCAGCAGTGGGTCCGCGCGAGTTTAACGTACGGTTGCAACGTGAAAGTGCCTCAGCCGGTTGAAAACTCAATCTAAAGGAAACACGAGACTGTTGCATAGACCGGTAATTTTATATGCGTCAAATACATCATAGATTCTGTGTTACGATTACCGGGTGACACAGGAGCCGTATTATTCTCCCCCGGCGGCCTATTTCCGACGGACCCGTGCCGCGTTCGCGTTTATGCTCGTATAAGTATCGCACGCAAGTGCAGCCCAATTGATAAAAGCCCAGGGACACCGACGCTCTGTCCCAGTTGTATCGGTTAACCCGAATCGCTTTGCAAATAAACGCAAGAAATTATTCTTCCTCGGCCGACCTCACGTGCTCCACCGCCGCGACATTATGCAATATGCAATCGTCTCTCTCTGTCGATACGCAGACGCGACTCGGCTACACACGTGAGTCATGTAAACTTACGAAACCTCCGATTCGAGCAAATGAAACGGAAAGACTATACCCGTGCCCACCGTGCGCAACGTGCTAAAAGAAATCAGAGGAAAATCTGTCGCGTGAGCAACAACACCGAGATCGGTGGCCTCGTTGAACCGCACGGACATCTGATATCCGTCGTAAACTATGCCTCGCGATTCGTTTTAATCTACTATTTTTGCTTGCGGCGAAACATTTAGAAACATTGTTTTATTACCCTGTTAACCATGTTGCTTTTTATCCGCGAAAACGCAGAGGCTAGTTGGACGATATTGGCAAAAGCTAGATCTCGCATTTACTGTTAGTCGACTGCACTGCTGATAAGGAAACAAACAGGATAATTGTTCGAGTAGTCAGCTATTCTAAATGTTCTTGTTACAAGCTTATCGTTTGCTAAATGTTTTTACTACAGAGACTGGAGGCTACATGAATTTTATTTTGCAGAAAATTTCCCTAATTATTAACTCTTACTATAAGCTAAAGCGAAAGATTATTTTTCTTTCTTCACTGTAATTTTTCTTTACAGGGTCAAATAGAAAAATGTTAGAAAGTGCATTTTCTATATTTCAAATATAATTTCTACCAATTTGAATCTTTCCAAAACCTTTTCTTTGCTTCGTTAGGTAAATTAATGCTTCTAATAAGTAAAAAAGAAAGGAAAAGTCGTTTGGTCTGATTTTAAGAAAAGGTTAGTCTAATTGAAAAGGCTTTCGAACGCTTTCGCGGCGCACCGAAAGTGCCAATTACGAGAATAAATGTTATAAAATCTACTTTACCAATTCGCCTATTATGTAACGTTCCTCTGCACAACGCGAACGATCCTCGACTATTTAAAAACCCAGTAATTCTTCACGTTATTCATAAGCTTCCGAATCAAGAGCCATGCTTCGTTTCCCGGACGTTCGATGACCGTTACCGACACGCCACTTATTTCGAAATTGATCCGAACCGATTCCTCGCGTCCTGCGAAAAAGAAGCAAACCGAATAAACGACGGCCGCGAGTCACGCTCCATCTCGTGCACCGAAAAGCGAGATACGACTAAAGGTTAGTAGATGCTCCTCGCAAAGAGAATGCACTCTCTGGTTGAACCGAGTGAGCTGCCACGTTCTGGCCGATCGATCAGTGAAAGTACGAAACACAAAGTGGCACACGACCCAGCGCACGGTGGACCGTTTCTATAAAATAGGTGGAATTAATTAAAAAATGTTTACGTCACGAATCAGGTTAAAACTAAGTCTTTCGGCAAGCTAATACCGGATTTATATTCGACGTATAATCAGATTTATATCCGCGTTATTAAATAAATAACTATTCAAAATTCTTTTTACCTCTACAACGAAATGTAAAATGGTCGCTTTAAGTGCGCACGCAAACCCAGCGCTAATAACCTAGACTAACCAGAGCCATGAATTTTGTCCAGCTTTCGCGATTCTGACTTTCTATGCAGCACGTCCGTCTCGATCTCCATCGCCACAGGTAGGTGCAGGTATTTTTCCAAGAGTGCGAGACTAAAAACACCCGATTAAACTCTCCCACGAAATCTGTTACACGCTTCCCTTCTTACACAGCCAACGTACACTGCATGTGCGCGCATTAATACATGCGCGAATGTACGCTGCGCGCATTAATACATGCGCGAATGTACGCTGCGCACATTAATAAAGGCGCGAATGTACGCTGCGCGCATTAATACATGCGCGAATGTACGCTGCGCACATTAATAATGGCGCGA
>CM052086.1:3182842-3230376 GCA_028453745.1 Agapostemon virescens
ATGTACACTGCGCGCATTAATACATGCGCGAATGTATGCTGCGCGCATTAATACATGCGCGAATGTACGTCTGCTCGCCGGTATGGTTATATCGTAAACAGGTTGTCCGTCCGTCTCACTCTAGTGCGCGCGAAGCGTACTCCTGTGCAGCCTACCACGACGAATGACGACGCGGATAAGGAAACCCACGATTTCGAGGCTTTGATTTCCACGTGGACATATGCATGTGCACTTTACGCGCACGCATTTATTCCCGCGTACGAAACTCCGACGTTCGCAAACCTATTGGAAACCGGTAAGCCCCGATTCGTCACCGTAGAAAGCGACTTGTCAGTTACGTCACGAGGAATTCACTATCGTATCGGTTTCGTCCTTCGCGTATACATGTATATCGCGTAATGACACGAAACGTCACGGAACGACTAATCTGTTCCTAGCAGTATCACCGTTGATCGCGCGTACCGTTAGCCGGGGACACGGGCACTCGTAAAACTCTAATTTTCTATATTCGAATTCCGTACTTCTCGATCGTCACGTGTTCCTTCCTCGTTACCCGACAAAAAGACCGAAGCGAACGGATTCACCGTTGCTTTACCTTTAGGTAGAGAAATCACAGATTCTCACGAAGCGCGCGCATTTAGATGATAACGGAGCAACGCATTTGCCTACACCAACACCACCGCACTCTTATCCGGCGTCCGCTTGGAAATCACCGTGTATCAGGGACGCCCCTGCACGCACGATTCTCGCATTCCACGAGAGACCACGGACGCACTCACACAGCCGTGAAACAGGTTGCTCCTCGCTCGTCCGCCTGTCTCGTTCCAAAACGAATTTCTACCGCCAATCGGGCCACGATGTTTTCGTGGTCGATGTTTTCTCGATTCGATTCTCGAATACCGGAGAGAAACAAAGGACAAGCGACTGCGACGAACGTCAATACGAACACGACAGTTTCTTGATCGCATAAAGAGTTTGCGGTTCTCTATATACTTGCATTCGCGGCTTGTGTCCCCACCTACTCGCTTTATTTACCGTCGTGTCGCGTCGACTAGCTTCCCGTTTTCCGACTGTACACCGTACACCGTCTCTCCGGTGTGTCGTCGGAAGACGCACCCGGTAACATAGGTTAGAAAATCACTGTCGCGGTATCGCGCGCGTCGTCGAACGAGCAACGTCGGACGGTTTGACGTTTCGCTCGCTCGTAGATTTCTCGCGACAGTTTGCACAGACTCGCGTGACACGGTTACACGGCACTGCTATAACGCCGATTAAAATCACCGACGCACCGGTTGGGAGGTTAGGTCGCCATGGACGCCTCCTCTCCTCTCCGCCACTCCGCGCCGCTTTCTCTCTCTTGCTGTCTCGCTTTCTCGCTCGCTCGCTCGCTCGCTCGCCTCGGCCGTGCGATTCCACTCGTAGAAGGAACAAGCCGCGTCCAGGAAACGAAACGTTTTTCCCGCCACGTACGCAAGGTACGCCACTGGTTGTCGCGATACCGATCGAACCCACGGCCCGGGATCGAACGAGCGGCCGAAAATAATACGAGCGTACACACGCAGAGCGGTGAAACGTCAAGAGCTCTTGTACGCTTTACCGAGCTGGCCGTGGACAGACCTCTTTGCTTGCTGACGTCATCGCTCGGCCGCCGGCATGAACCTCGCTGCACGCACGGAGAGTGCCGAGCCGAACCTCGCCGGATCTGCACGAACCTTCACGATCGTCCTCGCAAGAACGCCGCTCTGGGCGTTATCCAAATACGTAAACTTTTATTTCGATTTAATATTTCGGCCTGTGCGGAACGGATCTCCCTGCATCGCCGATATTAAACGTTTGAACAGGTGATATTAATTACATATCTATTCTTTGAGTCTGTGACGTAACACCATTGAAAACATTCGACGTAGAGTTCGCGATCGAAGATTGATTTCTCGATGTACCGCCATTTATAAATTTGTTACTCTAGACTGTTGACGGGATCGGTGTTGCGCTAGGTTATTTCGATGGTTCGTGGCGCGAAGTTTCCGTTTGAGAATATGTAACGCGGTTCTCGGAACAGTAATTTTCAACATGGCGGCTTGCTTTTCCCGTAATGCCTTGCGAGCTATTATTTCCGTGGAAGTTTGCGACGGCGTAATTTTTGATCCGTTATTGGCCAACTCCACACGAAAGTAGTCGCGTTCGTTCTCTACCGTGTGCCTCAGTTTTCTCTTCTTGCTCCCTTCTACGTATCGCTCGCTCACGGCAGGAACATACTAACCATGCCGAAGACGTTCGTTCGCAACGACAACGCCAGTTTCGTGCCAGGCCGATCGCGCGAGGTCGTGCGGTTTTGCGGTTTTGCGGCCGGGGGAAGTTGAGATAGATACAAAAGATATCGCTCCAGGCTTGGCCATAATGATAGGCAGTTTACACGAATTTCGGCTGCTACCTGTACGTTACTCTATTTACATTTCCATTTATCTGATACGAACTCGAACGTCTTCGTGGCCGAAAAAGTGTTTTAGAGGAACGCGCTGGAACCCTTCCCGTTCAAAACCGTTTTAACCTCAAAACCAAGACGTTACTTGTGTCCTTTTATGCGTGCGAATTTTGTCGCTGTTACTGGTATGTATAGTACTTGAACTTTCAGCAATTTCTTGAATGCAGGCATGGTAATGTTAAAATTGTTTTGAATAGTAGAGCAATACTGTGCTATTATTGCCACAGGAAATGCATCTATACAAATCTTTCCTAGAATATCAATACAAAAACCTTCCAATTCATTATAGATAAAAACAAAATATTTCCTAATAATTTATAAGAAACAATATACCATAGACTTAATAATAGTTTTAATAATAAAACTGTTATTAAGTTTATATTAATAGTTTTAATAATTTTCTATGCTCTTCCACTTTCTTCTTCGCCCAGAAACAGCACAATAATAGTATAAACTTGAGGAATCAATGTCTGGACATTGTTTGTGTGCATTTATTCTTTATATTTATTCATTATGCTTTTTGTATTCAGTTTTTGAATTGTTGATATTGAATCTCTAGTTACAATTACAAATACTACTTGATTCTTCCAGATTCTTTAGGAAACGCGAATGAGCTTGGTTCATGGTTCGAGGTAGATCAAATATTTCAGAGATAAGTGTCGATTATGGCGCTATGCAACAATTAAACGTAATCGAATCAGACTTCAATTACCAACAAAGCGAGCATGATCGAAATTTTGTCAAGGAGCGTGGTAAATTCAGAGAATTAAATTGGTATGTGGAAATCCTTACAAAACGTCCAAGAAATTAGGCCACCGAAACGTTCCAAGAGTTTTAGCTCGCAACAAACTATTATCGTGAAGCAACGAAACCGATTGTAGCGTCTCGTTTGGGCAGTAAGAATGTAGCCGAGAGTCTATATTGGCGGAAACGTTCCTTTCCCTCTTAACGAGTCCCGCAATGGGCAAAAATTTCTATTAGCGCTCGTTGCGTCTGCGTAGCCATTCGCCGGGCTTTAAATGCAACGCATCGCCGAGCAATCCTCGGCTTCGGCTTCGGCGTTGCCTTTGAAGGACACGTGGTGTGCCTGCGAATCGGAAAACTCATTTCAATCTAATCTCAAGAAGAAGAAAAAAGAAACACGGGCCCCGTTCGAGCGCACGCTCGTCGAGTCAAGAAATTCCGTTTCGACAAAAAGCCTCTTCTCGATGGAACGGTATCTCCTCGGATTCCTTCGGCGCTTTTTCGTAACCTTCGCTCCGTGAAAAGAAGTTGCGGATTACTCGCGATTCGGGTGAACGTTCAACGACCAACTCTCTTTTATTTTGAGACGCGTATTTAGCTGCGCTATGATTATTCTTCTCCCTGTAGTCCAATTTTCTTCTGAATTCGTGTAGAATTCGTAGAATGTTGTGTTAATCATGTAACGTCTAGCTTACTGTCCGAGTGTTCCAAAGAAGATACTGGCTCGAATAAAACTTGGGGAAAGTATTTTCTAGGTGGTACATCTACTTTTGTAAAGTACAACAACGGCAAAGTCGATTTTTTGCTTGGTCCACTTGAGAATGGCCCTGTAACAGTTCCGACACGGACGAAAGTGTTCTCTTTGTTTCTCCCCTAGTTTTTTCGTGACTTGCCCAATGGAATTGACCGTTTGAACTCCTTCTGATTGCGCCCGAAAAATAAATACGCTCGCGGCCGAAAGCGGTCAGCCGGGCACATTCACGAAGAACGTCCTTTTCTTTCCAACGCTTCGAGCCATATGACCTGGAAACTTAAACGAAACCTTTAGAATTTCCGGGGAGGCAATTTCGCTGGCGGTGCATTTCTCGCATGTTACCGTATGCAACCGCCGCGCCACCGTCGGAGTACGTTCCTGGAACAATGGCAACGTTTAATGCTGTCTGGCTGCCTGGGCGCAATTTGCATTTCTCTAACGGACTTGCCCGCCTTCGGGAACGAGGCCCGCCGAAATCGCGTACGATGCATCGAAGCCCGCCTAACGTTTGCGTAACGCTCCCTTTGTGCTGCCCTTTGAGCCGATTTCCGGCCAAATTTCCCTATCCGAACCGGAAATTACGCGGAGACGACGCGCACTTCCCAATATTCCGAAAATTGTTTGCCCGCTGAATGGACCGCTTTCCGTACGTTTTTCACCCTCGCCGATGCGATCGTCGAGATCGATTCAATTCGGCAAATTGAAACGTTGGGAAAGACGCTCGCCAATGTAATTGAGCGATGCCGTTCAGCGTATCGGTGACTTGAAAAATATGGGACACGTTCCTTTGCCGTGTATCCTATTCCTGGCGTTATTCTCGGTCCGACCTTCGCACAGAAATTGTTTCGCGTTATGTAATTTTGTATCGCGTTGAATCGCCGGAGACGGTAATGACAGGGTCTAACGGAATCTAATTAATCGTTCCAGAACGAAGCACGAATCGGAACTATGAGTGACACCTATTGTGGTGTCTGCACGGCAAACTCTACCGATAAACCATTCGCCGCCCACGTTGTCGAGTGCCTTCGTGCGATTCCTCGTAGAAAGTGATGTACGATTATCGCAGAATCCACGGAGCCACTTGTCGCGACACACGGCGCAAGGATTCCCCTTGCACGCGACACACTCGGATCAAGGTAAAATTAATCAAATTATACACAGTTTTTCGATTTCTCCATTCTCTAGACTCAGATATTTCAACCGAATGAAAGAGAATCGATTATCCTGATAATAAAGCTTTTTATAAATAAATGTCGACGACCAGCTTGGCTGAAAGGTATCGAAACTCCACAGTTTTTAGAATTAATTTAGTTTCTGGAGTACAATGACGCACTGCACAAAAAATGGTTGCGTGTCGCGTTAATTAACGCCGTAACAGGTAAAAACTCGTTGTACCGCGAAGAAAGGAAAAAGGCGGGGATGTGAGAACAAAAAAAAAAGAGGCAGTAGTAATACAAAACAATTGGTATCGTTGTTTATTGAATCGAACACAACGGGACACCGGAGAGAATACCGAAGTGTATACTGGAGCTTAATTAGTGCGTGTCGGCGACCGAACGTCACGAGCTGTTCCATTTCTTTTGCCGCATTTTTCAGAGTTCGTTTCTCCGCGGCTGAATCTCAGCAGTCCCTGCCTTGCGACCCTAGTAATGAGAGAAAACAGAAAAAAAAAAAGAAAAACAACAACGGAGGAGGGACAGGAAGTTATGTGCCGAACACCGTAGGCTAATCTCTCATAACTGGAGTGGCTCATTTGCGGCGAGAGTCGCGAATGCTCATCGAGCAAGAAAGGAAAAGAGAGAGAGAGAGAAAGAAAGAAAGAGAAAAAGGTATATAAGTATAGGAGCAAATGCGTGTGCCAGAAAAGGGACAGGCAGAGAACGAGAGGAAACGAAAGCTGTGATAAAGCCGGCAATGGTGGAAGTACGGGGCGAGGGAGGAGGGGTGAGTTAAGGTAATTGGCACCAAGCCCTGTTTCCCGTGTTAGTTACTGCGAAACATTGCGCGTGAAGGGGATTTTCGAGATTTTTAATACCCTGGAAACGGATGAAGCGTCCCTTTGAACAACAATAAAGCCGTAATTACAAGCGAACCGTGAAAAGCCCGGAGTACAGTTTCTCCGGACAGATACGACGCCGTGAAAATTAAACGTATTTAACTGTCGAAACAAAAGTGAAAGAGAGACAATGAGGGGTTTTCGTGGTCGAGTACAGGCGGATTCGAAAAATGCATGGAGACAATGAGAAGTGCCTCGGCGCCTGGCGCACCGCAAACCTTATTACACCGGTGCAGAAACGTCCCGGTGATCGTTGAGCAAACGTTTCGCTTGCCGAGACTGTTTGGCGGCTAATTCGCTTCGCCTTGTGGCACACAGCGCCGGCGAGAGCCTCTTCTGATGTTCGCAAGCACCATCGTCCACGGACCGCGATTCTTCAAAAATATTTTCACCAAGACGAGGAGCAGAAACGCGAAAGGGAAGTTCCCGCCCCTTCCGTGGAAGCGAAACGGAATAACGCGAAGGGAGACGCAGCTTTTTATCAAACTTAATTAGCATTAACACACAAAACTCTGCTCTCCGCGCGCGAGCAACACGCACGCGACCACCGTGCATTTCGCCCGGAATTCCTCGGCCGGAAAACGTCTTGTCCAACCTCGCGAAAAACAGAATCCTGAAAAGAAAGCATCCTGCCGCCGTTCCCTTCGCACTCGCGCTTCCTATATTCGCCGTGATTGTTATTACGGAAATATTTGACGTCTCGAACAAGCGGCGTCCCGCTTCGACCACGTTGCACCCCGTAAATCTTACGCGAAGGCGATTTTATCCGAATTCGACGAAGCCCACCGCAGCAATTCGATCTGCACGCTCGCTCGACAATTCCCGCGGGAGCTCACGTCCGCAAATCGCGGCGAGATTTCGCACGCCAACGCTATTCCACCGACACCCCGCGCCTTCACCGGAATTCTCTATCCGTTGGACAACCGAATTGTTTAGTTTGATGCATATCGAATGCCGAAATTTCCAACCAACTTCTCGATGACTATATTCGCGCCGAACAGTTTGTGAATGCACGCGGGCTCGACGTTTGCTCGTATCCGCTCGTATCCGCTCGTATCCGCTCGGGAAATATTCGCGAATGTCAAAGACCGTGCATTTACCGAAATCAGTTTTTCGTCAAGACAACGTATCTTTACGCGCGCGCGCGGCCGAAATAAGGCGAAAGCACGAAGGATTCGGTTGAAGAGAGTTTTCACGGGGCGAAAAGAGTCTCGGTGAGAAATTGTTGGCCGTGAACAAAGCCGGTGGTAGAGTGATCTGCTTCGTATCGTTTCAAAGGGAACAAAAAGCGCCGGGAGGACAGCACAGTGGATGACGTATTGTGGATATTCGAAACAAGAAGATGGAAGATGAAACATATCCTCTCCAGGGAAGATGCTATTGAAGGCCGGGTATAGTACATTCAAGTGTCTACGACAAGAACTATCGATCGAAACTCGATTCTTCGAGATACTCGCGAACGATATGAAGATTTCCAATATTGAAATCCAAGGGAGGATGTCTTTGGGGGAAGCCTTGATTGGATCGACCTTTCGATTCGCGTTTTATAAAATCACGGAGAAAATATTCCTCCTCGGCGATGATCCGACGATCGTTAACATCAACAATAGCAATCGAATCGTCCTGCTCGAGTATTCGAACCGATTAGTAGGCGGTCTTCGCGAAGGACCGACACGGTCGGCGAATCTCCTTAGCCGAGATAAATCTCGGCGGGACATTGCGAACATTGCTGGAGGAAGTCGAACTTCTTAACAAAGAGTTCCAGGGATAGGGAGTCTATAGCGGTATCAAGGTTTAACGAATCTTTTTAAATTCAGGGCGCGCGTCCCCTAACCACTTGGTCCCGCAGTTTTCCACGGTTTCCTTCCTCTTGCTCTTTATCCAGCTCCTCTTCCACTCCCGTAGTCTGAGCCTGTATTGGCGTATCAACGTGGGACAGAGCCCTAAGGCGAGAGTAAACCCGATTAGACGGTACACTAAATCTCATTCAACCAGCCTTCATTGTTAAGTGCCTCCGCCGTCTTTCTTTCCTCGTAAAAACCGTCCCACAAGCACCCTGAATTGCCAAACGATGTTCCCTCTCGCAGAAACGTTCCTGTATTTTCGCCTGTTCCGCGATTTTTTACGGTCCACCTTAAACAGCCGTTCCTCGGAAACAAATTATGCGATTCGCGACTTATCGGTCTGTCCTCGAGCCCGGAGATAATCGCGATCCAACGACTTAACGATCCCACCGATTCCCATTTTCACGACGGTTTCCCCTCGCTAGAGCCATTTTACTCATCCAAATGATGGTGTTCCGTTTCTTGATCAAATAGACCTTTAAAACTACATTGTCGAAGCTCACGATGCGAAGAATACGATCAGTATTTTTCTATTTTAACACTAGGTTTACGGGACCCGTCAATTTGACGGAATCCAAGCTTTGCAATGAAATATCTCGAAAACCGCTGGATCGATTTCAACCGTTTTGCATCGTAAATTAATCATTTCTTCCAAAGAATTTATACACACAGTTTTATTTTCCTAAGCCTTTTACTAGAGTATATTCTCCTTACATGTATACGCAATATATATGTATATTGCAAAATGCAATATACCTGTAGAAAGTGTTAACTTGAATAAATCGGTTTTTTAAAGAAAGTGCATATTTTCATTCGTGCCGTAGAGATAGGTATATAAGAAACGTCCGTAAACCTAGTGTTAAAAAACAGAGAAAATATCTTGTACCATTTGCTGAACAAAACTTAGACGAAGTCTCGAAATTCTATTTGGCTTAGAATGGTTAACGCAGCGTAAACATTGAGAAGACCATTATCGTTGTTCCAGTAAGTAACGTGTTATGGTAGCCGTCGAATAAACATCGCAAGATCTCGGTGTACGGTTTACGACGAGTCCGTTCATTGCCGATACGGTCGTTCCGTCGACGGCGTACGAAGCGAAAATACGCACGCATAATGAATGCGATGGCGAACACGGGGAGCATCGGAGTTCGCATCGATTAATGCGTAAGGAGCATTACAAGGGGCGATTCCCCGATCTGGTAAATATTTTCACAGGTGCCTAGCACGGTGCCGACTAATCGCTAGTACTTAATGAGAAACGGTGGGACCTTGATGCGCCGGTCGTTTTAGCGATCGCATCATTAAACCGCAACGCCCTTAATAACGACGAGGTACCATACGCGTTGTAACCGCGTAACCAGATGGTAAGAACTCGAGTCGCATGCATCACTGTCGTGCAAATTGCTTTTGCTCCCCTGCACACTCTTTCGTCACCATCGTAGCTCCCGTTCCTACCCGTTTGATCGTTCCTAGCTAACCCGTGCCAATACCGTCGAGAACGCCGCGTGATATAGTGCGAACGATTCTCACCGTCGAAAATGCATTCTTGCATTCTCGGCATCGCCGAATATCCTTACCGCTTTTCAAATTACCAGAGACGCTGTCCGCCGTTAAACCAATCGGCAAGATAGCGCTACCATAATTTAATCAATGCTCCGTGTTAGTAGAAACGCATGCAACTCAAATTACAAACTATGTTCAATCGCCAACACACCAACATCGTGGGAGGAAATCACTCGACAACGATCAAATATCAATTTTCGCAATATTCCAAAGTAGAAAGAAAATTTAGGTTACTTGATACTTAGTCAATTTTCTAATATTTCATTTATTCTAAAATATGTAAAGCAGATGCAACAATTACAGATTCTTGATCGACGTCAAGTTCTCTTCGTTTTACCGTGGGTCGTAGTCCACTGTTCTTTTAATAAACCATTAATGAGAATGCAATGATACTTTGGGACTGAAAAGTTGCTCGTGTCGTGTACTACTGAACGAATTCTTTTCGTTCTGTACTTGTGTATCTTGTTAACAATAATTTTAAAAGGGAAAATACGTGGACGTTTTAAAAGAAGAACAGTCGATTATCCATCGGCATGGTGGAAGAAGAAGAGTAAACAAATTCAACGTAAAGGAGGTAGAAACGATGTGCCAAGAGGGTCTCGCAAACGGGGTGGTTCATCAAGGTCGAGATCGGAGCAGGACAATCCGAGAATTGCACCCGCGGCGAGACACGGTGCTATAATTAATGCGCATGACGTCAGGGAAAGATGAAAGAACAAAGCGACATGCTTAGAGCGAAAGCAAAGCAGTGTCGGCAAACGTAAGCTGTGAATGCTCACCTGGTCGCCGTCGTGTCCTTGCCAGCTGTCGTGACTCTGCAACAAGGAGAACACAATATGAGTATAGTAAAGCGTTAACGTAAGACAAAGCGCCGGATGAAAGTGAGCGTTTAAAAATTCATCCGGGTAACTAGACCCCCGACTTCCCACTTAAAACGGAGTTCTTGTTCGTTACATCTACCCGAATGAATTTGTAATCGTCCCCCTATCTCTCTGTCTCGAGTTTACGTTCGCTTCCTCCGAACCTAAAGGAAGAGGTTGCTCCTTTACCAGTTGCGTTTCAAATAATAATGCCCGACGACATTTCCGCTCGAGAAACGGATGCTTTGCAAGAAATTTTTATGGCCGTGCTCGTGCCAAATGTTCTGAAACGCGTTTTATTTGCTGCCGGGGCAGGACTGGGAGGCGGAATCCACCTGTGAACTGACCACATCGTCATCCAATTTTCCACTTTTCCATCCTACCCATGAATCGTCGAGATTTATAACCGGAAATTTGGTCTATGACCATTCGCGTGATTGCGCTCCTGAAAAACTAAGAGAAATGGCCCGTGACGACGGCGACGAATAAATTTCTATCAAATGCAATCGTCGATATCGTTTTGTCTCATAAATCGCCGAGGATCGAGCCATCTGTTAATTTAATATATAGATTCGTCTGTCGTCAATGACACAGCGAAACCTTCGGTATGCCAAGTAATGGAGAAGCATGAAGCTCCAGGCAACGCTGCCATAACTTTTCCTACAGATATATTTCAGACATATCAACGCAAATAGATAAAATCCACCGCGTTCGTCGTCGAATTATTTCAAGTTTTGTTTCAACCAACAACACTTTGAGCTCCTGTTAAGGATAAATCGAAGATAGTAGAGAAATCGATGCGATACAGGAGTGTAAGAACCGATGGTCAATGGAAATGATTACCGAGAACTTGTAAACTGTTTTATGGTGCATTGTTGCGGGAATTGTTTCGCGGTAGAAGGTGCCGCCTCTTTTTAGACAATCGGACGTATTCGCCCGAAAGGCCGTAACTCTGTTACGGTTCATTAAATCGGTGTAAATAATAACCGGGCTGTATAGACTGCTATTTTATCGAACATGGAGGTAGACCGATGTCGGAAGTATAGGTGGCGGTCGCTTGGTTAATGTTCAACCGCCTAGCTAGATTTATGGGGGCAATATAGGCGTCATGGAGCACATTGTGCTTTGCACCCGTGAGTTGCAAGTTGATCCAACGTAGCATTCGTTACGCACAAGCATTCGAATGTGTGCGATTTTCTTGCGTTGCCAAGTACGCGTACAGGCGATCGACAAAACTGTTCGAACACCCTGTAAATCACTTTTAAAATTCGACCAAACGGTTTGACCCTGTTTCGAGCAATTAGAAGCTTATCGATGTACCAAATTCTGCGTGGAAAAGATTTATTAACTTTGATCGTACATTTAAAATTCGTATTCTAGTTACCATAGACTGGTAAAACGTATTTCGACCAGACTGTCGAACGCAGCGACGAGGTTGGACATATTGGAATCGAATCACACTGAATTCGACACTTTGATAACGTAAAATGTCCAAAGCTGGACCGATCGAATCAATAAAAACGAAACTGTACGGACTATTCGCAACCGAATAGTGCATAGTCATTTACAAAGTAGACATTCTAAAGTTTCGCGTACACGTCGTACCGAAGATTTTTATGCGACAATCAAGAATAAATTAATTTTACCCCGGCACGTCTCAGCACTAAGGGCGCAGACGATGATAAGGCGAGTGGTAGACCACATAATGCGGATGCTGACGATAACGTATCGCGTTCTAACGTGCAAGGTATACCGAAACGCGATACAGATACGCCGAGGAAATTATTCCCATGATGAGGGTTGATACCTCTCGACCAGTTACTATCAAAATCCCATTACGAGGCGGAAGCAGTGCCTCCGGCGAATTCGATGGCGCAGTCGGATAATACCGATATCAATTTCATGTCGCGGAGGAAAAACAGACGTCGTATAAACTTCGTTCGTACCTTCGCAAGATGTCGTACGTAATAGATTCCTCCGATAACGACCGCACATAATGATTGTTCCTATACGTTTATCGTGACACACATTTACCCCTATTTATCATAATTCGGTGCACTCCATTCGCTGTTTCCACGTTAGGCAAACATAATGCGTACGTAACATACATTCTCCTCGCATTTTTCATAACGAATACTCAACTCGAAACGTTCAAATGATTTTCAATTATTTTTACATTGAAGATTTTGTGAAGCAACAGGGTTGGGGAGTTTTTGAAACATTCTGCGTTTACTTTTACATTTTCTTTCACGCATACTCTGCGTGAACAGAGCGTGTGATCATTGCCTTGTGAATTTTACCATTCTGTAACACAATAGTCTCGGTACCTTTGCTTTTCTTGAAGTTTTCGACGCGATAAAATGATGTATATATATATTTCTAATTGAGAGACGGAGGAAAAGAGTATGGCGAGGATTGCGCGGGTTGACAGCGGGAGATTTAATCGTTTAATGAAGTTAAACACCGCGTAAAAGTCAGGTAAAAGGCCGGGCTGCGGGTAGACGAAACCGAGGTAGAAAATGGAACTTGCAGCCGCGGTATTATTGTTCGCAGAAGTTGCGGACAGCAATGTCTAATGAAACATCGGTTTTCTGTTTTGTTAGCTCTCGTCTGTGTTTTCAGAGCCGCGGTCTTGGACGATTTATAAAACCAATGGTTACGTTGCGTAAAACAAACAGCGCGACGATCAAATATATTCGAGTCGGTTATATCTATTTTTCGTTATTGCGCTATCGGGCTTACAAAGGGCGGTCCTTCTCAGACTGAACTTAATTGCGAAGTTTCTATCCGAGCAAATTGGTATATTCGTAACTTTCGACAACCACGGGAATGATACCTGAATCAACAACACGCGAAACTTTTCTCGTTTCGGATCAACTTTGTCCGCAGAGTGCTTTACTTTAATTGCAAAGATCTTGTTTACATTGTTCCCGATGCGTCCCCGCGACGAGGACACGCCGAATTTTATTACTCTCGCTGAATCTCGTCCAATCCGATCGTTCGCAAAAAATCGCGAGCGATCCGAGCCACTCGAGTAGCTGAGAAAAAATCGTAAGAATGCGAATTTATAAGAACTCCATTTCGGAAGCTATAAAACACGGCCGAACGGCGAACTTCATTTTTCATTATCGGAGGTACGACTTCCGTTCTGCTTTATGGAACGTATAATGGCTCCGACGCGAAGGGAGCAGATACGGAACGTCATCGTAGGAAGGTATAAAAAGAGCACTTATTCTCTAACAACTTCCCTTCTGCATTTTATTCGTGGCCCTGCGCGATGCCGGGCCATTCCAGTTTTTAACTTCTAGTTTATTCGCTTGTAGAAGTTCATCAACGAATATGCATTCGATCGAGGAATTTTACATTCGAAATTCGCTGCTAGTGCCGTTCGCGTGTGTATCGTTGGTTCGTTTTTTGGATATAGGAAGCGCGGTCAAAAAATTCTTAACGCAAAAACTTTTATAATGGAAAAATCAGGTTACCGTGGAAAGAAGTTACGCGCGCCGTGCCGTGGAACGGTGACGAGATTTATCAGTTATAAAATGAACGATGACTATGCCTAGAGGATAGACCACGAAGCACAGGGGGAAAGGACAATATTCGCCAAGGGATGGGAAAGGATATGCGTTTCCCAAGGTAGCTAAAACTTACGAGGCACTCCGCTAAGTTCTAAGACCACAATTTAACGTCTAAGGGGATTAGATCGACGACGTACGAGCCACCAAAGACACCGAGTATTAAATCAACTGATACAAGATTGCTGCCAAAATGGTAAAAGAAGAAAATTTTAATTTACAATTTGTAAGCATGCGCGATAACACTCGATAAAGAGAGCTCTCCTACCACCGTGCGGTCTCTTTGTAAAATATGCAAAATTATGCATGTCTTCGAGATCCTTTCTTTTTAAACACTTCCGAAAAACGTAACGCAAGCTACATAATACCGGTGTAACTAAAATTTCATCGTAATCTATGTAAATACGATAAAGTTTATATTAGATTTTATCAATTTAATAGATACTGTGACATAATAATGCGAAAGAATTAATTAACTCGAAGTTTTCCTTGGTTAGCAGACTAACGAAGCGTCTGTATCTAATCTTAGATGAATTTTCCTCGTTCTTTTCCTAAGAATTTAAGTGCAGGCAGGCAGGAGTCGTATTAAATAATGAAACTGTAGAGTGGACGGTGGTAGAGTCCTTCGATCTCTGTCTTGCATTAGCAGAACCCCTCTTAACCGTAGCTGAACTACAGCTAGAGGCAAGTGTTAATAATTAAGATGTCGCATACGCCGGTCAACCATATACGCCAGGGTCACGGAACATCCTCGAACAGACTGCCCGGAAACTTCACAAAACTCCTTGTAATACCGGATTTACGAGATCTCGTGAATTCCTGGATTCCTGCGGATGCTTCTGCTTGAGTTTCTTGTTTGTACTTCACCGGTCCTCCTCTAATCCTGGGCGCTATGCGAAGCTGAAGCGACTACGCGTCAAGCACCCCGAGCTGAGAATTTCATCTTTTTTTTGCGAGTTCAAATTTCCTGGTTCTCTGTCCAATGAAACAGTTAGCTTTCGCAGTGCCGGTCTCTAGTTTTGTTTTAATTGCTTCAGAACTCTGGTCGAATCACGGGGTTGACGTTTAACCAAAACAGGGGAAAGTCTATTCAACCCACTGGTTTATTCACAGTGTTTAGAAACGTTGCTGTTATTGACTTTCCTGGGATCGAGTGACTTGTAGAGACTTCAATACAGGTTGATTAATTGTAATTAGAATTCTCTGTTGTTTGGTTCGCATAATTCTGGCGACACGAGTTTCCAGCAAGTTGCAGACCCTATTCGCTGTTAACTTGCAACTCGTTGCACCACCCGAAACAGAGAATGCTTCGTAACAAAAAGTATATTCTATATTACAGTATATTATGGGCTTGTAAGCGCAATAAAGTAAGTAGCAACGAGGTTGTTGAACAGAATTTCATCTGGAGCGCCGTAGAACCATTTTGCCGAACAGGGAACAATACAGGGTAAAACGTACAAGTGCTATGCGAGTAATTTTTATTAATAATTTCAGCGAATTTTGTGAAACGCACCACTTTTAAGTGTCTGGGGTGTAGTAAACGAAATTGAAAATGTTCAACGGTGTTTGAAAGCGGCGGAAAAAATTCCAGGCAACGAGAAGGTTCGTTTTAATATGTCGGAAACGGGTACGCCGCTCAAGGATATTTGGCCCTCCATGGGATTCCATGTAAGTCTGGCTTTACGAGATAAGGCAGAATTCCGGGATGCCATGAGATCCTCCTACACGAACTCCTTATTTGTTACGACTGGGTGTAGGGCGCATCCGAGGGATGACACGGTCCCAGATCAAGTCGGCAACTTTGTCCCCGAGCTTCGAGCCTGGTATTTAATGCCGCGACGAAATTTATGCTACGACATGAGCTCGATGTGCCACCGGGAGCTGTACCGTCTTCGAGGTTATTGTGTCGCCCGCGTACTTCTATAAATTGCATGCGAAAATTAGCTGTGTTGTCAGGAATTGAGTGGATCGAGCTGCGGATTAAATTCTTACAAATTTACATAATATGCCATAGCGAGCACACGTCGTTCGCCAGAATACCTGCAATTTTTCGTCAAATTAAACCCTTAAACACTTGAGCAATTTATTAAAATTACAAAGAAGCTAGCTTTCCTATTAATTGCGCGCCTTTCTCCACGAGAGCCCATTGTAAAAATGCTGGCGTAAAACGGAAGCCTCGATATCTTTCTTGGCAAAGCATCCACCGAAGACAGAAAAGAAAAATACGCCGGAAACCGCGGCCGTAAACAAAATAACGTTTTTCTTTCACTTCGTTACCCGGGCCACCCATATAATTTTATCGGTACGCGTTCCCGTGCTTTTACTGGTCCGTTTTTACGCAGGCCGGTTTTTATTCTTTTCCTTGCCCGCGTCCTCCTATTTTTTTCATTTTCGATTTGCGAGCGCCCCGAACATTGTTCGAAAGCTCTATCTCAGGGAGGTTTACGATACTCCACGCGAAATGCAACGCAACGCGCGGTGCAACGGGATGCAACGCGACGCAAACGCACGCGGTTCATGGTTATACGAGGACGGACAAATGGAAAGAACGCGCGGATAAAAGAACAACGGCAGCAGATCTATTCATCGGGGATCGTGATATACGGAGAATGATTTTGAATGGACTGCCCCTTGCGGCAATAGGAGCAGGTCACACGTGGAGTTTCCCTCGACAGGTTTTCGATTAAAAGGAAATGGCTAACGATGGACATTGTTTCCGCGCACCCCGTTCAGTTTGTAAACCAAACGCGCGCGATTCAACCGTTTGATCTCACCTACGGGAACTGGATAATCCTACTTTTCTGGTCAACCGCGTCGCTACAGCTCGGCTCTTCGTTCACGCGTCTCCTTGCAAATTGTCATCGTTTAGAGGGAAGTAATCCATTATGGGGAGTGGTCGAAATATAGGGCGGTTTAAATTCCGTGCGACAAGAGGCAAAGTTCAGTTACAATGTTGTCTTTAACGTAAGGGTTGGTATTATTATTTTGAAAAACATTTTTATTTAATCAATTTACAAATTATTTCGAATTTGTAAGAAAATTACAATTCTTCATCGCAATATTCCCGGCACATTCGAAATTCCATTATTTTAACGAGCATTTATTTCACATAACTTTGCGAGATATTGCTCGGATCGCAGCTATATGAAATTGCATTTCAAAGTACTTTAAATGAAAAATGTTTTCCGGTTAATTCGATCAGAGGCGGCATTTCAATTAAATTACAATGTACTCTATTTTCTCATTGGCAAGTTTGACAAGTTACAAAGGATTTCGGTGCCCGTAATAAGCCAGACATTATTCCATTCGAAAATATTTAAACGGTCGAACAAAAATCTGGACATATTGCGCGGCGTTCGACATTTCATCAACGCTCAAAAGGAACAAAGTCGATTTATTGAAAGCCCGCGACCACCGACAGTCAAAGTTATACATGCGATAAATTCTGAACGGTGAAAATTATTCAATAAAAATTATAACGTGGCAGGGTGGTTAGCACGATCCTATGACATTTTCGAATCGAGAGAAATGCTCCAATAAATCGGCTGGTAATTTCGGGGACCGGTCAAAATGCGTTCGGCTTGTCGAGGGCAT
The DNA here is from genome assembly GCA_028453745.1 of Agapostemon virescens. NCBI lineage: Eukaryota > Metazoa > Arthropoda > Insecta > Hymenoptera > Halictidae > Agapostemon > Agapostemon virescens. The sequence continues at coordinate 3,200,315 of CM052086.1, forward strand.
TGTTCTCGTCGTCGGAATCGATATTCACGCAGCAGCAATCTTTCGCGTCGGACGGATAAAACGCGAACTCCGTTGTTTTAACTCCGTTCTATTAAATAATCTATGAACGACTAAGCGACTGCAGAGATGCATTTTAATGGTAATTATACGGGGAGGGAGGAGATAGCGGAGCATAATCGTTGAACGAACCGTCGATAACGTCTTTTCTCGGGGAAACAGAAAATTTACGAGCTTCTTCTCGCAGAGGCGAATTTATGGCTGCAGAGACACGGTCAGCGAAACATCGAGGGGGTGGTCGCGTCCCAGACTCAATAAAACGCAGATCCAACGTCATCGTTAGCTCGTCACTTGGTATCAGTCGAGCAGCCCTCGGATCTGCCCGATGCCCGGTCTTTCTTTACGATTATGGAGAAGTGTGGTTATGAAACGGAACATAAAACTCTCGTTACAAGGACGTCGAACTTTTCTAGGCGGCACGTACAAGCCGTGCAGCTCTCGTCACGCTCGTTAATTCCCTCCGCGTGTACCGAATCCCCGGACATCTTCGTTATTTTATTCTTTGTGATACGCTCGGCCCTTTGTTTCTGTCCGTCCCACGAACCCCTCGTCCACGTGTTCCAGGATGCAAGAACCTCCGTGCTGTTCCTTTGAGTCTTTTCATCTGCACTTTGTGAATTACCAGATGTACCGGGGCATCTAGCTGACAATAACTTGATACGATTCGGTATAAAGCTGATTTATTTCAAACAGTCGAAAAAAGAAATCTTTGTAAAATTCCTTAGTCTTCAGCGAGGCAGGCAATTAATTCTTTGCGAACATAAAATGCTGCCTTTGCAGCATAGAGACTTCTAGAAGTTGCTCTACCTCTCAAAGTTAAAGATTATCTTTTCTAGGTTTACCCCTTTTATCGCTGTCACCCCTGCAACTTTAGGTAATTGTTCCATGCACATACTTAGAAAAGTACAGATGATTTTAGACATGATATACTTGGTAGATCTTCTTTAAAATCATCATAGAACATAACCTGTTCTTTCATTGTCATTTTTACTAAAGCAAATTTCTTTTCTCTTTAAAATAATAAACAATTCGCGCGTAGAGAAATGCTTTAAAGCTCGTACATTTTCTCGAGTTTTATGCGACTTCTGCGAATGCCGCAATTTATTGCGTCCCATATTGAAATACGCCAACAATACGACCAAGGAAAAAATACCAAGTATTCGGTATTGTTCTTGATACGCGACGAAGCGAACCGCGAGAAATATACCATCGGTTTCTAAACAACGGAAAATCTATTGCCGTCAACCACCATCGGCGTGTAAGAAAAATAGAGAGGAAGGAGGAGCTGCGGGAACAATGGAAAATGGCGGTGGAAGGAAGCACGCAGTTCGATATTCTGTCCTCGGCGTTGCCGACTTCTTTCGGTTCTTTGTTGATTTCATTCGGAGATTACCAGCAGAACCCCGTGAATGGACTGGAAAAATATCTGCCGGTGATAATTTATTCGCGACGAGGGGCCCGACGTTCTATTCGCTAGAAAAATTAATATTTTTAGACGGTTCGTTCCCGTCGGTCGCGGAGGGAGTAACCGGGGACATTTGCAATTTCAACGCCGGTATCGACGCGTAAAAGTGTTTCGTTTCTCGCATTCAAATCCCCCCGGGGGCGTTTGTCCACGATTTAAATAATTCCAATTTAAATACCGTCGCGTCTTAATCGCTTACAGAAGATGCGGCAAACTCTCGACGCGGTGAATTTTAATGTCGCGGGAGTTTAAAGCTCTGGGACTGGTCGGCTCTCGGTCGATTAACGACAAATCCACCGATCACTCGCCGAAAGATTCTATCTTAATTACTGTTCGAGAACGATGTTCGACCCGGCCCGGGATCGTAAAGCTTTCTTTTACCGTTAATGTCGAAAGTAAAATGCAGAGCCAGACCGTCCTTTGGACGCTTAATCCAATCGGCGAGACTTCACCGGGCCGCTCGTTAATGTCCCCCGATAATAAAGTGTAGGTGTCGACGTTCGAGACGACAAGCCGCAGAGGCCCGACCCAGAACAATTGAAATTCTATCAGACGCATCGGGAAGCGGCTTCGATATTCGGGTAATCTCGTTCTAAAGGAATTTTTACCACGTCGCTCGCCCGAACCGGAGAATCGATAGCCCCCCTTTGCCCCCTTCGGCTAAAACGTACGAAAAGTTTTAGCAAACGATCCCCGATGCTATCTCGAAAATTAAAATGCATATTTCACGTAATAAGTTTACACTCAATTTCACGCCTCAAATTGGCCCGCTCGGTGTACAGAAGCCGTTCCGCTGTAGATAAAAATACTTTATGGCATTTTATGCGATAAAGTATGCCGCTTACACGGGCTATACGGATTTTGAAAAAACACCTATAGACTTCGTAGTACAGTTATTTCAGTTTTATAAAATAACAAACTACGCGTAAAGATTACTGACAAATTTGATGTATGTATGTTTGAAAATCCGAGAAAAAATATTAGTACAACCAGCAGTTCTGTAGATTCCTCGGAAGTCGAAAGATCCATTAAACTCGGAGCGATTTACCTCCTAAGCCATCATCGGTCACCGATTTTTCCCTTCAACCCCCTTTGACGACCGTATACCACCCTTTGACCCACTTTGAGTAGACGTGTCCTCTGCGAGGGAACCCTAAGCTTCTTCGAAGGGGCGTGTGTACCTTTTAAGACAGCTACAGGCATAGATTGTCCTGGGGGCACTACTTTGGCTTCGTCGAAAGCGACGGCAATGAAACCACGTTTACTTAAGTCCCCTTGCAAGAGTCTTAACTGGATTCTTATAGTTATTAGCGATAAATTGAGAAGATCGAAAGTAGCCTGCTTTCGAAGAGTTGCCCTCTGGCGTAACCAGAAGCGATTCTGTAGCAAACAAAAACTACTACTTATTACGAAACTGTAGATTTTAGAAACGGTGTTAAAGACAACTATGATTCTCGCAATTCTCGGCGTTGTATCAGCAGTACGTGTTCGTAATATCGTGTTATAAGAAGATGGGCTGTACCAGGCACCAGCAGACAGAGGCTCGAAATAAAAATATCCAACCTCCATTAGTGGACATTAAAGTTCGCCACTTGTGCCGCGAAATTACCGTGGATAGCTTGGAGCTTCTCTTTTCCGGTGCGGAGATATTGCAAAAAATATTAGCGTACTGCCGCTATGGGACTTTCTCTTTCCACCCTGCTTGTAGGACGGTTGTGTAGCCGGACACGAATGTTTACAGTGTACACGAGAACACGAGGCTCGGCTAGCGCGCAGTTCCAGGCCTTCACCATTTTCGCCCGTTTACTACGGAATGCAATTTCGTGCCGCGTCGGCGGAACAACGTGCACGACAGATTACCGCTTTGTTTGCCCGTCCTGGTACTTCGAAACGCAATAAAGATCTCGGTTCTGTCGTGCACCGGGCACGGACCCTGCGATACATGCACCGCGCACGCCGCGCCGGTGCATCGCAAATCGGGAAACGATACCGTTTAATTCTCTCGAAACATTGCGTACGGGGTCAGTCTTTTTCCGCCGGCCTTCTCGCGTTCCGTTTTAATGAAATTTCGTCAAAGAAATTCCGCCAGACAATTTTTACCCCGTAATTCCGTGGACCGAAGAATCCGCGGACTGAATTTTTGTAAAATCGACCTTGCGCGGTCGGTCCATTTCTCCGCAAGTATTATTCATATTTCTTTCTATGAAAAAGAAGGCTGGGGAGTGTCGATGCGTTCGAATAATATTTTAATTACCCCTGTTACAGGTTGATATTTATATCTTTAAGGTGTGATACCAAAAAATGTAAAACCTGAACGGGTTATTTGTTCGCTGGTGACAGTACGCTCTGCCATTCGGAACAGGTTTGACATTAAACTCGGTTTACGAAAGTAATGAATTATAATAAATGCAAACCACGCGTTCGCGTTTCATTTCTGTCCGTTGCGTGCCCTTTGAATTTATATCTTGCAAAAAATATGAATTATATTCGAATAAAAAAAGGTGTATAATAATTTCAGTGAAAAATTGTAGAAACGGTTTTAAATCTTGAGTCGGAAGGAAGCTCGCGTTTGTTGGAAATATAGAATTACGCGTGTGTCGCGTAACACGAAATGAAAACCAGCAACAAATTTACGGGGCTCGTTACTTGAATAATTACGGGCGAAAACGCGATTCGTAATAGGCGGCAGGCGTTGGAAAGTTTTGCGACCATCGTGTCGGAAATGATGCAAAAATTGTCGGGTTGTAACTGGCGATGTCCGACCATCGGGCAGACACACGTTCGTTACAATTATCGGTAAAAACAACGAGCGTTGCACGGAGATGGCGTGGCAAGTCGTTAACTGGCACGAGAAACGGAATTGAATTCGAATTGATTTCGGCAGGGAGAACAAAATTAAAAGACAAAATCGATTTGTCTTCGATTAGCGATGCTTTTCAGAGCAGAGGTAACGAGCGCGAATTCGAGCTTAAATTCATTGTTAGAACTTCGCCCGTCCTTCTCGTTCGTCGAACGGAAAAATTAACGACCTTCTTTCTCGTCGATACACCCAGACACCGCTACCACTGTAGCAATTATTCCAACGTGAAAATATTTATTTCATCGCGAACGTCGTTCTTCACCGCCGACGGTCCCTTCAAATTGAATTCAGGACATCTGCAATGTGCAGTGTCCCATTTTCACTTCGATGGAAATTAGACGCCGCCACTTATTTCGGGAAACACGGCTCGCCCTCGTTAAACCCAATTAACGGCGGATAGCATTGTAAATTAATCCTCCGAGTACCGGGGTCATTTTTTACTCACCCCGAAAAAAGTAAGTCGAGAAGAAAATCAATTTTTTCGTTTTACCTTTCATTTCAGAAAAAGGAAAACGATGACAAAAGGTTGAGTCTCTGAGGTACAATTCAAAGGATTTCATTTTTAGAAATCCTCGTTCGCGAAAGGTCAATGAATGATAGGCACTCGATTTGTCAAAGGGGGACCTCCGTACTGCAAAAACTGCTCTCATTACGATTTTCAAAGGGTTAAGAAGGGACGCGTCTACGGTTCCAGGGGAATTTTTCGCCTATGCTCGAGGATATCGGGAGCGTGCCAGGAAAATTGCTAAGCAAACCGCGTGTACGTCGCGTCGTGCCAGTCGGCGGCCACTTTGATCCCTGAAAAGCGTTGGCGTGCGTTCTCGCGCGCACGACCGTGGTAATTGTCTCTCGGTCGGCCGACAAATCCCGGACTCAATTCGAGTTCAATCTCGGTGGCCAATCAAACGCGTTTCAACAAAGGGACTCCGCCGGTGGTGGACACCTCGCCGCACACAATCAGGATGTGCATTTACGATGCATGCAGTTTGCAACAATCTCACGGAGGACGATTCACGGCCGCGCACCACTACGGGCCTTCGATGTAAATCGAGTTTCGGGGCGCAACAAGGCTGCCGTAAAGGGGCGAAGATGAAGGGTCACCGGGCTCGATCGAATTTCCGAGGTTGAATGCTCAAAACTACGCGTATAACGCGGAGGACAAAGCTTCGTTATCATCGGGTATTACCGGAGTCCGGGTTAGGCTGTTGGTCAGGCCGAGATTGTCCTCTGCCGTGTTCCTACGGGACAGTGCGACTCGCTTCAGACGAGATGACCATACCGTAGAAATACCAGGGACAAAAACATCTGTCGATAACGATGTCTTTCTGGTTGGAAAGTACCGTCACGGGTACACGAATTTATTCTGGCCGGAACGAGCAAGCTAGATGGAAATCAATTTTCTTGAATAACATCCTGGAAAGCGAAGTTTGTTCGGCATTAAAGGATCATTGTTCTCCTAATAGCAGGAATCATTTATAAGTCTTGTAGTTCCATCTGTCCTGCAGCATTTTTCTTCGACGGTGTTCCGATGAATCCTTAATTCAATGCGATTAATCGAACTATCGGTTCCCCGAGAGTACTTTGGAAATTGATTTGGAATTGCCGTGACAATCGATTCCCTTTGCTGCAGCGTTTGTTACGGACGGTGATCGCCACGATTACGTTCCTAGGCTCGTAAATGATTCGAAACGATAACGATGGGTTTATTAGTATTGGTATCGATATCTTCGCGACAAAAATTTACTTTTGCGTGGAAGCATTCGGCGACATTCCTAGGCCCACGTACGATTACTCGCGAAATAGCGATCTGTTAATTCTGATCGATAATAGTGGGTTATTAGTTCCTCAGGAGTTCAAAGTGACGTCGGTAAACGGTACAGGGGGTCTCTGTGTGCGTCAAAGGATAATCGCTGACAAGGGCAATTGCAGGATAAGAGGCATTCGAGCTAGTTTAGGGCTGCGCCATCTTGACTGTAAAGTATCCATTACGTGGGAATAGTCCGGGCACAGCAATATATCAGGGTTCGACGCAGTCTCGCAGAATCTCGACGATTTAATTATTTAAATGTAATCCAGACACGGTACTCTATATGGTAAATTATTCAACTGTGGATTTACTTCTTCTTTCGACTGTCAGACGAACGTACGACTCGAGACGGCTGGAAAGTATACGTTGAAATTCCCATCAACCGAGTCGTTTCCCTCCCGTCGTTGAATCCCGATGCCGATCATCTTGAATCCAAATTATCCAGATCATCTGTCGCCCGAATTATCAAACTGACCATGCTGAAAAGCCCTCGTTCCATTTATATTCGCGATATTTTCCTGTATAATATGCATAAAGCACGAATTTAGAATTTGGTATAATTCTGGTCGTAAGAAATGTTGCGTTTATTAGTTGGTTAAACGGTTCTAGCAACACCTAGGCGTTTCCGCCGTTCTCGCCGAAGTTGCCGACGAGCAGGCGGAAGTTATAGGGACTAGCATCAACCTCATGAATAAATATACCTCTGACGGCATCTCCAAACACGAAAGTAGGCGTACGTAAGATCGAGGAAGTAACATTCATCACATTCGCCGACACCTTCGACGCTCAACCAACATCGACGCCATTTCCCTTATCGCTTTGCGCGGGCTAGATGATTTTCAGAACTCTGCCCAGTCTGGCTGTTCAAATACCCGCGTTTCGATACCGTCGCGAAAATACCAGGGGTATCCGTTGCACGCCTCGGAAACTTTCGCCGTTGTTTCGACGTTTGCACGGTTCGGGATAACGCGCTGGAAACGAATGGGGTGTAATTAATATTTAAGCGGCAGCCTCGTATCCGCGAGCGTTACCGCGATGAATAAATCGCTGTTGCTTTCTCTGATAATATAATCGTCCCGATCCTTTTTATGCAAAACGCCCTCGGCCGCGCATTTGTCGTAAACTTGTTCCGCTTGAAAATTCTGAACATCGCGGAGCTATTGATTGCGAAACTTTCGTAGATTGTTGATGCAAGAAAGTCCGAAGTGGCCAGCGCTAATATCAAGTATCCGATGCGCTTTGCTCTTTGAAAGCAGTTTCCATAAACACGGTTCCCGGGGAACTTTTTCGTTGTTATCTTTTTTCCCTACCACTCTGCGTTCGCCGACCCGATGTTCCCCGCGATAGCCGTGTATTTCGAAGTTGCCGCGTTCGTTCAATGTTTAGAATCCCAATCTCTCGTTTCGGCGGAGCATCGTTGCTGAATTTACGAGCCGAGTCGTTCGCACGCGGCCCTAAAACACGCCTGCGAGATAGTTTACGCATCGGGGACTATCTTTCTGATCCATACTCGACGTCACGGCTGGCCGATTATCGGAAAAACAGACACGGAACTTCGATTGATGTTCCAGAGCGAACTCGACGTAATTGTCGTCGAACTTTCCGCCAGCCAACCGAATACCCCGGGGTAAACGGCGGCCGGGAGAGGAAAGTTCTGAGAAAGGTATACAGTGTACTCGAATACATTAAAAATTATTCACGGTTCGAAGTTATACAGTCATTTTCCGCTCTGATCGCTCCGAACTCCCAGCGACTTCAATGGAGTTTCTTGGTCCCGGAGACGGAGACACGTTCCAGCTTTACGTTTTAATTTTCTTTTCCACCGCACAAAGGTCCACGGGGCTAAGTAGTTCACGCATTTGACTTTTTAAACTGCGGTAGTAGGGTGTAGATTGTCGTGTAATTTTTCTGTAATTTTTGCTTGTCATGTTGGCTAGAAATATATAAATAAATAATAATTTAATTTTCCAATGTTTCTCAGCGAGAGTAGGTTAACGATATTTCCTGGAGCAAAGCGCAACTCCGTTAGGCGTTTACGATCGACTCGAAAAGTATCAGAAATTTTGGTCGGAGGAAGTTGGAGGTGCACTATTCATTGTACAGACAGTCATTGTCGTTAAGGCGGACATCGATGCTCGAGCAAGAACATCGCCGACATTGTAGAGAGAGGCGTATTGTCGAAGTGTGTTTCCACTTGTTCGAACTGAAACTTCGAAACTTGCAGCGTGCTCCGGCATTGTGAAACACTCGCTTGCAACAGAATGCACTTCGCGTAGACACGAAACCTGCCTACGCAATGGTGCACGTAGAATCACACGCTTCCTCGGCTTCCTCCCGGCAACGGAATAATATTTATACGGCGAATGATTCTGTTTGGATGAAAACTCAGCCCGCAGAACCTCCCGTTGCGCATGCATGAAACAATCTGTTTTTGGTCCGAAGCGCAGAATCGAATACAGAATCCCTTTTCGTGCGTTACGTTGCACGATATTCTATTTCGGTTGAAAACAAATAACCTCGCAAAAACTAAGCAACTCCGTTGTCTGCCATTTTTATTTTTTCTGCAAACTTCTAATCGCAATCCCTGTGCATCCTTTCTCTTCATTTGACACACTTCCCTTCGTCGTCTCACGCAATAAATTATTCTATTTTTTAATTTATGTATTTGATACAGCGAAAATACGGGGCTTGTAAATTACATACGTGTAACGCTAAACGAATAGGAAGGAAGTTCTCTGTTGGCAGGAATAACGAAGTAAACTTTATAGAATTCCTCTCTGTGCCGATACATTGTCCAAACGCTCTCTGTATCCCTTCGTCGACGTTCCCGCGATGACTACCGTCATAATGGCCGTTTCCATGGGGATGTGCGTGCGAAATTTGTATCCGTGGCGCAGTCCATGCCGCCGGGAATTCGAGAAAAGCTCTCGTTGAATTACGAGCCACTAAAAGAGGCTACGCGTGAGTCGTTTGTTCCTTATCCAGCCTCCGTTAGCGTTTCGCGTTCCTTTTCTTCGCCGGGTTTTTCCTTCCGGCAAGTCGGACGACCGTGCATTCCAGTTTGCAGGTGGAAAAACGGTGGGAAACGGAAAAACGAATTTCCTCAAGGAAACGCATGGCTTCGCGGTAATGGATACATCCGCGGCTGCGATCCCAGCGTTCCGCGACATTTCGTATTTTACTTTAATTCCGTGAAAGTTTATCGCCTCGCAGATAAAGGGCGAGCTCTCGGCTCCGAGCTGTTTCGGGCACGGGCACGAAAGTACTTGTCCTTTACCATGTACCCTGTACTATGTCGCACGCCACGCGAAAGTAATAGTTCGTAGACGAAAGTATTCGCCGTAGTTCTACTGCAGCGAACGACGAGCCACACGGAAGAACACGCTCCGATGGAATTTCCTCGCGGTATGATGTTTCCTCCTTCGTGCGCCGCTCTCATAGTCGCCTGCAAACGCTGCGGTGATTACCTTCGCCACGGAACTTCCGGTTTCAGGCATAGATTTTTTCGCATTTCTCCTCCGGATTTTAGTTCGTCAACGGATGCATTTTTCCGCCGGAGAATACGTCGACAGCATCAAAGATGAACGACAAGAGACTTCTTTTTCGAAGTTGATAAGCATTAACTCTACAGTTTTCATAACAATGTTTAAATCATTCGAACTTATGCGATTTTTTAAGCATGATTATTCGGTCTTCTGTTAGCAGAAATTAGGAAAATATTAATTAATGTTACGGTACCTCCCCGTTCGATTGGATCGTCTCTTTCTCTACCGCTGAGGTTCACGAAGCGGTAGTCTGACTCTTTTCGATCTATACTACTGCGTACAAGGTAAATCACCTGACTCTGTTACCTACAACAGCAGTCCTATTCGTTTCAGGTAAAATCTTTTACGATCGAACTGTAGCGAACACTTTTACATATATTTCGTTCTAAATAAATAAATTGAATAACTTGTATTAAACATATTTTACAATTGGTAAACGAATATACGACGGATGTCTTTGCATCTTTATTTAGAAAGAAATATTGATCAGGTCAATACGAGCTCGATCATGTCAATTAGAGTTTGATCAGTTTAATGTGGGCTTGATCAGGTAAATAAGAGCTTGATCGGTTTAATAAGCGCTTGAACAGGTCACTAAGAGCTTGATCAGTCAGTAAGCGCTTGATCAGGTCGATAAAAGCTTGAACAGGTTAATAAGGGATTGATCAGCTCAGCAAGGGCTTGATCAGGTCAATAAGAGCTTGATCAGGTTAATAAGGGCTTGATCAGGTGAATTACAGCTTGATCAGGTTAGTAAGGGCTTGATTAGGTTAATAAGGGCTTGAACAGGTTAATAAGGGATTGATCAGCTCAGCAAGCTATGTATACAATTTAATTGGCATACTGAAGCGTAAATTTTCTTTCGATATATGGTATGGAAGCATAAAGAAACGTTGGGTGACCTCTCTCTTTTTTGACCCCGCCAGTATTTCCGTCGATTCTTCGTGAAAATCTGGATATCGGCGAAGGCGCATCGACTGTCCGCACGGTTGGAACGCTGCCAGCTCGCGACACGATGTTTGATACCGAAACCTCTCGAGCACTTTGACTACTCTGATCAACAACTTGCATATGAGAGGGTTTACCATGGATTTGCTGTCAAAGGCTGGCGTACGTAGAACGTGATGGTCCATCGACAACCCGGCGATGACATTACCGGTGGCGTAGAATGTCGAATTGAATCGCATCGAATTGAATAGAATCGAATGGAATCGAATCGGAACAGGCCGCGATGCTCGCCTCGGATCCCCTAACCGACGCCCTCAACTTTGATTACAAAGCAACACAATTACTGTGGCGAACTTCGATGCGAATGCAACGTGCCTTGCGAACGCAACACCCAATCCTGCTGTCTCTTCGCCGAAAACGTCGGCGAATTTGCAAACTTCCAGAGGTATGTGTGCAAAAATTATACGTCACATATAAGACATAGAAGTTTTATGTATCCGGTATAAGTTCGCACGTTCTCTGTTTCGATATTAACCCTTTTTATCGAGATACGGTACTTGAAAAACGTTGCAACCTACTTTCGCAGAATGAATACTTCTTGCACCGTGGTACGCTACTCGAGAAAATTAAAGAAACGCTAAATTATAAATCTGATTCGTTTGCAATTGCTACGCGGAAGCGGTAGGACCGTGGTCGAATTCTGAGTCTGTCCGAAAAATTATTTGCCGCCGTGAAAGTAAGTGGAAGGGATTTTAAATATTAGATGAAATATGGTCCAGACTTTAAAAGGAGCATACGAGTCTCCGAGATCCTGTCACATTAAATTCCCAGTGCCCTTTCGCGGGATATACGAGCACATTTTCCTTCGAATGACACAAAACTTTTTATTATGCGACTTGTAAAAACTGTTTGAAGAGTTCCTCCGGCGTACAGAGGCGAGCGTTAAGCTGGAAAGAAAACGCGGCCCTTTACGGGAAAAATCTGATGGTCGATATAAACGAAACGTTCCCGAAGTAGGGTGATTATGTTGTTTCGAAGAGAACGCCTCCATGATTTTCCCTTGTTAATCGTTAATTGGCATTTTACGCGTGCTACGGTCACCGCTTACCGTGGTATTTTCGATTTCGCGTGTTCCACTGCAACAAATAATCAGATCTACATGTACTCGCTACTATCGCGCTTCGTTAGATGCTCATTAACGCTCTGCAACTATTTCTATTCTAACGAGATCGTTACAGGATCATTCTCATTTTTATTTAGGTTGCCACATGTGAACAATTCGAATACGCAGGTACAGGTGTACTCTTCGAGTAACATAATTGTTTATAATGTTCTGATTAAACTTTTTGAGATCCTCCGCCGCTTGTGGTCAGAATTTAAGCTGCTCCGGCGTTTTAGAGAAAGACAGTTGGTATCGGAGCGCAAGATTTCAAAGACAAATTGTTCTCGACGTCATCCGACGCGTTCCATGATTTCGTATCCGACCAGATGGTTCGCGAGTCGGTTCGTTTCCTCGTAAAGCATCTCGCCGCGAGTACACGGGCTTCCCGTGCAACACACGGCGCATCTTATTTACGAGGCTCAAAGCTAACAACTTTTCGCAACGTCATGGAATATTAGGAGCACGTACGTTTCCAAAACGCGTGCATGGAATACTGGTAATCTTTCACTCGCGCCAGACCATCCACACGTTCAGCCCATCGTCCCGCGGAATTCCGTTAAACCCCGAACATCCCTTTGAGTTCTCACTCAAATCTGTCTTGTAAAAGATTCAACGGGATCTTTCGGCCAAACGAGCCGCACGATCTCGCTTTACCCTCTCCTAATTACGAATCGCCCAGTTCATTTCAAAGTCCAAATATACGCTTTAAATGTACACCGTATAAATTCACGGTATTACAATATTTCCGAAATTCATGATAACATCGCGACGTTGACAGGCACGATGATTATTCGAATAGAAAAGTTCGCCGAGAAAGAATCGGTTGTTCAAAGCCTGCCGGCGAACACAGGACAGGCGTGTGTACACATATCGGATGTACAGTGGCTTCTGATGCAGATGACGTGCAGATTAGTGGCCTTGCCAGAGGGTTGCTGCTTTGAGACGTCCGGTTAAAGGGCTTCCTCGTCTCTGCCCGATGCATTTCCGGATAATTTAGATCGTGAAACGCTACCTCTGTTCTGCGTGCCGCTACGTACGCGTATCTGCATATGTAAGGCTGGGCTGGACTCGGCTCGTTTGTCAAGTCGTTGACGTCTACTAAAATCCTCCGTCACTCGAGTTTTTCGACTCGGAAAGCTTGCACCTCTTTATCGATCCTAAAGTGCTAAGATCGTTGCGAGAAAAAAAAATGATCGACTGTAATTTTCTGAAAATATTTTCTGCCCGTCATTCGGTAGATGGGCGTACGTAATTGCTAAAAGAAGTCGAGTCGTTTGGTCGAATTTTAAAAAAGTTTCTCCGATTTAAAGGGCGCGCGAATAGTTCGGTGGCTCGCTGTAGTTCTCCAACAGCGATAACCATTATTCACTGGTGCCAGACGCGTTCCCTAAAGCTTGTTATTAAAGATAGCTTCGTAACTGTTCCTTTAAGAATAATAATTCGATTACAGTTGCCGAGACGACACCGCCAGTTACGAATTTGCTTTTCACGGGCTCGGCTGCTTTTTCCCCGGAATCCCTTCGTCCGCCATTTCGAATTTAAAGCGACGAGGTGGATTCGAGACCCGAGTAACGGACGATCCTACCCGAAACGAGTTTATCCAGAGTTTATCGCGTTAATTGAAGACTTCGGACTCTTCCGATCGAGGAACCATTTCGCTTTGCCCTCCTCTTCTCTTCTCTTCTCTTCTCGCCCCTCCACATAACCCCGACGCTCCCCATGGCCACGCCGTTACTAATTGCCTACCCCAATTTCAGCTAATTACTTTTCACGAACTTGCCCGAATAATCGTGACTCTCTTTTCGATGCTTTATCGCGCGCGCTATGGCTCCTTTAGAACTCTGGCTGATAATCGAGACGCTTCTCGCAATTAATATTCAATTGCGCGTACGCTATTTCTTGATAGTTATATCCGTTCGAAAGGGGCTCGAATAATCCATACTTTATCGGCGTTCGAATCATCCCTTTGCAATTTCGATGCTGGTTTACAGATTCGAGGTTCGGGAAACGCTGTTCTTTGTATTCGTAAGTTAATCGAGCGAAGAATAAGAGTGTCCATGCGCGTGGGAATCGAAACGAGCACACAATGCGGAATTTGTCCGTTGGAAAACTTTGCTCGGGGTCGAGGAAGGTTGAAAGGAGTTCGCGGAGGTTAGAAGGATATCTCGACGGAAGGTGAGTTCGTTCTCGGAGCCCGAGGAGAGACTTTTCCTTCGGTTCGAGAGCCATCGAGACGATAAAAACAGGCTTCGGAACGATCAAAGAGAGCTCGTTAAATTAACGGCCTGTTTTCACGTGAGATTCATTTGAAGCGCTTCTCTCCGTATCCTTGAAAAGCCTCTTCCACAGACCAGGCACACAAAAGGCAGACTCGAAAATCGAGTCTGTGCATTAAGGAATGACACTCGACGAGTAACCCGACCGATACCATCGCGTCGCCACGATAAACCGAACGGTTCTTACGAATTTTTTAAACAGCTTCGGACACGAGCTTCCCTTTGCAATTTTAATTCCACAATCGATACATATTTCTCACCAAAAACAGTTCTATTGTACGTGGTTAATTTCCTTTCGCGAATATAAATATAAATGCAAATATAGCGATGTATAAATTATTTTAAATAACAGCAAGAGAATGTTTAGCGTCGCCTCAGAGGCGACTAAGGGTTGAAGCCCATTGTACCCACCGGTACGGCAACGTAATCGCCTCGAAACGTAATTACTAAAAATTTAATCGAATTCGGTTGACGCAACAAAAACGACGCGCGTTGTACGACGTAAGAATGCTTAGATTTTTAGCAGAAACTTGCTGGAAATGAAAAACTGCAATTTTCACGGCTTTCAACCGCTCGTAACTCGTGTGAACGTTAATCGATTTCGTCGAAATTTTTAGCATAGCCCGGTGGACCAGCTACGACCAGGAAGGGCGCAAATTCGACTCCTGAAATCCAACATTTGAGGGCCAACATCGAGGCCAAAATCAGGACCTCTCCAGACCAAGTACGTATAAAATAAAATCTATGAAATAAACGCCGGTAAGCGACGCGTCGAGAGAATTAGAGATTCGTATAGTTTTGCAAGAGTGGTCTGGCCCCAGCCGAATATTCCAGAATTTCGGCGGGTAACAATGTTAAGGAAAGCGAAACTAATCGTTTCAGCGTTCGCGGATCGCGAAAGCATACGGGAACTGGCAGCAGACATAAACGAGCCGTACGGCGGCGCGCAAACAAATTTTTGTGTTCGAATCGGAGCTTTCATGCGTGCAGCCACCCCCTTGAAAACGATTCTGCGTGTGCAAATAGAGGACCGGCCGGTGTGACCGAACCTCTATCGGTCGAACGATCGTTTTGCGAAAGGAACGAGCCAATATCCAGATGCTCGTTGTTGGACGCACTGCGGTATTTCCGGTTATATCGGGCAAAATTGTTCGCGCCTGATCGATTTGCCTGCTATTGGCAGAGGAAAAAAGAGAAGGGGTTGGCATACGCGTCGTAAAAACCGGGATGAACACGAGAATGCGTGGGTGGCGTACCTCCCTTGCCCGTAGCCTTGAATTCTGTTCCTCCGCTTCAATTGGGTCAAGAACAATTCGACGCGGGAAGTCTCGTTGAAACGGTTCGGGGATCGAATGCATTTAATTACGCGCCGTGTAATGAGGAAAGAGTGGAGACCAAGAGGGAACTCGAGTGAAATCCCGATCCACGACCTTCACGGCTGTCGCCATTATAACGAGCCACGTAAAATTGAACGTTTCCTCGCATTACTCGGATCGGGGCGAATATTTTGTCACCTTGACACCATCTTCTCCACTTTATTTTTACCGATTTACCAGCTTCTGCTCTGACGATAATTGGAGACACGCGATAATAAATGTAGACTCTACACGGAATACGCTTACAGACTCGTAACACTTTCTGATATTTTTAATTCGCGAATATTCAGATTGTAAAATTGCATCTGTGAAGAATTATGTGACAAATTTATTTTTCGAGACACATATTGCAAAATAATTGCTGAAAATTTTTAATAGACACATTCTCGTTGTTCTTATAAACTAATGTAAAGTATTATTATTTATAATGTTCGTCAAGACGCTCCATCGCGGCAGCAGCTAAGAAATTCGATCGCAACCAACAAAAATAAGAAATCCAAGTTGAAACACCGACTAATTCGCGTCGGCGAAACTTTTCGCAGGAGAGTACAGGGTATTCGGAAAATTTCGACAAAAGAGTCATATCGCTGGCGGGGCTGTATCTCTCGAACATCCGCGCGAAATTCGCGGGCTTTATCCGTTTCAATTTCTTCGGGCCGTTTTCCACGCGAACAAGTTTCTTCTCGACGATTTCACGAGGATCTCTTCTGTTTCTTATCTCGTCTCGGATCTCGCTAATATCGACTCTTTCTCTCTCTCTCTCTCTATCACCGCCCAGTTCTTTCTCCTTATTTCGCAATTGAATAAGAATCTGCAGTGCGTAGACGCCTCTCGTCGGCCAGAAACGATAAATTCGCCATTGAAGCGAGGTCGGCCGAAGTGGTGTACTCGGGAACTTGGCAGGCACACGGCTCGTCTTCCGATCTTTTTCCTCTCTTCCCTTTCTATTGGCCTCTTTCCCGGCCTCTCGTGCAGAGCAGCCACGAGAGCACGAGACGAAAGGCAAATAGACTCTTCTGCTGTCGCGGCAAGGACGATTTTTCAAGAGCGTCATAGTCCCTGATTATCTTTGATCTTCGCCCCGCGGGGTTATCGAGGGCCGCGTCAGCTACTTCGATTCTGATTCATCTCCGCGAGAGTCTTCCGTTGTCACCGTGCATTTTGGCAGCCTGCGCCTAAAGCGACCCTAACTTTCAGCCTTGGCAGCACCGTCACTGCCTCTCCAACAGAGATACGCTCGGCTCGGCGTGTTCAATATTTTTTTCATTTGTTGCAGATATAAGCTCACTGCGGATATTTGCGCATCGGTGACTCGACTGCGGATCTCCGTGAGAGTTGACAGTTTTCGAGCCCACTTCTTCAGTAATTTCAGTTCATTCCTTCCAAATTATCTTAAATAATAACCGCGAAAGATAAATAATCTCTAGGAACCGTTTATATTTTTATGCAGTAATAACTGTAAAATAAATGTATAAAGAACTGGACTACGTTATACCACTGTATAAAAATATCGAGAACGTGTCTATAAAAATTCTAGTAATTTGGAGGGTTCGCTAGGCATTGAAATTCGATGATTGCACTTAGGCGAATCACGTTGATACGCTATAAAATAGCGGATGATCGACTGGAACGTCGTCGCGAAATTAGCAGAACTGCACGGTCGATCGTATAAATATCGACGGTGAAGCCCCCTCGCTGTCAAACAACGTCATTGGCGAATACGAGAATATTTCGCTGTCAGGGCTAACGTATTTCAATCGGTGACACGATGGTTCGCCGTTTGACTGCGCTCGCAGTGCTCGCCGATCTAATATACCGGCATTTGAGTGGTCGGGGCCATTCCATTGTTCGCTCATAGAATTCGACGATGACCGACATCGCGCGTCCCGTTAATAACATTGCGATCCGTCCTCGTTCCTGCACTCGTAACGCATTAGATTACCACCGCTTTGCGGCCTATTTAATTAGTCCCGGTGCTTTGTGACCCCCGTGGATGCAAGCTCCGGCCGATCAAGCGCACTTATCGGCCAGCTCTCGGCGCGACCATGTGTTTTCCGGAGCTTTGGAAACACGAATCGTTCACGTCGACGAGCTGTGTCAACTCTGCGCTATCGAGAATTTCCAAGTAGCTCGGACCATCGAACAATTTCGTTCAAGGCTACGTAGAATAGATTTGCGTGGTTCAAATGCGTGCAGATTTGCGTTTCCCCATCGAAATCTCTGCGTGATATTTAGCTGATATTATTCGTGCGAAATCAGTCACGGTTTTGCCTCTAAAACAGCTGTTACGTCGCTGTATTTCCATTTAAGAAATTAATCTTGTTCAATGGAACTGTTTTAGGATATAAAATGTTTCGATTGTGGAATTACAATTGCTTTGAGTGCTAAGGGTTGAAAGCGTTTGGAACCTGTCGTTACGAGTCTGGTAATTTTAGCGTTCAGTAATGCATTCGTACAGGATCGTCCATCTTTCGGAGATTAAAAACGTCAAGTTCAATGGGAACAGCGGAGACGAGATACTTGACAGAGTCAATGTTGGACTAGTCGAATTAGGGATTGTCAACGGAACCAGCAGAATTGGGTACATAGAATTTCGAGTGGATGTTGGACACGAAAGCCGATAGCGATAACAAAGTAGGTTTATGTAGAACGCTACAGGGACAACGACAGACCGGTAGAAATCAATAAAGATAACGTCGGTGGACGCTCGAAACAGCATCAAAACCGGGAATTGTTAAGGGGTAAAGGATGACAACTAGTCACGGTCACGTTTCGAAGGCAAAGATGGACACGTCGAAGTTACAGGACAGCCAGGATGAAACGGGTTCGACGCAGCTAATTGGAAACATCGGATTCGTAGAAGTCGAAGCATCCTCGATATCGCAAATTCGTGTATCGAACTTCGCGAGGTCGTTACTCTCGCTTCGCTTGCTCGCGACGATATTAGAATCGCTGGCGAAGTTCAAGGTTAACAACGCCTACTTCGCATAAAACTCTGTCGTCTCAAGTAAAAACTACAATATATGTATTTTAACCCTTTGCACTCTAGGCAATTTTACTTCCAAGATCAAGACTTATTTTAATCGGAATTATTTAATTGTACGTGGCTTGAGTTAGGTACATTTTCTTTTGAGCATAGAAAGTTTCTTAACGTTACTCGTTCGTGACTCTCTTCAGTTTTTACTTTAATATTGTTTTGTTTACTATTGATTGTTATAGAATTTGTTATAGAATATCTAAAGGGTCTTCGTGGTCGTTCAACGCGATCTCTAGAGGCCTGCGCAGGATCATTTTTATTTTAGTCGATCCAATTGTTTCTAAGTGTGTTTCTAGTTCAGGCTCTATCTAAAAGCTATTGTATACGGATACTGTTGGCTTTTATTGACCTAGTAGTACCTCTATCGGCTTCCGCAAGTTTGCCGTGTCCTCCGAGAGGTTCTGGTCTTGTACGAATCGACTTTCTCGAGTCGGTTGACGTCTTTATCAGCTTTTGTTGGTTCGGTGCTGCATCTATCGGTTTCTATAGGCCTGTTATAGGTCCAAAAGATTCTGTAACTCTGATACTGTCTCTGACACCGTCTATAATAATTCCCTGTAGCAAATTCCATTGTTCGTAGAACCTCGGAAGTTCTTTAAAGCACCTTGGACGCGTTTGCTGGTCTGTATCGATCAGCAAGGTGTCGATGATGTCATCATCGATCAACTGGACTTTCATTTTTTCAAAATTAATTTAATGTGGAAGTCTCGTGCGACGGTCGTGTTTTCTTACAAGCGAGATTGTCAAACGAATTGACAAAAAGGACAGAGAAATTCCTTGTCCTGAAAAACAGGAAAGGTATTATAATTACGTAGCTCTTAATAGAACCGTTTTTGCAGTAAGTCGTCGCCTGCGAGGGTTTTCACAAGACTCCCCTCCAAAATCTAGACTTTGTCATATTTATGAGCCACCCTTGACACCCCGTCGCACGTGGCACGCGCTCGAACCGAAGCCCACGCGAGAACAATGGTATCGCGCCCGATAGTAAACATTTGAAACCTTCGAGGATCAAAACAAATTTTCACGACCGTCGTGTCAGTCTTCTACGGTATCTTCCGATGGGAAGAACGTCGCGAGCGCGTTATTGCATTATATCTTTTTAAATGTTCTTGTGTGAAACGTGTGTTTTAGACATTGTGTTAAACATTATTAAATATTATTTAATAATATTCGTCTTAAATATTATTAAATAAGTTTTCGTGTTTGGTGACAGTGCAGTGAAAGTGAACATTGGGATACTGTGCCTTCGTCCACCAACTGCATTCGTCGCCATCGAAGAGGAATCAGCTGATCGGTCAGCATACGCTGTAAGGGGTCAACGCACTGTCCAGCTGTCCACATTTACAACTATGCAGTGGATTTACAACCGAATCGGTGAGTTTACTGTTAATGACAGTCTTTAACAATTCTTAAACACACATATCCTGCATGTTCCTTAATGCGATTATTTATTATTAAATTAGTTTTGCGAATTGTTCGTTGAAATATCTTCGGACACAGAATTATTTAAATTAAAATATCGTTTCAATATTTCAACGAGGTTACTTGTTGTTTATCTTTACAGTGCGTATCGTATAAATATTTCATGTGCTACGTGTGAGATGTCACGCATATTAGAAAATTAAGACGGCTTATACGCCTAAATTGTTTATTATTTCAGGTCTGAAATATTAGTAATTATTCTTTAGACATTCTGAAATAAGAATGAACAGTGTTTCTTTTTTAAATTATTATCGTCGGGTATTAAAAAAGTTCAGAAAGTTCGCGCTCTCTGACTTGTTGAACGCGCTCGACCGAGCACGTGTTAGTGCGCGCGCTTTTTTCTCATTGGCTAGTGATTTTTCGATCATAACTCGTAAACGAAGCTGCAGATTTAATTTCCGCAAAGGAAAAAGTTGCTTCGAATGATCTCGGAAAGCTTTACAGCGTCTGCTAGTCAGCCTTACCGACAAGTTCTTTGACAGACGCAGGAGGAAACGCTTCTCCTTACTTTTCTCCTTTTCTCTGCCTACCTATCATCGTTTTAGCCACCGTCAGAATTTCATTGTTCTCGTTTACAGAAGTTGTGTAAAATGTTTGCAAATCCTAGCACGAGTTCTCTCGTGCTCATAGAAATTTAATTTAGTTGTTCTAGATTAAACTAGTGTCAAGTATACAGAGCAATTAACTCGTTCGACATTAATAGAGTACAACTGTTGGAAACAATGCGTACAATACACTTTGTGCGACGTCACCGTTTCTACCTGTTGTAACTGTATTTCTCTGTTGGTTTGCAACAATTGATTCGTCGCAGAATTTTCTCTATTCCCGTGGGTCTAATGGAAAAGTCTTGCAACGTTCATTGATGTATCGCGTTAGGAATTACCGTGTTTGTGGACCTGCGAACTGTGGCTATTATGCAACAGCCGCGCCTTTCGAGGGCGCATTCGCGAGGAGAAGTTGCGAATAAAAGCTATTCAGCCGGGTTACGCGATTCGGCGGTTGCAAAGCAGATTGCGCAACGACGGGGTGGGTATGCGGGTACTTCGATTGCACGGAACACAGCCGAAAATAGAGAAATCGTTTGTTTCGCGTTACGAAAACACGGTCAGCTAACGAACTTGCGTCCAGGCTTCGTCTTCCGTTCGTCAACAAAACGCGCGTTCTCGTTATCGCGGACATCTTTTTTTTCGAATTGCAAATCGACCCGATGAAATCGTTGCCGTACCACCCATGTGAGGAATAAAATAGAACGACATTTCCTCGAACCGAAACACGGATAAACAACCGACACGCGGGACCAGCGTATTTAAATTTTTATTAAAAAATTCAATCCGCCGGAATACCAGCCGTCTGGTACCGCAATTTGAACGCGCCGAATCAAATTCTCGAAACGGTAATTTGACAACCGCGTTATCGCCGGGAAAATGGAACGGAATGTAAACGTTTTTTTTCCCCCCCCAGAATTTTAAATATTGTATCGCCGGGAACCATCGGACAACGAGCCCCGGTTTGTTTGCATAGGGTTTCCATTAACAGAGAATTCATTCTGCTCGGAGCGTCATCGTGCTTAATGATTCAATGAATCTCGTCTGCGTCGCGGCGCGTGACGCAACGAATAAATTATGGAGCTCAGTCACCGACCATAGGGGGAGGTCGCATTAAAATTTTCATTATACGAATTAATCGACCGACGTTATCTGCATTCGCCACGCGGGCCGGCTTTCTTTTGCGCGATCCGATATTCAGTGGACGCGACATCTTGCATCGACGGCATCGCTCGCGTTCGGAATGTTTTTCCCAATAAAAACCCCGAAAAGAACGGTCCTCTTAAAGAAAATTGCTGCCTGCAATCTCGAATCCAGAAATTTGGTGCTTCGTTCTCCCGTTCGCTGCTTACCCGTCTCGATTTATTCAGCCACGCATTTTGAAGTACGTTCTTGCAGTATTTCTATATCTCTTTTTGCACTCGACTGTCCTCTCGAAAAGGAGTATTACCAAATAAACGCGGAGCCAAAGTATACTGTAGGATCTCAGGAAAAAAGACGAGGGACCGCACCGGGAATCGAACCCGGGACCTCTCGGGTCGTAGCCGATCGACTACCCACTGACCCACGGAGCCCTCCTTCGAGCTCTTTTCCCGATTTCCTAACCTTTCTTTGGTCTGAGGGGTCCTGATCCCACAATACGATATTTCAAAAAGTAACAAGACATTTCACGAGGTTCAATTTCAAAGGTTTAAAACGTAGAAACAATTTTATATGTTTGAAAAATTATACATGACATAGGTTGTGTTCTACTTTCTTTATTATATATCTCTTTTTGCACTCGACTGTCCTCTCGAAAAGGAGTATTACCAAATAAACGCGGAGCCAAAGTATACGATATTTCAAAAAGTAACAAGACATTTCACGAGGTTCAATTTCAGAGGTTTAAAACATAGAAACAATTTTATATGTTTGAAAAATTATACATTACATAGGTTGTGTTCTACTTTCTTTATTATATATCTCTTTTTGTACTCGACTGTCCTCTCAAAAAGGAATATTACCAAATAAACGCGGAGCCAAAGTATACGATGTTTCAAAAACTAACAAGACATTTCACGAGGTTCAATTTCAGAGGTTTAAAACATAGAAACAATTTTATATGTTTGAAAAATTATACATTACATAGGTTGTGTTCTACTTTCCTTAAAATATCGAAAAACGCGTACGTGTATTTTCTACGGTGAATCAAAAAGCAAAGTCCCCCGAACCGAGGAAGAAAATTGCACAACCAAGACTATAACAGGCACGCAACTGGTTGGCACAAAGGCATAGACAAACACGAGACGGAAATATCATATGAATAAACAGTTCGCAAGAAATCGGATATCGGAGCGGCGGCCAATGTTACATGTGAATACTTTATTACGGCTTTTAAGCCGTAAGCCGTAGCTGAAGTTACGTTGTCGTTGCCCTAACATTTCTTGTTTACGCGTCGAACGAGTTTCCTCGTATTTTCGACAACTCGCCTGGACGAACTGAAATAAATAACTTGAATGATTGAAATCTCTACAATAGGTTTAGCGAAAAATATTGCAGAAAGAAAGTTTTATTTGGGTTGTGTTTTCAGTGATTCTTGCATCGATATCTCGGTTCAGAAATAAGACGATCGACGTTAGTTTGGAGCATTATTTTTGATATTTTTATAGCCGCAATAGTTATCGCGTTAACGGTTCAGATTGGAACGCGCAATTATACGTAGTACCTCGACGAATGATAGAGCAACGCGATACTCGCGTTTCATGATGGAAGATGATCTACATAGAATCCGAGGCCTGTTGCCAAATCGATCGTTGCGGGTTACGTCTCGACTTCTGTTCCGTGGACAGACGTATGCTAACGCGGATCACGGGTTTGGACATTGCGTCGCGTTATATTATGCTCCAGTGACATAACTATCCATCTTTCGTTCTACCGAAACGCGTCAAACGATTACGCGCATCGCGTATACGATATACCTTTGAAACGGCTCCACGAGATCAGCAGTATCATCCTCGGTAATCAAAATCAAATTTGGTCGAACAGATCTGCACAAATATCTCGATACTCTTTGTACCATACTTGTATTCCTGTCGCTTTCAGCTGTTAGCATCAATGATATTTCTAGATAAACGCGACGATAATCGGAGAGCAAAATCTGATCTCTTTATCGGAAGATTATCTTTAAATTATGACGTGCGAAAATATTTAAATTCAGTTAGAGACAATTGAGTTTATTATATTCTCATAGAGTCGACGAAAGAACGGTTCGGACAAAAGGGCATTGTTTCGTACGCGTACGTCTGGAGCAGAATGATAAGGATCACCGTGTCGGTGGTATCGGTAGCGTTTGACGTAACATCGAACGCCTATAAACAACCGCGTGCTTCGACTGATATTTCTGATTAGATATAGGAGGATCCTAATATCGGGTATCGGAATGGCAGCAGAGCTACTCGGGCCGGTCCCTAATGGTACCGCGTCGAACCGTCTGGTACCGAGTCGGATAAACTTCGATCGTATCTCTCGAGTTAAACGGTGTTCCCGTGGAGCCTCCTCGTTTCGTGCACGGATCCGTAAGCATAGTATATCGCGCACGGCTGTAGGTTAAAGTACCTATAACGAGGCTTAGAAATGGTCCCAAACGTCTTCCGCGTTCATCGAGCATGGAAACTTCCCCCTCCGGTGAACTTCGTGGTCGTCTGCTCTTTTCGAATTTTGGTGTATACGCGATTCCGCGGTCGACGTCGTTCCTACGTAACAGCAGCTCAGACGTTTCATCTTCTTAATAAAATAAGCTGCAGACTTCAGCCGGAAAAACTACCGATTACCTACCATTTTATTTCTGCTTTCTCCTAGGATGCAATTTAAAACGGCATTGTTGCGTTGCGACAACGGTTACAAGCAGGACTTCTGCATTGTCTTAAAAGAAACCTTAACGCTAAATTTACTATGGTGGTTTTCTATTTTAGTATTATCAAAGTTATAAAATTGCCATCATAGGAATCGATTCAATAGATTTATTTAAATTGTAATAAAAATTTATGGACAGATTCATAGGCACGTTTGTTTTAAATAAAATACCGCTATCGACAGCTATCGATAGTTTTTCGACGCCGTAAAGACGATTTCTTGAAACAGTAGAGAGGATGTACAGTTCGAAATCAACGAGATTATCTATGCATTCGAAGTGCATAGACGTGTCAGAGAGAATTCGTGTTATTCGGAAAAAGGAATCAAAAGCTGAAAACGTTGAGCTTTTTCGGCTGTTTGAAAGCTCACCTCTGCAGACACGAAGTTTGAGTGCACTTCAATCAGCATTAACAATGTACACGGAAGCTCGGAACGTCCCTTTTTCGGACGACCGTGCCCGTGTGCGTTAAATTAGTCGCGTTTATTAAAAACGCTTGTATTTACGGCGGCTGACGGCGGTCCACAGGCTGCAGCCAATAGCATTGTTATGCTAAATGCTTTAATCAAGAGCCGACGCGGTTGTTTGCCGCCCTCTCGACTGGTATAACTAATCGTGCGATATCCAATACACTGCCAATGAGTGCTCTGCTGTTGCGCGGTATTGAAAAACTGGATCGCCGGAATTTCGTCGCAGTGGACCACGGGAAAACCGTTGTTAACCTCCAGCAATTTTAAATAATAAATTCTCAAGTACAGAAATTCTTAATTAGATCAGGACGTCTTAACAAATCTCTGTTACCTTTTTTTAACAGAGATAACAGATTTAAGAGAGAATAAATTTTTATTATAAGCAATGGTTGAATAGGAATCTATCGAATCGATTTCTACGAAGGTAATTTTATAATTTCGATAATTGCAAACTATAAAGGGTTGCTCGAATCGTGTTTGTAGGTTGTTGAACGATGTACACAGACGTTTTCAGCGGACAGTAGCTTCCAGTTTATAAGATTGACATAATATCCCGAAATTGCGTGAATTCTGGTAGAGCTCGCAGAATGTTAGTCAGGACTCCGTGATTGTTTCAGGAGTTGCGGTTGGTATGTTAGCGAAGTTGGCGGAATAGAAACATTAATTGTCGGTTAATTAAAGAAAACGCGGAAATAATCCTTTCCGGCGTTGTTTC
Organism: Agapostemon virescens; assembly: GCA_028453745.1. NCBI lineage: Eukaryota > Metazoa > Arthropoda > Insecta > Hymenoptera > Halictidae > Agapostemon > Agapostemon virescens. Next base: position 3,225,949 of record CM052086.1, read on the forward strand.
CCAAGGCAAGTTTCGGGCTTGCGAACGATGGAAATTAGTTGAACTACAAACGGTCGACTGCGACGAAAAAGCAAACAAGCCGATGGATACGCGTGGTGCGGCCTGCAAACACAGGGACGAGCGTGCGCGCGAACATGCTTTCCCAAGTGCACAATGCGCAAATATGTAATTCGGCGGCGGATTTCGCGATGAATACCGAGCCCCCGTCCGACAAATATACTTTTACAATACCACAATCGAGCCATTATACGGGCCACTGAATACTTTAGGTACGCGTCGCTCGGCGCGCCGCTCGGTGTACTTGACGGCGCGTAAAAATTTCAGGTTTGCATTAACGCTCATCGATAATCGTTTGTTTTACGCAGACCTGCCACGTCGATTGCGGCCGACGGAAGTTGACCTATCTGCTGGTCATGCAGCCAATTGAAATTATTGTGTTTTAATCGTACGGTTATCGGAAGCCGTTTTATAAGTAACAATGCGCCGTTTCGGATTATCGCATCGATCGACCTGCGACTGTCTCCTCTCAAAGATAATTCCGCTTCGCACTCGGATATTATTCGAACGAATTGTTCAGAGAATAGTAATTAACAATTTACTTGTTCGAAGCTTATTATAGGATTTTTAACAACGAACCTACCGTGCAAAACGATCGCGATGACCATTTAGCAATTATTAAAATTGTAAAGATACCTTCGTCGAAAATAATTATGTAAATTTGTTTATTCTACATGTGTTTAAATAATTTGTTGTGAAATTCTCAGATTTTTCGTTTTAAAACGACTAGCATTCTTCTTTATCCGATTTCATTGGGGCGGAAAGGATTCTTTAAAAAGTTCTTTAAGTAAAATCTATTAAAAAGTTCTATAACTCTTTCGGTCTCAGATTTTAATGAAGCGTACTTTTGATATAGTTCCTTGAAAAGCGTTTAACACAGGGGAACGAAATTTCTTATTAAAAATCCACGTCTAAATGTGTACATCTTTATTGAAAAGAATCAATTTGATTTTATACGATTCCCCTGAAGGAATAAATATTAATTCAAGGGTGAGAACCGTGACTGCGAAAAAGCGAGATCGAGTTTGCGTTGCGATTAATACTGGACAGTTCGAGAGATCGATAACGAGTGTTAATCGCGGGGACTGTCAAGAAGCAAAAGAAAGCGACGAGTCAACGGAGTAACAGCGCCGGAGAATATTGGCTGCCATAAAGCCGTGATATCTATCTCGTTTGGTGCAATTTTCGGGGGAAATTAGGAGGCCCAGATGGCGTCGGAGGACGGAGGGTAGCGGCGAGCCATCCAGAATTTTTGCATGTAGATTGGTAGGCAACTCCGGCCCGCGAGAAGTGTGGAAGAAGCGGCAGAGGCAATTTCGAGTTGGGGTAGATGTATGTCCCGGCGATAAAAGTAATGAGATCCATTATAACGAGGTAAGCTGCTGCCCGTAAGGGAAGTATCTATCCGTTTGTCTAGTAGACTCTCTCCGCCCCTATCCGCACCCTCTTTCCGCTCCCGTGAAACGAGCTATCTCGTCAGAAGGGTCCTAATCGCAGATTGCTTTAAGTAAATTACTCGGAATAGAAGACCCGTCTACGAACAACGGGATAATGGTTTACGATCTGGCGAAACATGCAATTCAAAGCGAAAAAGTTCCAATATCTTCGCACTAAACCCTCCAAATATTAAAATTGGCCAGTGTGCATTGTCTTATAAAAATTACAACATTTAATTCCTTTAGATCTTGTACGATTTTTATTACAATGTAATATTTTTTCTTTCTTCTTTATCGTCTACCCGTGCGGGAATTTTTTTATCGTTTCCCTCCTCCTCTGCCCGACACTTCCGATAGAAAAAAAGAAAAGAATAACGCATAAGCTTGCCGGCGGAAATTTTTACGAGCGAATCGTCAAGTTGGGGACACATTCCGTATTCCGCCGTGGAGGGATAGGAATCCCCACCTGATTGTAGTTTATCGGGCCGGAAATATATCAAGAAATATTTGAACGTCTTCGAGAAATACGCGGTGTTCCATTTGAATTCTGGAAACTGGAAGGATTCCTCCTCCGCAATGATTTTCGTATCGGCCACCCTCCGTGCACCGATGATTAATCGTTTGTGCAAACATTGTAACCGGTGTTTCTCCGTATCCTTAATTTTTTAGTTGCACGAAGAACATTCTAAGTTTATCGGATAGCATACAGAGAGACTTTAGGAATTCATTGGCAAAGATACGGAATTTCAATAATTTATTTCCGACTAGCTTCGGTGTCTATAGTTTTTCTGGATTCGCTTGGGAACATGGCTGAAATTCGCGATGCTCGATGACCTATATGTTAATCCGACCCATTTCCTGCCTACATGCAAAGTTCTCGGTCTAGCCGTCAGCTGGTATTCGAATCATTCGGTGACAATCAAAGATAACCTCGGATGTTTTACTCCTGTACACTGCTTGGCATTATTTTGTACGGTTGAACATTTTCTATTTTATATGATTACTGTCAGGAAAGAAACCGTGCATTTAGGATGAGCTCGAACGATCGCGACGCGTCTATCCGGAGCAAAGACAGCAGGGAAAACTGAGGATGACATAATTCTGGGCATAAAAGGTAGAACAAGTCGGTGAACAGCTGGCGAGACACGGAAGGTCCGAGTTTTCGACGATTCCCAGGTAAGTCGAGTTGATCGCCGGCGTCATAATTTCCCCCTCGATTTTATCATGTCTGAAACCTGGCTGAACGTATGTCGGAAGATCTGCCAATGCGCCTTAATGAAATTCCTGGCGTTCCAGGGTGCCCTCCATAAATTGCGCGGCTTAATTAGATCAAAAGCATCGTTGTCTCGCGGAAGAAGTGTTTCACGGCCGACGTCGTCGGTTGCAGGGTCGCTCGAATAAATTCTGATGATAAAAGCAAACGAGAACGTCGCCGTCGCGAATCGTATCGAAGAAATATATTTAACGCGTTGCGAGAACGGCAACGAACGGAATTCAGTTGGTACGAAATCAGAAAATGGCGGCGCCCGGGATCCCCGTAAAAGAATAAACGTTCCGCCGGAATTTGTAGGGTCTACGTGCAGTCGTTACCGTATCGTTGCGTTGAATAAATTCGAAGAACAGCTCGAATCCACCGCATATTTCGAACCTAAATCGATCGGTGTACCTTGTTACGAGGATTTCTCCGCCTCGCGGAATGAAACGTTGAATTTTTCAGTGTCTTCTCCATTAGGAAATTGATTTAGCTCGATCGCGTTATTGGATTCGACGTCTCGAATCATTTCGAAATCCACGGCTATTCTTGATAAAGTCATCCCCAATCAGAATCGCGAATAGCGCTCCTCCGCGTGTCGGATTTAATTCGGTGCACCGCCTCGGAAACGAAATAACTTGCGGTCGGCTTCGACTGATCTGATTCAATCAGCCGAGTGAGACTTGTCTATCGCTAAATCATGAAACGCCTGCCGATAAAAGTTTACGATACTCCGGCAAGTTGAACCTGACAAATACTATGCCGGATGCTAACGAATGCCGAGAACAACAACTGAAATTCAATTTCCTCGAGCCAACACGAATCCTCGATATCCACTCTTTTTCCTAAAAAGATATGCAACTTATTCAATGAAAATAAATATTTATTTATATATCTTTTTGATTGTTTTTAAAAGACAATTTTATTATTAATTCATTTCTCATTATTCAACAAGAATTTGTAATTGTTTCATTTTCAAGTTGGATGTAAAAACGTTATGCATCTTAAAAGAAATAATGTTCAAAGAGGACTCTGAGATGGAAGAATTTATATATCAGGACAATCTTTATAATATTCCAATTACGTGACGCATTTATTATAAAAATGGCCGACTGCAATTTGAAATAGCGAGGACGATAAAAGAGTTGGAATATATCGACGGATTGATTGGAATTTATTGAAACTGCTGAAAAGAGAAATAAATTTTTATTTGCTTTCCGGGTACTGCAACTGTCAAGAACAATTTTTATATCGAATGAAAATCCGCAATCTGGTAATGATCGAATTCCGAAGTATGAATGAAATGTACAGATAGCGGATCGTATTCTAAAGCTGGAAACATCGACTCGTCGAGGCGGATGGGTTACATTGACGAGAGATACCACGGATTCCTTTGCGAATAAACAATTTGCGGATTATTCCAAGGTTATTCGGAGGGGGTGCGACATTGTGCAAGAACGTTATGCATCCCGGATATCCGGATGGTACGGAGCGACCGGGAAGATGCGTCCAAAGATGCACGCGATGCGGACACTTAGCATTCTCGTCTCGGTGTTGGCTTGGGGAAATATCTTAGGTCTCCGATTCTTTTGTAATTTTGCTTACACATTTCTAGACGCGTGGTCAGAGTGTATGGCAATTTTTAGGTCGATCGGAATCGAATTGCAGCCGTGGCGCGACTTT
>CM052086.1:3235376-3274992 GCA_028453745.1 Agapostemon virescens
CACAAAATCGCTAAATATTGAAGGATTCAATATTGAATTCCCTTAGGAATTGCAGCAAACCATTTTCGCTCCTCATTAATCGAACAATTCTGTGGAACGCTTTCGCGACTTGAGGGTGGAAGTTAAGCGAATAGCTTGATAGACGAGTCCATTTCACCTCGGGGAGTGTGAAAAATAAACAAGATTTAACAGCGTGTAGATAAAAGGACGTTGAGAATGGGCGAGGATGAAGCGAAGCGTAAAAAGATCGTCTTTTTGCATCAGAATTCCGGAATTATAAGTAGGAAATCTTCCGTCTTTCAGACGCTACTTGGAGAGCACTCTAACTAGGACGGAGAAAGATTCTGTGTACGTCAAGCGATAGGGAGTTCCATGGCGGAAAATCTCTAAAAACCGAGAAGAATTCCGAGCATATTTACCGAACGGTGGGGGTATAATAAGAATAAGCGTAACGGGCTTCAATATTTCCCGGTCGGAAAATGTTCTGCGTTCGAAGGGAATTTTAATTGCGCCAATTAATGGTAATGTCGTGGCGAAAATGAGCTCGGCCATGCCAAATCGCGCGACGCGAATCACCGACGTTTTTCCTGGTACACTTAAAAGAATTTCCGAAAGTAAATCTCCTTCGATGCGATTACCGCTACGTTCTCGCGATAAAAATTACACGGAGCCAACGGTTTTACTCTCCAGCTTAAAATATCGTTGAGAATTAGCAAAAATTTTTTGACCGATTAAACTGCGAATTTAAGTAGTCTTTCCGAGTCCTACGAAACGGAGGCAAAGGTCATCCAGGGAGGAATGCAGTATTCATAAAGGACGCGAATGAAGAATTATCCAAGTTGGTGGAACTGGTACCGCGCGAGTAGAATCCTAATTGCGGTCATTAATAAAAGCGTCTTGATAAAAATGGTCCCGCTTGAATCGAAGGGATGTCGTTCCTCGAACTTTAACGCCATAATTCATCGGAGCAGCGAGATAAAAATAAGCTCGGTTGCGATTAAAATTTCCCGTATCGGAAGCTCCGATCTCGTGGCGAGTATAAAATAAAAGAGTCACGTTGAAACGGTTGCTATTCCAGCCTCGGCTCGAGATTGTTATTAACAAAAGAGCACGCGGGGCTCAAAATAAGCTTTTCCTAAGGTCGACGGGGGAGAGGGTCGGTATTATCTCGGTTTTCGCAGGCTGTTAACTGGAATGCTCATTCCACGGGAAATCTACGCATTCTACGTGATCCACGTTTTGAACGGTACGATCGTTTACCTCGGTTGCAGCCTCGTTCCCTAATAATCGTCAAGCTTAATTAACCTTTCACCCGGATTCCGTTTCTTACTTCCACGTTGCCAACGTACGAACGGACTTCTTTAATTTTTTCCCTTTCGGAATCCCCAGCATTTCCCCCAATTTTCTACGCTACTCTTCGACTATAATTGCTAAGCGTGTCGATCGTTTTCGATCATTGGACACGCGCGAAAAATATGTTTCTGCCGGGGGAAAAAGACAGTGCCGTGTTTCTTGCGCGTCTCAATTATCGGGAAACGGGACAGCCGAGTGAAAATGTACATGCGATTGCTATAAGCACCCACCAGCTGCGGCCAGCGGACCGTGAGGTAGACTTTGGCGCGGCCAAAGAGCCGCAATCTTCGTAATCTCCTCAGCTTCTTATCGTTAAAGCCCATCCCCATGAAGACGGGCGCCACACGTGATCCGCATTGGCACTCCAGGTTGATAACCGATTATTTTCTACCACGACAACACACCAGCTCATCCAACAGAGTTCCGGGGACCCGCTGTCGCTCGACAGAAGTCCCCTTCGTCTTCCTCGATGATGGATTTCTTCACTTTTAATGATCACCTGGATCCTGCTCTTCGAGAACGTTTCGCCCCGCTCAACTCGCTGGGCCGCCCTAAATTTCATCAAATCATTTGTCCGACGTGTACCCTACCCCAAAAGGAGTACGTTTGTCGATAGTCTCGGATGCCAGAAAAATTCAACAGCGATATATAATCTCGATCGATGGATAATTTAGCGATTTGCTTTCGGCTAAGCTTGTGCAACGGTCTTTCGGTTTTGTGGTACTCTTAGACGCTGGTAAACGCTCGACGTAGACGTGCAATTTTCTTTCGGCGAGACCCGCAGATGGCGACACAGCGTCACGCGATATCAAAGAATCGTTAAACAGATTTGCGACCTTGGAATCGCGAAACAGTTCACGAGCGGTTCCCCGTTGTGCCTGGTACCCGCGCGATCGTGACGCGTATTATCTGCACGATGTCGTCCGCCGAATATATCAGGCAAACACGTTCTCTCCGGCGACACGACATCGGTTCGCGAATCCCGTAAACATACAGCGAACGCTTATTCATTGCACCGTCGAAGAGCACTCCGAATTCTGACGCGAACACCCGATTCTTTCAGCGTCGAAGAGTATGCAAAATTCAAGAGGCTGTCGAGCACGAGGAAACGACAGTTCTCGACAGTGGACTCAACGGAAAGACCGGGTCTTTGGTGGCTGTCCGTTTCCATTCCCGATTTCCCGCGATCAACGCGCGAGAATCAGAATCCACTGTAGAAGCTGCATTATTCAAGACGCTCGAGGACGCCGAGCGTGAGAGGACACCGCTTTCTTTTTCTCTTCGTTCCTTTCCCCTCGCGTGCATCGATTAACACGCCGAGTGCCGTGAGAATTCGCGCGATCATAAGGTACGCTCAACCCTGCTGCAACACGATTAATTTGTTCCTTGTTAACCAGCCACAACCCTGCCGCCACTGGTCCAACGACCGATTTCATATTTCTCGTTTTGCAATCGCAGAAATTACAAAGTCGTTTCCACCAGAAATTATTCGATACTTCGAGCACGTACCGTTAGAAAAACCTCTGAGAAATCGAAACGAATTGTGTCGCGTAATTTTTTAGAAAACAACCAAACACATTTCGCGTACGACACAGTTAGAATTCGCACGATTTAAAAGAAATTACTGCAACTTTTTAAACGATCAGTATTATCGTCTGTTGTCACAGTATTGCAGAGGGTTGTTTCAGTCTATTATTCTACATGGATATCGAATTACAAGCATATCGCGTTGTATCAGGATCGTCGCACAATTTTTGCACCGTGTCGAAACCGTGTCTGAAAGTGTCGCAGAGCATCGTGTTACAACAGCGTCGAGTCATTACGAATTAATATTTCGATACGTATCCATTCTCTGAGAAATCTGATTGTTCAATTAATCGGTTGAAATTGATTCACTAAAACTCGAGAATCCAATCGATGGGGATGCCAAAGAAAAATATCTACGAGGGGTTGTTTATCCTGAACGCGAATCGATTGGACAACGGTGTTGGTAACTTTCGCGGCAATCGACGTGTCAAGTGTTCAATGTTTGAATTAGGTCCTGGACCTCTGGTTCGTCGGCTCGGCGACTTTGTTTCCGCAGCGACGAAACGTTCCGAGAGTTTTGATCCGTGCGCCTAGGGAAGTTGTACAGGTGTGTCGAGGAACTGCACTACACGATTGTTGCGAATCGCACGGTGTTGTTGCAGGGCAACGTGGGCCGCAGGACCGATGGGATCGCGAGTTTATAGGATCCCACAAGGCAGGAACAGATCCCGCGGGTTTGGATCCGCGCGAATGACTGCCAGCGCTTTCGCTCGGTGGGCCATGGGGTGCCGAGGGATGCTGCCAGCTGGATTGGACGGCGCAAGATCTACCCCCACACGCGATCCACTGCCGCCCTCCTCCGACGAACGCCACCCTCGCAAACCTCCTCTAAAACGGGAGCCAGACGTATCTCCGGCGCAACCCTCTTTCTCTCTGTCTTCTTCAGCCTCCTTTCCTTTCCAAACAACTCGATGCCCGCTATGGGAAAAATCATCCCCTCGGCTCAGACAAGGAGGACGCACGATCGCGCCTCGCCATAAAAGGTTGCTCTTTCCCTACGATTTTTAATTTCCTAACGAAAACCGTTTGCGTCCTCCATCGTTTCGAAGCAATCAGCTTTTACAAGTGTGGCGTATTTTTCTTCACGCGGGGAAAATGTTTAATTTAATTAAAAAGATGTGACAAATTAAATTTTTATCAATTTTTAGTGGTGCTTCGGAGTTTCCAATCGAGTCGTAAAGTTTAAGATCGTCAAAAGGCAAACGTTTCCAGAAAAATGTATTGTAAAAAATTGTTAGGTATTCCTAAACATCGTCGATTGTAAAATCGTAAAACTGGAAACGCCGTTCGGGGATTAAAAAGAGAACTGTGGCATTTTCCTGATGCACAGATGCACAAAACTGCACAAAGTTATTTGCATACTGTGCACCGTCCACTACTATCTCATTTTGATCAATAACAGTTTCTCCTACATAGAACCGTTTAGGAGGTACCGCCTGTTCCAGTCGCGTGCGACACCGTGCACAATGCAGTATCTAAAATCTCGATCGTTGCACTTTAATCGATCTCGTGACGCAAGATCTATTTCTATACGCGATCTATGGCCGATTCCCTCTGACGAATGGGAGCCGGACGCATTTTTGGCACGTTCCTCTTCCTCCTTCTCTTCTTCGACTTCCGTTTAAAAAGAAAAGGGTAGGCTCTGCCATTTTAAAAGGGGGCCGCAGCATTTTCCCGACGCACAGATGCACCGAAGTGCATAAAGTTATGCAATATTATGCACCGTCCGATACCGTTTAACTTTGATCAATAACAGTTTCTTTTATTTCCAATCGTTTAGGAAGAACAGAGCCCGTCCCTGCCACAGCGCGGTATCTAAAATCTCAATTTTTACGCTTCGATCGATCTCGTGGCGCGAGATCAATTTTCATAAACGATCCACGGCCATTTTCCTCCGACGAACACCGTCACCGCAATCTTTCTGGAGCGGGAAGCAGACGTATCTCCGGCACAACCTTCTTTCTCTCTGCCTTTTTCAGTTTTCTACTTTCCCTTACCAAACAACTTGATGCTCGCTATGGGAAAAATCATCCCCCTCGGCTTCGGCTCAGACGCGAAAGACGCGGCAAGCATGGCTCGCCGAAGACCAGGGAACCGGATATTACACCGCCAATGAATATTTGAGTAGGCCTCGCGTTGGGTGTTCACCGGCAGACCCAACAGACGATATTAACGTTCTACGATCCAGACACGGGAACGATGGGGCGGAACAGCGGGGTGCGTATGCTGGCTCGCCGTTTAGCGAGATGTCTGTGGTAATTTGTTATGGGAACGAGACGGCAGGTGGAAGGGCGGCGATCGGTTTGCTTCGGTTCGCCAGGGGAAGTCGTGTCTTTGTCGACTGTGAGATAGAAGTCATTTTGGCCCCACCAGAGGTGGGGGTGTCAGTGTTAAACAATCGTCGTACACAAATACGTGGTTCAAATACAAAATGCGTCTCGTTCATCGCGCGGTGCCGCAAATATTAAATTACGTCGCGCTCTTTACGCAGTATGCGGAATTTTCGTATCACTGTAAATGATATATTAATTCGTACCCGAATTATTTTGCCCGGGCTAACGAGTTACAAATTTCCAGAATAAACGTCTGCCTTCTAATTCGATTTTTGAAAATCTGTGCAATCAATTCGGAAACGCGAGCGAGAATACAAACGATAATGTGCTGGAAATAACGGAGCGACGTGACAAATGTTTCCCGGCGTTTTCACGCTACTCATCTACGATCGAAAAACGAACAGTAAATCTGAAAGAAGTAGATTGTCACGATGCGTTAGGATGAAGCCGTTAACGCGAGACCTTTGGCGACCGATACCTAATTCCCTCCGCGTGTCCGACCTTGAAGGGATGTTCAGGTACCCGTGGGTCAATAGCTCTCTCTCGTTGCCATCGAGCTTAGTAGGAGCAATCCCTTTGGAGGAACGACCAAGGCGAAGAAGAAGGAGAGGAACGGAAAAGGGACGGAGATCGCGCTCGTCCAAAGAACTCCTCGGCTCATCTTCCTATTTCAGAGCGGCCCGCTGTCGGGCAAAACGAAAAAATAATCCGACGGTTTTGCCTGACAGACCGTAAAAAACGCCCTGCTGAAGATGTCAAAGCAAAAGACGCTTCTTCGGTATATTGTGTCCTCGGTGTATGATACCCGACGCGGACGGGACTCCCCTAGTTTTTCTTCCTACCGCTTTAAGCTCGATATTCGAATTTCATCGTGTCATTGCAAAACCATTGGCAGGTTATTACCGAGTTTCATCAACGGTGCTTCGAAAGTAGTTGACGTTTTCGAGCACGTTATTGGATCTTCACGGGAATCTCCTCGTTACACTATCACGAGAAATATGTGACGTCCACAATCTCGCAGTTTACTTCTACTGCTTTTCGCGAACCTTTGGGGATTGTTAAAATTTATTCGCATTTATTGGGAAACCGATTCTTCTAATATTTAAAAAGTACATATTATAAATTGAACCACCAATTGAATTACCATGAAATTGCAAGATCGTTGACGTCTATTCTCTGCTTTGTAACAAGCGTACACCTGTAAAATGTAATACTAATATTACTAGGAAAATCATAGCAGAACCAACAGAAGTTTAGAAGACAAATGAAATTTCTCGTACGGTCGCAGTAAGCAGTAAGTCGGACTGGACTGGCTTGCATCAGAAGTTCCGAGTTTGCTCTGTTCTTCCTTTCAGTCTTCGTTCCCTTAAGGATTCTTAGTTATTCTACTCGTGACACTAACAGTGATATAGTGTACCAAACGTCTTATCGAGATTCTTTGTAAACACACCACGGGGTTTCGTCGAATTGGTAAGCTTCGTCTCGACCAAATGCAATTATACTTCCATCGACGACGTAATCGTTGCAAACTTTAAGTGGACTATGGATTGCAATGTACTGAAAACTTTAAAGTTTCAGATTATTCTCGCGATATTTTCTGTTTGTTAAAACCATCAAAAAGGAAGATACATTTTCGGTTATTATCTGTACAAATTAATTCGTAACTTTTTCTTCTCGAATTCGTTGATTATTTCTGAACGATAAACGAACAATAAACTCTTCACGCGTTCACGCTATCTTACAAATAATTACCGAATAAATTTGTACAACGAACAACAGTTGCTTCGCACAATTCGTGCGGACAATGTCTACTGTGCACAAAGACCCGCTGTCTGCTTGCAATATTTGCAGCTTGCGATGCAACAGAAAAGTGCAACCTTGATATTCGACCATATTCTGCAGAATGGAGCAATCGATTCGGAGGAAGTTAATTTCTCCACGAAATTTCATTATTTCGTTGCAGTTGAATGCCTTTAAACATTTGTAATTCGATCGTACTTTCGGAGAGCCTTCGATATCAACGAAGCAATCGTATATAATCGTGAAACCAGCAGCTAGCCAGGACGAAAATTCGTTCTCGCTTTGTTATATCTCTTTCCCGTCGTCCCTTCCTGTTTCCACGGAGCCGTTAACACCGAAACCCTTTCATCGGCTGACGTTTCGTTCGGACGGAAGCCTTTAACTCCGCGCGTCTCGAAAACCTTTGGTCGGCCCTGATGACTGCACGAAGAAACGCGTCACTTTGCTATCTGAAAATGCATTGTGCATTACCCGGCGACCCGGCCGGCAGCTCCGCGAAAAACGAAGCCACCCCGATGATGGGGGACCGGTCGAGGGGAAACGGAAAAATTCCTATGGCACTCGGTGAACGATTCGAGTGCACTCCGACGAGATCAAAGTCACTGCCGCGACCGTTCCCGTTCGCAAAAATAAAAGGCTACACGTAAGATCTCGTGGGTCTCGCGAGAGTCTGGCCAGCGGATTTAGAGGATCGTACCGTGCTTCGATACGGACAACGAATATCATAATTTTCGTTTCTACAGACTCGCCGAAATCCTTTGACAATCAGAATAGAATCAGTTGAATAAACTGTGTACAACTGTTCGAGTAACAAGCAGCGATTAGAAATTAATTATCGTTTTGAATGTGTTAGTTTGCGTATCGCCAGGTTCGTCGAATGTTTCGCAGAGGTCGGTTCAGAAACGATTCCGACGGTATCGCAGTTTCCTAACGAGCAAATTGACGAGCGGAACGTCTGCCAGCTACGATAACGCAACCATTCGACACCGAAGTGCAAAATCGGTAGGGCTAAACTGATTTGTGTTCATTAACTCCTCGTGCACGCGCCCGTATAAATCAATATTTTCGTGCGCCGCCACCGACGGATAATGGATTTATCTGTTCGAAATCGATTAGTATACGCGTGCCCTGGTAAAACACAAAATAGGCTGTGTGTAACTTTCTTGTTACACGCTGAATCATAATCCTCCTCGATATCCTGAATAAGCTTTGATTCCGCGGATCCGATTAACAGTTTATAGATTCGAAATATAATAATATAATATATTAAGTCGTACAGATTCGAAAGAACAGAATGGCGTGCTTGTTCCTCGGTTCGAGAGCATTGGAGAGAATAGTATATCGATGATAACAACGCTTGAAACGGCTGATTACCGGAACGGTTACCCTAGCCGTCTTTAGACGGGCCAACCTGTATTTGCCAGCAGCTATTTTGCAACACGAATTTAACCGAGTGTAATTTATAATGTACGATACAATAGGCACCGTTCGCTCGAGCGGCATCATTTCTAATTCAGCTCCATCTATCAACAGTTGAATAACAGTCGTTCCGTAATTTCTATCCGTCTCGGCAAACCAGTGAACTGCGTGCAGCTTCAATTAACGTAGTACAAACGATCCTCTGTCGAGCGGTACCGGCGCGAGTTTCGTTCTGAATTCTTGCCATCCGACGACATTAAATTTCGCGCAGATCCCTCCTTTCTCCCCCACTCGGCTGCGATCCACCCCCGTTCGCTGTTGGTGTGCAGAGCAGAACTGTTGACACGTACCCACCCTCGAGCGGCAGCAGTATATGCCGCAAATATTTGCTCGTATCTGTGCATGGAAGTTTACGGGACTGGAGAATCGCTTCCAAGACCTTGATCTAAATTAGTCCATCGTCTGGCAAGTGTCCATTTCACCGACAAAAATACGCATAAATCTCAGCCGACGTTCCCGTTTAGACGCCGCCTTAAATTCCGCGCCCCACGCTCCGCTCGCCGGAATCGGCAAACTCTGATTGGATGATTTCGAAACGATCCTTTCGCCGAACTTCGAATTAGAGGGTGGTTCATTTTTGTTTTTGTCAGTGAAACCGACCGGCGAACCTGCAATTCTCTAGACCCACTTGTCACGCGATTTATCGCGCGCAGATTCGAACGATGGAAATCGAAGCTGCGAGGCTGAACTCCATTTCCCACCGCGCTCTTTGTAATATTATAATATAAATCTCGATAATAAGGTCACATGATGCTCATCGGACTGTCCTTTGTCGAGTAGCATTTTCAACGAGCTTTTCATGCCGAGTGGTGTGGTGGATCCGTGATTGCTGTAAATATTTTGCCTCTTGTCGAGCACGTTGATTCGAATGAATCGGCTGGGATAAGCATCCAAAGTGAAAAGTCTAAATTCGCCGTAGTCCACAGATCGATGAAACGAATGACGTTCAGCCATAGAAATAACAGGTTTAAGGCGAGAGACCGTGGATAAATCCCGACCGCGTTGACGTCATGAGTAGATTATCAAGAGTCGATCGGAAAAAGTTGTTAACACGGTTTCGTATCGAGAACAAATAATTATTTCGTTGGACGAGCAGCTGGTATACCCTGTATAAAAATTGTATGTCACGATTACAGAAGATTCGTTAACACTAGGTTTACGACACGCGTCATTTCGATGCATTCTAATATTTATTATTTAATAGATTTAATAGATTTATTTCTATGAGTATATATTATTTAAAAAATAGATAAAACACCCGAATAGACAGATGTGCTTTATTTTTACGAAGTAACGTAAAATAGTCGCTTTCGGTGCTTCGTTAGTGTTAAAAAACGAACCGCAAAATTGTCCTTGATCCATTTCGTTACGGTCAAATACTTTTTATTGCATCGCATAGTATCCGTCGCGTCAAAATAACGTTTTCTAATACTTTTCATTCACGATTATCGAGGTTACAAAACTGCGCTCGCGAAGGGAAATTTTAGAAAATATCGTAAATCGAATAAGTTAAGTCTTCGTGAATTATTTTATTCCACGCGAATATCGAGTGTCCCAAAATGGTTCGAACGGGTAGATGCTATACTAGAAAACAAGTAAAAACTCTGCAACAAATTTTGTTTTTGCTGGACGCCTAGTTTTCGAGAAAATTCACTACGAACATCCTTCAAGCCCGTCTGCGTAGAGTTTGCAGGAAGTAGAATGCGGCGGTCATGCACAGACACGTCGGACGACTCTCCTCGAGTAGCGCTCGCGTTCGCAGAGTTTTCCACCGTTCATTTCTTGAAAAAATATCATTGACACTAGGTTTACGATGACTGCTACTATTACTAAAAGGGTCAAAGATAGTTTTGATCCAGAGGTATGCATCGTGACATCATTTTTATACAGCCTGTAGGTTTTAATTCTGGAAGCCGACGCGCACAGCCGTTCTTGAAATTCTCGGTGCGTGGCGTTGGCCTGATTAGAAAGAATAGTGTGGTGAAACGGTTGGCTAGCCAGGCCCAAAAAGAACGAAATAGATGTCGTAATTTCGGTCGAGGCCGATAAGAAACGCGACGGGTGCCTGCCGGTTATCCGACGTCGCTAGGCTCTTTTCATTTCTCCTTTGAAACCAGATGGAATACAATTCAACGTCGAATGGCCTCGATACGGCCGAAAACAATGTACACGGCTGTCGATATCGGGTCTGTACGATGCCATACAACATCCAACAGTGATCCTTCTTGGGGTTAAAGAGTAACTGCGGCTCTTTTGTTCGGACTCGTGTATAGAAAGTCGACGTCTAATTAAACCGTACGGAAAAATTCGTGCCAAAAACAGATTCTCGGTCGCTGCGGTTAACTACGTTCCATGCAGATTCCTCTTGTTCCGCCGAGGTCAAATTATGGGCTTAGTGTCCTTTAAACGGGTTATCACCCGTTCGATCGTTTTAAAATTCGAGATTCGAGGTTGATAGATCCTCGTAAATTTTCCGTCGAGCTTTTCCGGGAGCATCTGTTAATATGAAATTTGCAATTCATATTGTTTTCGCAGCGTCGCGGAGTAAGATGCAACGAAACGCGTGATTAACAATTCTAATTAGCCTTGTACAGTGGCGGACCACCGAAAACCCCTTCAAGAAGAATGATTACAGCACCGAATTACAATTCTAGCCCGCTTCGTATGGTTCCACGGGTATGTGCTTTACCCTCGACAAGTCGCTAGAAGTTATTGCACCTGCATACGTATCGCATTCGTGTGCGAGGCAACTTTACTTTGGGCTCTGAAACAAGTTCGCGAGGACTAAACAAACCGGTGTATCGATTTCTCGAACGCAACACCGATCGATCTGTTTTACAGCGACGTTGCAATGGGAAAGAAATTATCAATGAGCCTCGGTTCGCTTTTCAAGACCATTTCGCGTCGCTCCGCTCTCGTTTCTCATTTTTTCGAAAATATAGTTATTAGTCGTCCTTTGAAGCAGGTCCTTTCTCTGCGCCACTTTCTTTGTATTTTTCTTTGCTGCGACAGAACTAATTTAGCCTCGCGGGTCCTCGTCACGCGTCTTTTTACTTAATTCTAACGAGCGCTTTGCGCTTTGTTGTCCGTTTCCATAGAGAAGTGAACATTCGTGTTATAGAATCTCGAAAACTTTCCGAATCTCTTCGTAACGGTCGGCCCGAACAATTTCGTATGGTACTTACTTCAATGCGACTGCGAGTGCCGGATAAACTTACCTGTAACAGAAAATTACGAAACATAATTAGCGTACGATTAAGCGCAACGTCGCGAGCAGAACCGAGCGTTCTATTTTACAGTTACAGCCTAAAAAGTTTTCATACGGCGGATAGATCTTCGTGGATCGTCCGCTTTATCGCGAAAACGTCGCGGAGGAAATGAAACTCCCAAGTGCTCGGTGAAATTAAGAAAAAAGAAAGTGGGTCAGAACGTATAGGAGGTGTTTGTCAAGGCTTCCGTTTCTCCGTAGTTGGACCAAGAAACGAATAGGCCTAACGTCACGGCAGTCGCCTGCACGGTCGATCATGCGAAGCATAAACGTCGATTTACGCGACACAGTAAGAAATTAATTGTTTAATCTGAATCGAAAATATATTTTGCAGAGGTTTTCGCGAAAACGACGGAGTTGTGGCACGTTATGAGCTTGTTATTGCTTAAAATAATTTCTTCAAGAATAGAAAGCCAATATTTCCGACGAGAATAGTCGATTTGTTTTACCGAACGCTGGAATTCGTTTAATAATTTATGTTCTTCTCTGAAAGTTGGTATAATCTCGGCGCAAATAGTCCCGCGTCGAGGCAATTATTTTTCTCGTACGAATAAACAAACCGAAGTAAAGAAAATATTTTCTTGTTGGCTAAAAATGTTCGCGAAGCACTCGCTTTCACAGCTGTCAACCAAGAAAATATATCGCTTATACAGTTCTCTTTTCTAAATGCGTTATCTTATATTTTAGCGAAACCGTGGCAAATATTTATCAGGCACGAGAAGCAGCGGCCTCGTAATGCTATGTAATCAAAATTAATCGGCAATATATTATACAATCTGTTACGTTAACCTAAATGGGGCAACGCGCGCGATAAATACTCGTTGCGTTCGAATTTATTTAACTGCATCATTGTAGCCTCTCGTTACCGCGTCGAGGCTTCGCTATGCATTGAAAATTACACTTCAGGGACGCGTTGGTCTAGGGATAATTCGGGCCCCGACAGTCGGTCGATTACGCCAGTTTATTCGCTAGATCGCTGTCGATTAACACAGGACGGCGCCGAGTTTGTTGAAACTCTGCGTATGTAGTAGAAGTACAATATTCTAGAAAAAATTCTCGAACGGGATCGATTTTCGATGAAATTACCACGAAAAATGGCGGCGACGCGGTTAGACCGGAGTCATCGAGCCTCGAAGGGGCGAGAGGAATACTCGAGGAGCTTCGAGATTGAAGGGAATCCCTTCTACCCGCGTCAGCCGTCAGACTCTTTGTTATTCGAGAGTTCCTCGGACCACTTTATGCGCTAGCTGATCCCATGTCAAGAGGATTACACCTGATTCCCTTCGGGGGATGCAATTCACTCGATTTTAGTGCCGCGAACTCGTTCGTTCGGGTCATCCGCAAGGCGGATGTCAGATTGAGTTTTCTGCATTTTCGGTGAACGGAAAATCCATGGAAAAATTACGCCGTTTCATTTGATTCGTACGAGAGACCGTTCGCTCTTCACTTACCACCCATAATTATTTTATCACCCATTCAGATTCAATTCGATTTTCAAACTTTTCGAGTACATCGAGTTTATCCGAAGACTGATGTGCAAAGTCGTGGATATTATAATCAAACATCGAAGCCAATATACTTAGACATTTTTAATGCTCGGTGAATTTAGTAAAAAGAGTTTAGAACGTCGAACGAAACGCGAAAGAATGTTTGAGCCAGAAACCTTGGAATTCAATTACGAGGCAAGGAGTGGAAGAATAAAAGACACGTTCGGTCGCGTCGAATTATATTTAATACGCGAAGGGGTTGATCGAAAATCTTTCGCGCGGGTTTTCACGAGGACTGCATGGGAGTTAACGAGACGAACGATGGACAGAACTTTCCGATTGACCTAATAAATAAATTTTAATCGTGTACACGATAAAAGATTGGTACCCAGTTTTTCCCAGTACGTGTGCGTTGGGAATGATCGAGCTCGAGAAGACAGATACGGGTGAGTTTCTATTTTTAATAAACACAGCCGGCGGAGGGCGGAGAATGCAGGCGGCCAAATATCGACGCGCAGCGGAATCGGCCGCGGTTTGAACGGAAAACTCGGCTGATTTACATTCCGGTGACATCGGGTTGAGCACGGACGTATTATCATAAAAGAATGGCGGTCGGTTTAGCTTTCCCGGAGGACATTATCGGCCACCTGCTGTTTCCCTGACTAGAACCAGACCTGCGACCACGCCTACCTTTTATCCGCTCCGATGGGGAAACGGAGGACTCGCAGATCAGACGTTTCAGCTGCGTCGGACCATAACTTTCCTCTCGTTAAGCTTCCGAAGCGGGCTTCCCCGCGAGCTTCGACAGACCCGACCCACATTGGCGACTGATCGCTGAATTACCCTTCCAGTCAATTCTGAATAAATAATTCCATCGTCCAGATATGAATAACACGCGTTAAGTAAATTGTATCCGCTCGTGGGATAACGCGACGTAAAAATTAATATTCAATTTTGCATAAATAATTCCATCGTCCAGATGCGAATAACATGACTCGAACATCGGGTAATAAGTATCGCAGCCGTGTTCGCAATTGTTCTTCGATCTATAAAGCAGAAAAGTTTGTATCCGGAGCTGTGCAACGTCCTGTAGAAGTTCCGAGAGTCGGAGGACTCCTCGTCGAAGGACGAATCCCATCCTCTTCTACTTAAAACCATCCACAAATTTCAGCTCGACAGCGATTGGATCGGATGCATCGCGATGGACGTTCCCAATACTCCGTGCTAGCGATTTTTTTGCCGGCCGTGACTCTTTCAGAACGGGAGAAGGAAACTTTTTGCAGAGAATGAACGGGTCGACTTTGCAGTCGCCATTTATTCTCCAGGCATGTATAACGTGCCCTGCATTTCGCGTCACCGCCGATAGAAAAGTCGTAAAGATAGTACGGAGACGGCGCGGACACCTTTTTTTCAATGTAACCGGACCAGCCTCGAAGGCATCGCCGATAACGCTCGGCAACGTTTCTAACACTTTGTGCATAGCAAACGTCACCCTCGGGCCAGCTGAATTTTTTACGAATGCGATGATTTAGCTGGCAAGCAAACCGCCGCTCGCAATTGCCGACGAAACGTTTTAACACCGGCAGATCGGTGTCGAAATTCAATTCTCATCGTAAAAATGTGGAAGCTAGTAGTATAGGTCGACGATTGTTCGGACACGCGGCAAGCGCCAGGTGTGCAAAAGAAATGATATTTCTATTATCACAAAAGTTACGCAAACTTTAAACAATTGCAACCTTGTCATTATTATAAAGCACTGTTTAGTAATGTAGTTTAATGCTAATAAATAATCAATAAAATTCGCATAGCATTTAAGATGAACAAATTCGAAATATTCTCTTTTCTTTTTACAAAGTACATGTACGAATTTCCGACAAAGTCTTGGCCGACGAAGAGATACTTTATAAGGAGGCAGCACAATCTTGGTTGTTCGAAAGGTAGTTGAAAGGCTTCGGCATACTTCGAGCCATAGAAATTTTGAGTGCGTTTTTTGAAGGAGTTAAATGATATTTCTATTACCACAAAAGTTACGCAAACTTTAAACAATTGCAACCTTGTCATTATTATAAAGCACTGTTTAGTAATGTAGTTTACTAGTTTATTACTAATAAATAATAAATAAAATTCGCATAGCATTTAACGTGAACAAATTCGAAATATTCTCTTTTCTTTTTACAAAGTACATGTACGAATTTCCGACAAAGTCTTGGCCGACGAAGAGATACTTTATAAGGAGGCGGCACAATCTTGATTGTTCGAAAGGTAGTTGAAAGGGCTTCGGCATACTTCGAGCCATAGAAATTTTGAGTGCGTTTCTTGAAGGAGTTTCGAAAGTACCGCCACAACCGAAACTCTGATCAACTATTTAGAAACTAGCTGGAAGTGATCCGCCTTTGAGGAACAACACGCAGTCTATGCGTATAAACGTAACAGCTATTTATTTTATTTAAATCTCTAAAATCTACGAAATTAAATAACCCTAATTATTCTCGTTTTAATCAGAAAAATTTTTGGTTCAAGTGTCGCGAAGAGATAATTAAAAATCGAAATGTTTTGCCATGGATTCCTTACCCTCTGATTGGTAAAGGCGTTGGAGTCGGAGATGGAGAAGGTGTCGACGATGGAGTCGAATCGGACTAGTTTCTTCGGGTGCTGTGGTTTCTTCGATCGCGGACAAAGCGAGCACATGGCTGAGTCCGTCGGTGTCGTTGGGGGCATATTCGACAAGTATTCACGAATCTCTTCACGGTTTTCACAATTCTCGTACACTTTACAAACCCGCGTCACTGTTCTCCGACTTGTTTTGTTCGTCTAGCACGATCTAAGCCACGAGATTCGTAAAAATATCCGTTGCTCTATTCTATATTCTAAATACTTGTTCCCGCCTGTATGTTTCTGGTCAGTGCTAAAAAGAAGACGAATTCGGCACGTTCTTCTTAATAGGTTCCGAGTTCTACTAATCTGTCTCTGTTCCGACGCAATAAACGCAGCTTGTAAACGAGTCTATGGGCAGTGATTCTTCTTATTGTCTCACGTTCGTAGTCACAGGTTCGGTGGTCCGTCCGTATAAACGAGTCTTTCACTCAATCATTTGTCAACGGCGTGTTTATGGTGTCGCGACGAGTACGCAATTTAATTATCTTGATGTGTCCCCCTTTCGTGGCCTGGTTTCGGATAACGCAAAACGTGTGCACAGTTCGTGACTAATAAGTTAATGTGCCGAGCTACATCGTAATAACAGTTATTAAAGTGATATTGGATCGACGAGAGTTTCACGACAAAGCGAACTGTTCGTTTGCCACGATGATTCCATGTAATACGTAAGTAAATTGAAAGACACTACGAAATAGAGGAACAATCAATATTTTATCTAACCGATACACGCTTAAAAAATCAGCAAGTCTGAGTTTAAATAATTTTGAATTTTTAAGTCGATTATTTAGTTTGAGAGTTTCACAGTTTACGTAATTTTTTTAGAAGTCTCTCGGTCTCTCTTCAGTCGAATCGTTTCCTGAATTATACAAAATAATTCCAATCTGTTTCACGGAAATTCGAATAGTTTCCAAATTGGATACTCTCCTGAAAATTAGTTGTTAATTAAATTTTGGTCTCGCGTTTTAATTATGTATTTGAAACGAAGGGATCGGGCGACATCTCTCCGATGCACCGTGCACCAGAACTGCAAGTCGGTAAGCCAGGGAATCACCGATTCACGAAGACGCGAATGCACCCCTGAAACTGCAATACCACGAGAGAATTCAACCCTCTGGAGCGAGTTTATCGTTGGTACCCCGGGGAAAATCGATAGTCTTCGCCTAGCTCCGGAAAGTCCCAGCAGGGTAGCTTCGAATTAGCCAGGAGAAAAAGTTTCCCGTTCGGAAAGTTTCAGGTGGAATTGCACATACGTTTTCCACGAAGGAGCAATTATGCCCTGGGTTGTTCACCGGTCCTCCGGCGAGCATCGATCTTAATTTACGTCGGTTGAACGAACGCGTAGTTCGTTTTTCACCTTGTTTTGCCTAACTACTTTCCATTTGTTCCAACATTTTTCCCGTTCGAAGCGCTGGTCGCCCGACCCATTTCCAAAAAAAACGGAAGAAGAGTGGCTCCCGTGGGACAATTCGCATACTAGTTTACTACGACCCTGGGTCACAGTCTGATTAAAAATATTAGGCGTTCCCTCGACGCGAAGATTGCCCAGAAAAGTACGGATAATTTTTACGGCATCGAATATTAAGAAATAAAATTTCAATAAAAATGCACCCCTTTTATTGACCGTTTTAACGCATTAAATTTTTCTAACGTTTTCCCCGTTTAGAATTTCATTGATTAATTTTTCTCAGAAATTTGTAAAAGCCACAGATTAGTTATCAGAAATATAAACTTGGCATAGTTGAATTTTTAAGAGTTAAAATATAAGAAAGCGTAAGGCAGCGAACGTTTTCCCGATGAAACAGAAAATCTTTACTTACAGTGTTCACGGAGACCTGACCCAATTCCTTCCAATTTTAAAGAAAAATCGGTCGGTCAACATTAACCGAGACAAGAAGCAATCTCATCACCTTTTCAAACCATCCTATTTTTTCTTCGCGCTGTTCGCGTCAATACGACGCCAGTTATGGTGCGACTGTAATCAGATTTAACGAGCCCGGAGACCATAACGTAAATGGTCCGCGAATTTCCCTAAACCTATTCATCTTAAAAAACCAAGAATTTCTATACTCGACGCTCCTGAAAATTGTTCAGAAGGGTATTCATTACGAGATACGACGAAAAAGAAACCGGACTCTGTCGCTTTCTTCGCGAAGGTATGAAACGAAGTTTGGTGCCATTGATGGTTACTCTTGCGAGCCCTTTATCGAGCTGTGAACATCTTAATACGCGTTGCAAGTAATTTATTGTGTAATAAGGGAATGAGAATTCCTTCCAAGTAAATATAAAGTAGATTTACTTTATATATAATATAAAATTATATTATTATATATGTTTAGGCTGTTATAAACTAAGAGGTTTCTTTCTGCCGCAAATCCTTCGCTGTTCGGAGCATTAAAAACTAACAGAGTCCGGTTTTCCATCACACCTCGTATGCGATAAGTTTTACACTCCACATTAACCCTTGCATAGACCAAATTCACCTTTTTACACAGTGCATTCACGTTTTTACTAACCAAATTTATTTTTCTTTTTGCAGGATTAGATTCTCGAAGGATCGGCAGTGAGTAGCGAGACTAAGGAAGAGAGAGAGAGAGAGACTTTTATTGTCTTGTAAATTGGCGCGGCGTCGCGTCAGCGGTTCCGCGATGCAATTTCACGGGGCTTAATTATTTCGAAAATCGCGGATCGGAGGAAGTAGGCGCAGTTTCGACCGGAGGTCAGCCGACCGGTGTAATTCGTTCGTTCGCGGGCACAATGGTGACGCGTCGAAGCAGATATACCGTGAGAGCCAGGTGGAATTGAATTATTCGCGGCTGCAGCTGCACCGGCGAGTTTCGCGGCACGCTCGAACGAACTAACGAGAACACGAGGACCGATGCGCGACGTTGAAAATCGCGAGGCACGACTAATTTTCATTAAGCCGGCACGGCGAGTGCCACTAGGCGACCTGCCGTCCTTAATTAGCAACGAGGGCATAAGCAGCGTTAACTTAGGGTACAAGGGGGCCAATTGGTCCATTGTTCTGAAGGCTGCTTGCGAATTCCTACCGGCGCAGACTTGTTGATGTAGCCTACTCGTGTCGGACCGATTGCATTCGCTGATCGATTCACCCTAACGGGACCTAACTTCCGAATAGAATTCGATAGAATTCAACAAAATATTAGATCAATCGGAAAGTTCTGTCCATCGAGCGTCGAGTAGCTGTAGCTCGAACTGTGGGTAACTATAACCTCTAAAGTAAGGCTAACTTTTTAGTTTGAACATCTGTTAATAAAACTCAGTACACAACAATTTACGCTTGCATCAATAACTTCGTTTTTTTCTACATTGAAGATGTCGGAATTTCAGCCGAATAAGCGTCATTTGCGCGAAGTGTTAGTCTTTTGTTTCGATTGGAAGAAAACGGCAGCTGAAGCTCATCGAATGATTGTAGACGTTTATGGCGATAATGCTGTTTCCGATAAAACATGTAGAGAGTGGTTTCGACGTTTTAAAAATGGTGATTTTTCTTTGGAGGACAAAGAGCGTTCTGGACGGCCACGAGTATTCGAAGACGAAGAATTGCAGACGTTGGTGGATGAAGAACCATGTCAAACGCAAAAACAAATTGCAGAAGCGTTAAATTGTGCTCAATCTGTTATTTCCGACCGTTTAAAAGCCTTAGGGAAGGTCTACAAGGAAGGAAAGTGGGTCCCATATGAACTCAAGCCGAGAGACATTGAAAGGCGGAAAACCATCTGCGAAATTTTGCTTGCTAGGCAACAAAGAAAGGGGTTTTTCCTCGTCTCATCACTGGGGATGAAGAATGGATTTATTTTGACAATCCTAAACGTCGAAAAACCATTTGTGATCCTGGCCAACCCTCAACATCGACGCCAAAGCGGAATATCCACGGAAAAAAGGCTTTACTCTGCATTTGGTGGGATCAGGAAGGTGTGGTATACTATGAACTGCTAAAAACTGGTCAAACAGTCACAGGAGATCTCTACCGACAACAAATTATCCGTTTGAGTCGAGCATTGCACGAAAAACGACCACAATATGAAACGAGACAGCGTAAGGTGATTTTGCTGCATGACAATGCTCGGCCTCACGTCTCAAAAATTGTCAAGGAAACGATAGAAGCACTTCGCTGGGAAGTGCTACCACATGCGGCTTATTCACCAGACTGTGCTCCATCTGACTACCACTTGTTTCGGTCGATGGCACACGCACTTGCTGAAGAACGATTTAATTCGTAAGAAGATCTCGAAAAATGGATCTCCGCCAGGATAACCTCCAAAGATGAATCATTCTTTCGACGCGGAATTCGCTTGCTGCCCGAAAGATGGGAAAAAGTCATCGCTAACGATGGACAATATTTTAATTAACGTACTTTTTCATTTTCTTTCATGAATAAAGCTATACTTTTTGTAAAATACGAACGCTGGATCGTTGGGGAGGGGAAGGGTGCAGCAAACTTTGCAGCCCGCGAAGAGTTCAAACAATTTCTATCGAATTAAATTTCATTTCCCAATCGAGTAATTCGGTCGACGTTTATTTGCACCGGAAAAAAGAGAGAGGATCGAGAGCTCGACGCTCGATAAAAGTTTAATTAATCGAACGATACCAAAGGGTTCCGCGTGGCCCGAAGTGTCGAGTGTTTTCGTATTACGAACGAAGATAGACGCGAATCCAGAGATCAAAGGGCTAGAACAAAGGTTTCTATTTTCGCGAAACTGCTCTCTCCTATGAATGCGGAGCTGCGAATTGGTCGGCAGCGAGGGCGGCGTGTTGATTGCACTTGGAAACGGGCCGGTTTCTATTTACAAACCATGGAGTGACAACTAATCGGCAGACGTTTCCGAAATGCAAACGCTGCGGCTGGCGAATGAGCGACAACGCCCAAACCTCGGCAAAACTAATCGGCACTGTTGTTCTGATTGCTCAAAGACAACGGTGGGCCGCCGTCAATAAAACCTTGTCCGTAGCGGAATCTTTAATAGACAATGGAAGAAACTTTTATTCAATGTTTCTCGAATCCTTTAAAGCAATCGTCAAGTCGTAGAATTTTTGAAAAATGCTTTGCTGCGTTTAGATTCGCAAAATTGTAAAATTGCATAGAACCATTATAGCTGTTTATCCTGCCAGAAAATCGGCCTTGTTTAAAACGGTTTCCCCAGTTTGAACAGATAAAGTTTGATCGAAAACTTTGAAGTGGATTCAAAGAGAGAGGGAGAGAGACGGGCAAGTTCGTCCATAGCCAGCTGGGAACAGTTCGAAATTGTTTCTTAGTCGTTCGGGTTTGTGCTCGGTGATGCTGCGTGTTACCGTGATAAATGCGCGAGTATTACGGTGCTCGAAATGAAACGTTAATAAAGCCTGAGTAGATTTTACGTGCCGCTTGTGTACGAAGTGGCCGGTTAATTTTCGTTTCGGTTAACAAGGGAGCCGGAGCAATTTCTGCGACGGTAACCCGTGGAAATCCCCGCGAATTTTAATTACGTCAGCGACCCGTAAGACAGATAACGGACCGAGCAAGGACTTGTATCCTTCCGTAATAGGCGGCAGGACGAGGGTCACGAGGTAAG
This sequence comes from Agapostemon virescens, assembly GCA_028453745.1. NCBI lineage: Eukaryota > Metazoa > Arthropoda > Insecta > Hymenoptera > Halictidae > Agapostemon > Agapostemon virescens. The sequence continues at coordinate 3,256,909 of CM052086.1, forward strand.
AAGCGCGAAACAGCATCCTCGAATCCGACGTTATTGCCGCCTGCAGCGCACCTAGTTCGAGTTTAGCCCAGTAAAAAAGTTGGAACGACTCAACTTCCTGCGGACACGCCGAAGACGAGAGAACATTCTGCCACGAGCACCCTCAGAAATACTACCACCCCGAAACTTTCGATTTTTCTTTAAGAGTTACACCAGCTCTCCGGACTCTCGTTACTCTGATGCGCAATTTTCGAAACGATCGAGACCCGTCCGCTCCAAATCGAACGAAATAACTGATATCAAACTCGAACGAAACAAGATAAAAATATCCTAACTAGCCATCTAATTTTGTAACTCGGAGGCACGTCAGCTTCGAGTGCCATTTCAGTACTTTAAACTTCCTATTTTCAATTTGTTTTTAGAAGTGTAATTTTTATAGCTCAGGGGCAAGATAGAAATGTGATAGTAAGCGATCGGAATATTCATCGGTGATAATTTAAAAATGATTGATTAATTGATTGATGAATGATTTTCTATTGGGATAAAATAAAAAACATGTTCGTTGACAGAATATTTATTTCGTTGGTGTTTGCGTCGGGATTTATTTGGTAGAAAGTTAATGTCTTTGTCGAAAGTGATTACAGTGAGCCAATCGAGCGATGCACACGTCGTTCCGCGTTCATCCGCGAAGCGCGCGTCGATGCAGACGCGGAGAGGGTGGTTCTAATTGGCGTGGGCCGATGAAATCCGTAAGTGAAAGGCGAAAATGAGTATTCGAACGAGCAGAAATGTCTATAGCCGCGCAGGAAGAGGAAACGCGACGTATCCTGTCATTTCGTGCTGCAACGTTAATTACTATTTCGCGTTAATGCACACGGCTTGCCAGCGAGCATCGGCTCCGGTGCCGGACAAGAGGTAACGGCGACCGACCCGACAGAGCCCGGCGACCTATTAAAATTGAAAGGCTACTTGAACGCCCGGTTATCATTCATTATCGTGATTCCAGTCGAGTGCGTCGGCCGGGATCATCGAATCGTAGCTCGGCGTAAATCGAGTGTCGATCGCGGGGAGTCCCGTGCGCCGCGTTTAGCAAATTAACGTCCCGTTAATTGGCGAACGTTATCAATTATCAGCCGGGGCAATAAGTGGCTGCCGACCAGGGGAAAAACTGGGTTAATTCATTCTATACCCCTCCTCTCCGTCTACGCCGTAACGGCACAAAGAACTCCGGTGATTATTGTAAAGGGTCATTGTAAAAGGAAAGCTCCAGTTTTTAAATCTCGAGTAAATCTTGCCTCTATGTAAGAATATTTTATTAGAACACGCGTAAACTTTGTAACGATGCTCGGGAGCCTGTCTTTCTCTCGCGAGATTAAAAATAAATAGTGATAAAAACATGATAGAATAAAAGAAGTTCTTACATAACGAACGAATCGTCTGCCGTTGTTTATTTAGAGAGGTTCGCGGTTTATTAATATTCAGAAGCGCAGAGAAAGTACTCTTGTTATAATAATAAAAAGCTAGTAACACGTCACTAGCTGCTATAATACTGTAATGCTACGAAATCGATCGCGAAAGCGTTAATAATAACGTCGAAGTGGCTGACAATGTGATTACGCTTAAAGACACTGTTTTAATTAACTCGATTAAACGCGTCGAAGGGGAATTTACGGAATTCGCGCGCAATTATACCGAATGTTGTCGCGGATTTAAAAACCATACGAAATTCTTGGCGCGACCCGCGCACGACCGCGCAACGCTCCGAACAAAAGAACTCATTTGCGAGTCAAGAGGCGTTAATGAGATCAGCGTTTTTTCTGAGTGACACGACCGCCTCCCGTTTCAACGCGAACGCGCCGCGGAGAAACGTTCGAACGTAGATCCGAACGCGATAACAACGATTTCTTTCCAGAGAGTTTTCCTTACGGGGTTCGCTCGTTCGTCTCGTTAACTCCCATGCAGTCCTCGTGAAAACCCGCGCGAAAGATTTTCGATCAACCCCTTCGCGTATTAAATATAATTCGACGCGACCGAACGTGCCATTTATTCTTCCACCCGTTGCCTCGTAATTTAATTCCAAGGTTTCTGGCTCAAACATTCTTTCGCGTTTCGTTCGACGTTCTAAACTCTTTTTACTAAATTCACCGAGCATTAAAAATGTCTAAGTATATTGGCTTCGATGTTTGATTATTAAAATATATTTAATTAAAATATATTTTACTTTTTCGGAAACTGGATGGAAACAACGAAGCTAATACCGAATTAAACTCTTTTGACTAAATTCACCGAGCATTAAAAATGTCTAAGTACATTGGCTTCGATGTTTGATTATTAAAATATATTTTACTTTTTCGGAAACTGGATGGAAACAACGAAGCTAATACCGAATTAAACTCATTTTACTAAATTCACCGAGCATTAAAAATGTCTAAGTATATTGGCTCCGATGTTTGATTATTAAAATATATTTAATTAAAATATATTTTACTTTTTCGGAGACTGGATGGAAACAACGAAGCGAATACCGAATATAGTACTCGGTTTCCAACGGTAGGATTTTATCTCGCCTTTCTTCGGCGGCTCATCGATATACTTCGCGTTCTCATTGTCCGCAATGCTGAAACCGCGTACCGCGGAGGGGATAGCGTCGCAATTACAAAGAGTGCGGAGCGATGAAGGAAAAATCCTCGCAATTAGGTCCGCAATCGCATTCTGCAACCTAGGTAGAACCATTAATTCCGTGGGCCTCGTTAAGTCTCGCCGTTCGACGGTTTATGAGAGAGTTCTCTTCGATCGTGTTCCTCGAGACAGGATCGACGAGCACCGAGAAAACTTCCGGTGCAAAGCGCGTCGTTACCAACGAAATCGGCAAGCGCGAAACCGAGGAAAGGAAATCTATTTCACGACGAAGACATGAATAAAATATCGTCTCGATCGCTCGCGACGATTCTCGTTTCCGGCCGAAGATAGACTCCGGCTTCCCTTCGGCTGCTCTAATAATTTAATGCGATTCTCGCAAATAGATTTATGAGCGTTTTGAACGCGACACCGGGCGGCCCGTCGACGATCGTCACCGCTCCGGAGATAAATGTCAGGATCTACGTGTATTCCTGGCAGTCGATAAATTCGCACATCCACCGAGAAATCTCAGACTCGCAGCACAGCCTGACAACTCACGGAACGCGGTCGATATCTCGAGGAACGACAAACTTCGCTGGCACGACGCGACGCGAACCTGTCGTAATAACGTTAGCGGACGATCGACATAATTTTCGCGCGAGCTACCCTCGAAATCGGCCCGTCGATGGAAACCGAGCATACAGATTTTTATTCGCGTCGATATTTGTCCTCAGAAATCTCACGAGTTTTCCTTGCTTCGAAATCGTTCCATTAATGGAAGACTGTCGAACTTTGCGAGGATACAGATTTTTATTCGGTTCCATATCCGTCTTGCGAATCTATCACGCGAGCATCCCTCGCTTCGAAATCGTTCCATCCAAGCCTGTCGAACTTTGCGAGGATACAGATTTTTATTCGGTTCCATATCTGTCTTGCGAATTTATCACGCGAGCTTCCCTTGCTTCGAAATTGACCCATTAATCGAAACTCGTCGATCTTTCAGAGGCTATAGATTTTTATTCTTTGAAATCGTTCCATACCGATTTTTATCCAGTTCCGTGTCTAACAAAATTACCAGACAAGCTTCTCTCGTCTCGAAATCGTTCCATCAAAGGAAACTGGAGCGAAGTTGAAAAACACAAATAGGTTCGAAGGCTAAATAGTTGCTAATCGAGCGCTCGGCGAACACCGGTTGAACGTTGCATTATAATTTGATTTCAGATCGCGACTATAGCAGGGAATAGAGTTGGGAACGTAATCTTGGAGATAATACGCGACAGGCTAACGTACGACGCGGTTGTGTGGCAAGTCGAACGCAAGCTTCTCGATTCTCGCGAATAATGAGCATCGAGTTTCCGTTCGTTTATTTTCTGGATCACCGCTGGTAAGTCGAGGGAACAACTACTTCCGCCTATATCTTATTGCAGAATCGATAGAGCGTATGAATTATGCAATCGAACGTTTCCTTCGCCTTGTTCGAAACGCAAAGCCTCGTCAAACGGCATGCATCAAGATAACTGCTTTTTTAATGGACCTAAAAATTGCATTGCACGCGATCCGCGGAACGGGTTATACGCCGTCGCGTTTAGCATATGACACTTAGAAATGCATTTCGATTGACGGAAACGGTTTGTATTTGACCCAATAAAATTTCTCGCCGATATAGTAGGCTCAACAGTTGGCTGCTGATTCTCAGAATATAGTCGCACATTTTAATAGGTCAATGGAAACATAAGAGTAAAGCAACCCTTTGCCGCACGATTCATTTTACAGTTACAGTTACAGTTACTTGAAATTGCCAATAATTTCTGATTAGACCGGTTAAATAATGTACCACCGTTCGTTTTAAGAGAGAATCGAAGCTCGAAGGTCGATAAGCTTATCGCGGAGCGTGTAGGAAGTCGCATGAGCCGGTGTTTTAATAAACTCCTAACGGTGCATAAACGCTGTGCACCGGATTTACAATCTTGGTGCACGCTAGACGACGAATCGCGGGCGTAAACAGTGTTTCGAAGCAGTTGCGTTATCGCGTCGACGTTAGAACAAGCTTGAACTTCCACGGAACAGCTGCGGAAAGTCGTACGGTAATGAGAAACTAATTCAATAAACTCGTAAGACCGAGTGTGACTACGGAGATACGATAATAATTGTTGAAAATTATAACCGCTCTGCCGTTGCGCATCCGCTTAACCGTTCCTCCACCCCAAATGTCGCTTTATTATAACATTAGAAAAATTTTAATTAAATGTAATTCGAAAGGACAGGAAGTTCTGTCAAATTCTACAAACTTTTATCGTTGTTCGTCAGTTCGTCTGTCGTCAGTTGTTCGTCTTCATTAAGCTTTCGTAAAGCTATAGCCAAAACGGCGAGCGGTTTAAACAAGATAAATAGAGCCGAGCCGTCTCCGCGAACGCTGACCTGCATCACTGACAGATCTTCGCGCTTCCCAAAGACAGGCATATATCGCTTTCTCGAAAAGCTACGCCCTTCCCTCCACTTCCACGACAAACGCAAACTATAATACAGGTAAAAATGTCACAAAACTTCCCCGAAATAGTAAACGGTTTTAGAATGTCCACTCAACGTGTCCAGGGGTACTACAAAAATAATATAGGGTCAAGATGTGACAGCGACCGACAGTATCGATCACAGTTTATTTGTTTAGGTTGCCTACGATATTTCAATATTGGTATACATAGTTTCTCCCAAAACAATGAAATGTTTTCTAAAAAAAATGAATACTAGAAAGACTCTCTAAACTTTTTAGATTTTTCGAAAGTAACAGCTGCCACGGGAATCGTGCACACCGTTCGTTCGAACGAAGAAAATACTTACTGAAGAACACAAGTAACCGCAATTCGAAAGAGCACAAAGACAAAAGAGAAAAACAACGCATTTTTAAACCCCCTGGCGATCCTTTGACGAGAAAATAAATTTCCACATGGTTCTGGTTTCTCACATTCGAGATATCGCACAACAACTTCGACGCTCGACTGTCAACAAACGAGAAGGATCGTCGAATCACAGTAGATTTGAAACATTCGAGAAGCACACATCACTCAGCCCGAATTTCCTATCGAATTTGCATCCCGAAAGTAACCCATCGCAATATCACCGGCACAGAATGCTAAAGCAGCGCTGATAATGACTCTCGCACGAGCAATGACCCTCGCCTGGCGCAGTTCTCGATCCGCATTCGAGTCGCCACGTTCGCTCGCGGTGTATAGCGCGCGCGAGAAACAACAGAGCCGCGAACGTATCCTATCATTCGTTTATCACGCGCTCGGGGACGCGAGAAACCGCCGGAAAATCGAGGAAAACGGAAACCGGAGTAGACGGAAAGGGAACGCGGAAAACCCTGACGAAAGGAGGCCTGGCTTCGACGAGCCCGCGCGAGAACGACGCGGAACAAAAGTTCGAATAAGAGGAAGAAGAACAACCGCTGGGAAACAAAGGCTGCGCGATTAAACCGCGGGTCGTTGGGAAACGAGGACGCGCGCGGAGTTTCCCAGTTTTCCACGAGTCGTTCGCGATTCCACGTTGTCTCTAACGCGGACTTTTCACTGGTTCGCGGACAGTTGTACGTCGATTGGAAAGCAGCGAGGAACACGGTTCCGACCGCACCAGCTGAAAATTCTCGAGCAGCGGGTGTCGAGCGATCGCGGGTCGCGTGGGCGGTTGCAGGGGTGCATCGTGCTGGTCGGAAGTGCATCGGCTGGCAGCTCGCAGGGGCACACGAGACCTAACCTTCGCTAATGCAGGGGCTTGTGTCAAGGTGACCGGCGGAACAGGGCCAAGACGCACGACACTCGGTTGTCCGACGACCGGACAGAGCCCGGCCAGGCGTTGTCAACGGGAACCATCGTGTCACGGAACACAACAAGCCGACCAACACGGGAAAATTGCAAGCACACGAGCGCTCCGCTGACTCGGGGCTCGGCTCGCGAGAGCGGCGTAGTCGCGAGCACTGACCTACGTCACTGGGCGCACTTGGCACACTACTGAACGCGCCGGTCCTCGTGCACGTACGTGTGCTTCCCCTTGCTTCCGTGTACGTGACCGTCTCTCTCTTTCTCTCCCTCTCTCCCTCTCTTTCTCTTTCTCCCTCGCTCCCTCCAACCCCCATTCCTCCCTCTCTCGCTCGCTAGCTAGCTTTCTCTCTTTCTGCCTCGCTCTCGAAAGCCCTGTCTCCCTTTCTTCGTTCCAGATGCAACCGTGTGCGTCGGTGTAGCCGGTCACACGAAAGCGGGGTGAACTGCACCGCCACCTCGTGAAAATTGCATTCACCCTGCCGACGACCACCCTCCGACGGTTCTGCACCCCGCCGCGCCGTTACCACTCCGGATTCTTACCCCGATGGTCCTCGAGACGAAATCGTATGGGGTGCACACGGATCGACGGAGATTGGCGAGCTTCCTCCGCAGGACAGCCTGCGAGAGACTTTGCGGGGAACTAATCTCCTAGGACTTTGAGCTTCTTGGCTATTCGCGGCAAGGGTTGTCGCTCGATCAAAGATTTCGGGGTGCCGGCGTTCGACGTTGCTCGAAACAAGTTTTATTATTATATTTCCGCCAGTGTAAGAAGAAAATAATTATTTATTATTAATTTAGGTTACATCTGGAGTAACGCGATCTATAATAAATTAGCGCAAGTATAAGAAACGTATTGATTTGATACTTTTGCTGTAATATCACGCGATAGATTAACATGTATTTCTGAAAATTTAAATAAATTTAGTTTTGTTATTTTTTTAAGGCAAGGCGTGTTAGGAACTTTTAACGAGCATCGTGTTGGTCGAACGGCTCCTGTTTTATTAACAATTTCGCGTCGGATGACTCAATATTGCGTCAAATTTAAAGCAACCCCTTGCTCCGGATGACGCATCTGTGCGTCAAAGTGTAGAGGAAGTATTACAAGCTGTTTCTCCGGAACTATTGGAACTATCGACGTCCTCGGCGTTACTGCTCGGCACTGTGCGAACATTTCCAATCTGGGGTCCTGGACACGGGAATCGTAATTTTCTGTTTTAAACTGTAACGTCGGGCTATCGCGGAACCGTAGGGGAACTAAACTTTTTACAGTATTTTCAAGCAGAAAATGTTTGACCTTTTACTAGGCGTGTATGAAAGTTTAAGATGCTTTTAACATTTAGAGGGACATATAGCACGAATGCACGTTTCTCTTCTCTACATTCTTCGAAAGTGCTTTCCTAGAGGAAACGTCTGCCTTTTGATGTATTCGCATTTCGGTATTTCAAACTATAATATTTAAATATTGCAATAAGCCTTTAGAAAAATCGGTGAATTGTTACTAAAAGACTGGAGACAAATTGCAAACTGTCAAAGATACGTTTCGCTTTTGTTTGCATACGAGAAATTGCGAAGTTTTCAAAATAAAACTCTTCTCTTTCTCAGTCTCTCGGCACTTCAACAGTGAAATTAAAATTGTTCCGATTTAATTAGGGTACGTGGTCCAAGGGAAATCTAGAAATCAAAGATACTGGATGCGCAAAATCGAGAAGCGTATTCGTTTCGAAGGAACAAGTAAACGGTGGAAGATTGATTCTTAGCGCACATTTCCTGGGATTATAAGGTCAACGACGTCTCCTGAAACTGGGTCATGAAAGCGATCGTCTGACATCCGAGCCATTGTAAATACGAATTGTGCGATCAAGATCCGTTGAAAATCTAACAATCTCCAGCGAAACAAAAATACTTTAGAACAAAATTAATCTCGAACTTTAAAAGTTACAAAATATTCGTACAGGCTTTTCAATGATTTACATTTTATTTAGGAAACGATGCAGCTGACGTTCGCCTCGTTTTTTCTTTACATTCAAACGGCAACAGAAGGATAAACGAAGAAGTAAAAAGAATTTCTATGTACCGTGCGAAGAGGAGGAGGAACTTTATAAAGTTTGTAGAACGCGTGACATTTTCTGTTTACTCGCAGACAGAAAGTGTACAGTGTTCTCTCTCTCTCTGTGTTATCACGTTTTATCGACCCCTTTTTTATCTCACAGTCGATTTACATGACAAACTGACAGGAAGCGAGGGTGGCTTCGGTGTTTTCGATGACTGGATAGTCTAATGCCAGCGAAACTAAGGTTAATTACGCAATTTCCAGTGTTACGAAGCTTATCTTAACAACGGATATTCATTTCCTTTGGAGAGAGCTTCTGATTTGCATACGAGGCAACGTCTCGTATCAAGGGGTGAGCAAGTTATTGTTCTTTTGATCTCGAGTTTTAGGCGATCGGTGTACGTTTGTGCCTCGAACCATGCTTTATCACGATTATTTCACAACCTATCACACCCTCCACAAATTAAAATAGACAAAATTAAAGAGGACAAATTTTTCAGGCATTTCTAGAATTCGCATAAGCCAGCCGAGCGACAGCCGATGAACCTTGGCTGTCGATCGGCGTTCGTGCGTGCACGTGTTTGTCAGCCATCCAAAAATTTCATGTGTGACCTTACGATCAAGTTCATCGATTGACCCGCAATAAAACCTAGCCCAGACGAGGCCGTAGCCCTGGCTTGCCTCGACACATGCTTCGCTGTCTCTAGAATCGCGTGTCGATTCACGTGGAGCGATTATACGAGCACTATACACAGCCACACGAAACTGCTAATCCATAAAGACTACGCCTGCAAACATACTCGAACGCGAAACCGACGAGCACAGTGGCAAACCGGAGAATGCTAACAAGATTTCCATCGTCTCCATCGTTTAATAAAAATGTATTAGGTAAATCGGAAAGTTCCGTCCGTTTTTTTACAAAAAGTATAGCTTTATTCATGAAAGAAAATTGGTTGTCGAACCGAGAGCTTTGTTCCATTTCCGAATCTCGTTTCATTAACCCCTTGCCATGGTTACGACCAGTCAAACTTGTGATCTTTAAAAAGAGTCTAAGAAAGTATCGTGCCTTCCATTTTGGACGAAATCAAATTTTATTCTTTCTAGAAAATATTTAAAAGATATAAATAATTTTAGTTACAAAGAAAATAATATGGCAAGGGGTTTTAACTGTCCGTGGGCAACTTATTATATTTAGTATTATTTCGGAATAATTATCGTTGAGTGTCGTCCGCGAAAAAAGCAGGCATAAAGGGTTGGCGATTACGTATCGCGGCTGATGGCTGATTTCATACGGAAGAGTTGGAGCTATTTTTTGGCGGGAAGAAATATCGGCATCGAAGCGGCACGTTCCGAGTGGACGGTATTAAATGCCGGACGCTACAATGGCCGTATTGTCCGTGATCCGTCCCCGCGGAGACGCTTTTAATTAAACCGGCCGCGTCTCTTTTTTATTTACAGCCTTCGAAAATGCCGCGGACGCTGCACCAGGGTCCTCGGTTTATCGATTCGAGCGCCGCCAACCCGGCCAGATACAGTAGTGCTCACTTGAGTTTGCAAACTTTCCCATCCAGACGAAAAACTCTCGGGGTACCGCTTCTCTACGAGAAATTATCCCGAGCAGAGCTTCGCCGAGCAAGAGAATAGATCGGGCAAAGGAAATCGAGACGAACGCGGTCGGTCGATCGTCGATGATCAAACGATGCGATAACGAACGACGAATCTGCGATAGAAAAGAAACTTCAGACTCGATAATTTTTCTCTCCCGTTTCCTAATGCGGTGCCAGTGGGGAGTTCCGATCAAAATCAGTCCAAGTATCACATAAAACTATCTGCTTTTATAGAATTTTTATAGGTGCGCAATGAAACAGTTGTAAAACATAAGTTTCAGCGTTTCCTCTGCAACTTTGACCAACTGTAATTTATTCCTAATTTTTTGTTCATATCGTATAACAAACTAATTACGACATGTTTAATGGTCAGAGAGTATCACATAAAACTATCTGCTTTTATAGAATTTTTATAGGTGCGCAATGAAACAGTTGTAAAACATAAGTTTCAGCGTTTCCTCTGCAACTTTGACCAACTGTAATTTATTCCTAATTTTATTCATATCGTATAACAAACTAATTACGACATGTTTAATGGTCAGAGCGTCGAGCCGGTTATATATGACCGGCAGAATATTTTTTAGTAAACTTGAAGATCAGTTTTTAGTAGAATTTACCATTTAACAATTTTCATTTCTTTTTCTTGTCTCAGCGGAGCCTTGCTCGAAGTGCACCGATCGAAGGGCAGGGACGAGTCGTGGAATATTAAGTGTTAGACATTCAGACGAATTCAAGTGAGCACTACTGCACGGTTTCTTCTTGGCTGGGCGAAATAACCGCTCATGCAGGCCTTCTTTTTGTCTCTGCAGAACGACGACGCGAAGCATTGTCTTGCCATCCGTCGATCGGACGTATTCATCTCAAGCCGCAGGAACGACTTTTAAGTGATTGTTTACCGTTAGTTGCCGACCGGTCCTATTATTTGTACGACGTCGAGTACCTACGGCGCTTCGCCGTTCTTTTATTCGTGATATTAAAATTGAAAATCGCATACTTGCGGAAAATTGTTCCTCCCGGAAACAAAGTATTCTACTCGAGGGCAGAAAGGAGATATTGAAGTTTCCCTAATGCGGTATTGTTCGGATATCCAGCTCCGTGCACAGCTGCGTCGCGCACAGACGCTGTCGCGTACAGGGTGTCCCAAAAGTATCGTAAGAACGGGAAACTGTTCCTGAGGTAATTCGAAGCAACTTTTTCCTTTGCGAAAGTTCAATCCGCGGCTTCGTTTACGAATTATTCACGAAAAATCACTGGCCAATCAGAGAAAAGCGCGCGATCTAACACGTGCTCGGTCCAGCGCGATCAGAAGCGAAACAAATCAGAGTGCGCGAACTTTCCGAATTTTTTTTACTACCCGACGATAATAATTTAAAAAGAAAAACGCTGTTCATTCTTATTTCAGAATGTCTAAAGAATAGTTACTAATTTTTCAGGCCCGAAATAATAAACGATTTATTCGGAAAGTTCTCTGATTTGTTCTTTAATATCTGATCCAGTAGTTCTGGTCGGTGATTTTTCAGACTGCAGATTGAATTTTCGCAAATGAAACAGTTGCTTCGAATGTCCTCAGGAACCCCTTGTTTCCCCGCTATTACGATATTTTTGGGACACTCTGTAGAAGCGTACAGACTGCTAGTTTGCTGGTTATGGGCAACATGTTACTTCGAAATAAACAGTAAGTATTCCAGGTTTAGACCGAGAATGCCGTCGTTGAAACGGCTGCTCGGTTCTCCGTTTAAAACGAAAGTTACTATTATATGCAGGCGACGTTTTCCAAATATTAGACGCTACAGATTATTATAAAATTATATCAAACTGTGCTTTTCTGTTACAGCTATCCTTCCCGTTAACATTCAGCCTATCGAGCATTCAAAGCGACCGAAGTATTTTTGTAAAAATCTTTTTATTGCCATTTATCGCAAATATTTCGATAACCACGATTATTTTAAAATAAAAAACGTGAAAACTGGCGTTGTTAGGTTTAGTTTAAATAGATGGGCAACAGATGGACAACGATTGGACAACGGATGAATATCTTTTCTCGCTGCTACCTGATTCATCAGAGATTTCTACTGCTACCCTGCTAGATCTGTAACGAGCCCAGAACAAAATGCACTCCTTTCTTTCCTCTCTCCTCCCACTGCCGTATTAATATCGGCAGCTGTCAAACGCTAATTTTCTCGTCTGTATTAGCGTACGCACGTTTTACTTTAAGAAATGTGGTAAAACATATTTTTAAGCTGCGTAATTTTAGCGCGTGAAGCGCGAATCGAGGAACCGGCGAAGACAACGCGATCGATCAAAACGAAGTGCAGCCGCCCGGCGCGAATTCAGGGTCCACAAAGGACATTAAAGTCTCTTGTCGTCGACTGTGCGAGGTTCGCACTGTGTTTCAACACCCCGGGATACTTTCAGCTCGGCATTCGGTAATGCAAAAGTGTGCAAAGTCCGCGGTAAAACACCCCCATTCAATACGAGTCAATGGAATAGCGGCAGTTTACGAGATCGTTCCGTTGCAAGTTTTTGCTCGTGCATTATGGTAATGCACCGTCGAACGCGGGTGTAACGAGCGGGAAATTCCTCGCTCGCAGTAAGAAGCTTTTCCGGCAAATGAAAGAGGAAAGTTCGCAGCTGCGGATCTTTCGAGAGAATGAGCGGGCTCGGTCGGCCGGACTAAAAAAAACAAGAAAAGGAAAGAAATTCACCTACCAGACAGACGTTTCGTTTGAAAGATATTCCCGCGCAATAATAAGAACGCGATAAGAGTTTGCCGTGTGGCTTCTCTCCGTCTTCGTGGAGTTCCTTCGTTTCCTCGTTTCCTCCGAGAGCCATATTAAAGCGCCGCGGACGGGAAATAATGAGCGGGAAATTTTGCAAAGGGAAACCGTAATTCCTGTAGACAAATTCTCGAGACGGATAGTCCGCCGTCTCTCCTATCTTAGGTTGAAGAACGATGCTCGTTGTATGGACGACTCGCAGTCTGAAAGATAGCACACGCATACCGACCATAATTTCCCAACGGTAACGTAGAATTTCGTGTCGAATTTTTGTAAGGCCCATTATCCATGACTGAAAACTTTTTAATGGCTCTTTCAATGCTCACAGCAATTTTTATTGTGAATCAACAATGCATCCCCAATAATATTCTCTAATAATGTTGTTACAAATTGGAATGTAGAAATTTTAAACTTCATTTTGATACAGCGCGAATATTGAAAAGCCTAATAATAGGCTACTGGTCGATAAAGTGTTAACCATTATTATTTAAATAATTTGTTTGTGGGAAGTTGTAGTAAACCGGAGGAAATCTGGAAGATCGAGAGTCACAGGAACTCGAAAATTTCTAGCGAGTCGATCGCGTGATATTTCGTGCGGAAGGGGCAAAGTTCTTGCGAGAAGGGACGCAAGAAGGCCGCACGATAGTCCGCTACAAGTCACGCCAGAAAGTCACTCGTGAGGCAGAAAATAGTGCGGTGGGTTGGGACGCATTCGTATCACGATATCGGGGCTGGTGCACTCAACCGACTTCCTGGTTCTCGGTGCACCCTGCACATGCACGAATCACGCGTGTCGCGAGCCCACCTGACTACGGACACTCGCGAAGTCTCGATTGATTCTGCCGCATTACGAGAAATAACTTCGACCTTTAACCGATCCGGTTCCGGGCATTTCACATACACTTCAGGGAAAACGGCGCACAGTGCGGCATTTATATTTTTAAAATACAGCAAATTTATTTTTAAAATACATTTTTTAATTTGTAGATGCCCGTGGACAAAGCTCGAATTCGTGGATGTTCGATCGTGATGAAATTGTTCGGTGGTATCGTCGTTAAATAAACTATACGAAGGTATGCATTAACGCTAAACCACTGTCGATGAAAATATCTGGTTCTAGATTTTGTAATTTATAATTATCGATTCTAGAAATTTGCTCTCATGGGAAATAATTAAATAAATATGTTTAATTAACTCCGGAAACTCTTGATTGGGTTTTATGCGAAAGTGGCACTGGCAAATTGGAGCGCGTGTCGTTGTAATGTCTGCGAAGCTGGTTGTTATTAAAATTGGGTAATGTTATCTGAATATACAGAGTTTCGTGTCCATTCTATTTTGTCTATCGCGTGAATTTCAGATCTATCGCAATTAAAGGCCTAGCGCGAATTTTCTGGAATCTTAAAGGTTTTAACTTTATTTAATTTTGTTTAAATTTACGTTAGATAGAGTAAATTTACTCGAGCTCCGAATAAATTGGATCTTGTTATATTTATGAAGCAACTGTTACTTTTCAGACTTCATAAGTATAATATTAATTCGCAAAGAAGTTGAAAAAGGATGAATAAAAATTTAGTATGCTTTAAAAGCTGATGTAAAGTCGTCTCAAGTGCCACGAACGAGTTATTATAAAAACTGTGCGAAACAAATATTAATTTTATAACATATTTTGTTTGCTTCGTTATTTATTTGTCCAACGTAATGTTTTTTTTTATTATTTATCAAAAGACAAAATGGAATGGCGATACGAGGGGCAGACGAGAGTCGGTATATTTCAAATGATGTTCGTGTAAAACGAAGGAAATACCGACGACGAAACATTGCAAGCATTTTTCATCAGAATTCAGCTACACGAACGAATAAATAACACGTGATTGTTATTTATGGCGCGCCTCCTTCGTTATAAAAATTAATGTACGAGGCAACACGGCGGAAAATAAACGGAAACAGCGAGTTAAAATTGTACGTATGAAATTTAATTTTTAATTTTTGTGTCTGACCTGTTTCAGGTTTATCTACTTGATATTACGAACATCGACGATTCTCGTAACGATTTTCTTTTTTATGCTCTCTTTGAGATTTTTAAGGTTTAGACCACTGCGTCGTCAAGCTTAATGTTCATAGATAACGTGGGAATTTTGTGAAAATCGTATCAATTTGGGTGTGCGAGAATTTTGAACAAGTGTGGGGCCCTGTCGATTCGAGGGTAGACCTCGATTTCGGTGTTGCCTGTTGCTAATTTCTCAAATGTTATTTTCCAGTGGTTATGGGGTACTAGATTTCTTGCAGAATCTATGCAGAATAGATTTCTGCCTTACAAATTAAATTCGCGTTCGAATTGCGGTCGCGGCGACACAAAACGTCACGCCTATGTTCTCCCCGGCCGAGGTGGCAATACTCGGTTTTGGAGGTAGGTTTACTCTTCGATTTTTTGTGAAGCTCCCTTTGCGATTTTTGAGGTTCGGCCAACGGCATTGTCAAGCTTAATGTTCACAGTTGACGTGGGAATTTTGTCAAAAACTTATCAATTAGGGTACGTCCAAATTTTGAACAAGTGTTGGGCCCTGGCGATTCGGGTCTGGGCCTCGCTTTCGGTTTTGCTCGTTCCTGTTTATTCAAAATTCATTTTCCAGTGGTCACGAGGGGCTAGATTCCTTGCAGAATCTTTGCAGAATATATTTCCGTCTGAAAAATCAAATTCACGTTCGAATTGCGTTCGCAGCAGCAAGAAACGTCACGCCTATGTACTCTCCGGATAAAGACACGTAGTACACGGCTCGAATACCGGGCGAATCCTTGTTGATCAACGACGTCTAAAGGCGGAACAGAGGCTTTGGAAGCCGCTCGGGTTTGTGTTCATCGTCACGTTCGCGTCGTAGATTTCATCCGAGAAGCCAAACAGCTTCTGGTTGCCCGATGTCTCGTGATCCGAGCAAATCGTGATTAGATTAGAAGTTGAAACGTTGCTGGCCACTCTTGCCAATTAAACTGTCGATTGCAAACCGTTCGAGCACTTTCTGACGAAACTCGACAGCGAATCGACGAGTTCTACCAAAACTGTAATCGAATAGCATCGGATTCGACTAGCGGATTCCAACGATGATATATCTTCCGTATCTTGAAATTAACGCAGATAATTTTAATTATGGTAATTATTATTCACAGTCTACTTACGATACCGTTGCTATTCTATTTTCTTCTAGACACATAGTTCATTCAAACCGTTAACGACTGTGTAACCATTTTTTAGAAAAATGTTTTCTCAACAAATCTGCAGAAATTCAAAGGAACAATGCCTCCAGACCTGATTCAGGCTTGCAACCGACAAAATGGCCGCGAGGCTCGATCTTTCGCTCTGTTAATTAACCAAAGCGCGACGCCGGCAGTTCGGTCAATGGCGCGGTCCTCTTGCTGCGAGTATCGGGTCGCGGAATATCTTTCGAGCTCGCTGGGAATAGTTTCTGAAAGAAGAAGCGATTTGGCGAATCGAGACGCCACCGCAAGTTGTCGTCGCGGCAAGGAAGATGAATTCAGAATTATAATGCCGTTGCTTTAGACGCGAGTGATTAAAGGAAATGTGGATACGCGGTTGTGCGCCTGGATGATCGAATAATTAGTATGCTAAAGGGAGTTTCGCAAGGGCTGTGTCATTCACGGGTTTTCCAACTTTTCTTTTCGAGCCAGATCCCCGATAAAAGAAAATCGAGAGTATTTCAAGTCCTGCGGGTTATAAATAGTAATTGTAGAGCCTCTTCAGACTGATTGCACTAGAACCTTGATAATTGCTCGAGTCTCGAAACGAACTGTTGTGCTTTTAATATCGAATCCATTAAAATAATTCTCCGTTATTCGGAGAGTTCAATTTTCTCGTAATAGGAGTAGTCGAGTTATTTATTATAAACCGAGTGAGTACTTTGAATTAAATTAATATTGGGAGACTCTATTCTCTTGTGATAAACTGAAATGCAATCTGTTAATTGCAAGGGGATGGTGTTCGCACGAGATCGCGATCATTTTTCGAGACAACTTTCAAGCAGCCGTTGGAGGAACGGAAGCTCGGAAATCCAGGATTTCACGGTCTTAACAGGGTCTTGCGCGGTTCGGAAACTCGAAGGCGATCGAAGAACACTAGTCCAGCTAGGTTCCCAGCCCGTGTACTCGGATTGTCGTACCACAATCCCCTAGAGTGTGCCAGCGATACGCATCGAGTGCATTAATGAACGAGCTGTGCTCTGTAAATCGCATCGACGCGAATCCTTCCTCCAGTTTGCATCAAGTGCCAATAATGCAGTTTGTTTGATTGCACGCTTAAGAGGTCGCGGAACTTACGGGAACGTCACAATGAAAATACGAATACTCGACGAGCGCGATAACGCTTTAATTAATATCGCCGGCGAATGATTAATTTTTAACGAGGCAGTTTCTATTGCAGTTTCGAAACAATGCAACGGGGCCATGCGTTCGACCAAGTATTACAATCAGGCGTTTGGTCCGAGTGGTATTTGAACAGCGCGGACCGCTCGGGTCAGCAAAGGACATGATAAACGTTGAGCTGTCATCAGATACGCGACACGGCTTATCAACAGTCGATTAAATGGTCCAGCCGAAATTCGCGCGTCGGACCAGCCTCGCGGCGCACGGAACCGCATTTTAATATTTTATAAACGAGACCGAAACGGACGACACCGAGCTCGCGGGTAATTTAGCTAATTGCTCGGTGATAACGAACAAGATATATCGTTAATTAGATGTTTTCCGTCCTGTTATTTATCGCACCGTGGATTGCATCGCGCCGATGTATTTCGGTTTGATTACAATGGGGAAACTTCGCGTAACGAGCGTGCGCTGAAAAATTAGTCGCACTGCAATAATGAGACGACGAATATTCTAACGACCGCGCGTTCGAATAAACCGTGAAACAGATTAACGGGGTCGAGAGAAAGATAATGAATTATCGCGGCGATAAGTATTTTCTTTGGCAAATACGATTTAACCCTTTGCACTCCGAGCAATTTTAATTCGAAAATCGAGTCATTTCTTTTTACGTAGAATAATTATATTGTACACGGTTCATTTTCTTTCTTGCATATTAAATTTATTATTGTTATTTGTACGCACAACAGTTCAATTTTTAACGATTCATTAAATGCAATTACGGTTCAGTAATAATAGTTGTTTCGAATAATAGTTTAGCAATTTTTAGTGCCTCCTCAGAGGAGCCATTGGAGTGTTAAGGGTTAAAA
>CM052086.1:3287888-3305954 GCA_028453745.1 Agapostemon virescens
TTCTTCCAATTGAAACAAAAGACTAACACTTCGCGCAAATGACGCTTATTCGGCTCAAATTCCGACATCTTCAATGTAGAAAAAAACGAAGTTATTGATGCAAGCGTAAATTGTTGTGTACTAGAGATTATAGAGGTTATAGTTACCCACAGTTCGAGCTACGGCTACTCGACGCTAGATGGACAGAACTTTCCGATTGACCTAATATATAACAGGCAATTAGCATTGTCTACTTTAATTTCAATTTTGTGTTATATGAAATAGGATAAAAATAACAAGGTACCATTTCAGAATCTTAATTTATTAGTCTTTCAGACATACATGTATTGTAAAGATAAAAATAAATTTATTTTGATTCTTTCATTTTTGATATTTTGCACTATATATATACATACATATAAATTTATCTTAATCTTTGATCTTTAGTTTGAAGTTAATTGGAACACTTCTTAAAGATTAAAAGTAGTTTGAACTTTTTTACAATTGAAAAATCATATATTTAAGTCATAATTCGTTTCCCATTAATATTTTTTGATACCGCTTTTTCCATTTATCTCTTACATCTGCAATATTATGCTGAAATTATATTTATACTTTCATTATTTTAAAGTTTTATCTGGCGAGTCTTAATTAAATGGATTTAAATAAGAGTAATAAACCTGTAATATATGCACTCCACGCTGTGTAAGGACAATAATTTCTTTCATCCCATCATTTGTTATATCCATGTAACATATAGAATGTACAGGTGCATCAAATAATTTTCTAACAATCAATTCCCATGTATCATTTATAAAACAAAATATTAATATTTCTTGACCATATGTTCCTAATAATATTTCATTCTGACCATCCATGTTGATATCAGCAATACAAGAACATAAAATGCAATCAGATGTTTCACTACCATTCAACATTACATCTTCATCCATTCCATTATTCAAGATGTCCCTGGTTGAAATAGATGAGACATTATTTTTTTAGTATATTGGTTAGAAAAATGGTACTCACATAAAGACAACCGCATTACAAGTATTTACAATGAGAACATTTAGTTTTATTTCTTCATTGCTTATAGATTTTTTGGAACCTGTAAATTAAAAACATGTTAATTCCCTTTAAAAATAAGTTCAATAATAAATTTCTTCAAAAATGCATTTACCATTTGAATCAATAAAATTGGGTTTCATAATATTATTCTGTTGTGGAAATACATATACACTGGAGATTGGTGTGTCATATCGTAATTTCCAATTTCGACGGACTTTCAGTTCTAAAACATTAACGATAGCAACTTTGACCAAACCACATTCACAACCAATTACAGTCAGTCTCCTAAATGAATTTGAATTTTACATAACCCTTGACATTTAAAACAATTTGATAAAATTTAATGAATGAAAGAATATTTGAAATTATACCAGTTATATTCATCATAGTAGTAAATATTAATCCATAATGAAATTGCCTGAATATCATGTAGTTCTGGGAAATATTTCTCAATCGACGATTCACTATAGCCATGATTTAATTTATCTTCTCTGATCATATGAATCTTGTAGTCACTTCCCGATAATAACCAAACAACCTAAAATCTTAAGCAAATTATAATTCTATCTTAAATTGATAAATAATAGGAAATAATTAACTACTATCATGGCATTAAAAAGTTACCTCATTATGTGAATTTTGGTGCGGTAGTATAGTGTGATACAGATGATAAGGTGTGTATGCCAATTCTACCATTAAACAATTTTGTGCTATGGCTTCGATAGAACTACATTCATCACCTTCTCCATCCGTGACACCTTCTGTATATATGTTTAAGTATCTTTCTACAGATGTATCTGTGCTTACTTTAATTATTGTTATTCCTATCACAAACCCATCACCTGTATCAGATTTATTATAAGCATCAATTGACATGATTTCAGCACCACCTGAAGAAAATGTAGTTCCATTTACAAATATATATATACATATATATGTATATATATAAACAATATGTCATGATAATAATTTATGTTTAAAATTACAAACTTGGAATGTATGTAAATAGTAATTCCTTAACCAATGGTCTTAAATGTAAATTTGGCATCAAATGATATTCACACGAATATATTTTTCTTTTTAAAGAAGCCACTAACACTTTATTGGAGCCATTGGTGGAACATAATTTTGTCATTGAATAAATGTTTCCTTGTGATGTTAATGGAAACCAATGGGCATCTATTAAATTACACATGATTTTGTCTATATCTAAATGTTAAACACATTCATTTGTAACAGCAACTAAAATATAACGTTTATTTACACCTGCAATCTATTTCTTGAAATGAATTTTCCTAAAAGAAAAAAAACAATATAATAAAGAATTTATTAAAACATGTACTCATTTTGACATTACAAGAACATACCCATTATTTGTAAAAATTTTTATTTATAATTCATTTTGAATGTTTTGACAGATGTTTTAAGGTTATAAATACACAACTGTAAGGTTAGAAACAATTCGGTTTGTTTTACGTGATTTGCATTTAAGAATATCTGGTATACTGAAATGAAATTTAACTTAGTTTATTTTGAAATGAATTTAAAATAATTTCTATAATTCTTAAGTAAATATTACGTTACATACTAACACAAAACACGTTTTTAGAAACATGGATATGTATACATTGTAACATGCGTGTGTTACAATCTACCAACGTTTATTTGTAAAAAAATATTTTTATATATAATATGCTAAAATATGCTGTGGCTGATCATGCTGGCTATTGTATCCAATTGCGTCTATGCCTGTACACACCCCCCTCCCCCCATGTTCTCCAGACAAACCAGTATCAAATTATTGTAAATTAGCCTCAAAGTTTACTATATTAAATATAGATGGCTGGCTTGGTGTGATTTTAAAATGGCGCTAAGTTGAAATTTTTAAATTAATGCAATGGCAAAACGAATAAAATATTGATTTTCATAGAATACCTGTGATAATATTCATAATTAGCTGTATTTAACCACTCGTTAGATAAATACAAAAACAAACAAAGATTAAACCTAAACAAAGAAGTAACCTTTACATAAACGATTATGCAACGTTGACAACTAATTCCATAACCATCTGCTGCATTAATCTACCGGCAGATTGCTGCAATACATTATTATAACGCACAACCAGATAAACGTTTTTATTATTAAAAATATTGTAATAAAAATATTACCAGCTGATTAAAGATGTTTTTTCGATAAAAACGACTCTAAATTTGATATAAATTGCATAATAACGAAAAGTAAATTTCCTAAAAAATTACCTAAATCCTGCTTCTGAGATTGGACGAAGAAGATTTAGTATTTTTATAATTATAATTTTTATTGTTTACATGAAACATACATGGAAATATATAGTACACTTCAATTTATTAGGTCAATCGGAAAGTTCTGTCCATCTAGCGTCGAGTAGCCGTAGCTCGAACTGTGGGTAACTATAACCTCTATAATCTCTAGTACACAACAATTTACGTTTGCATCAATAACTTCGTTTTTTTCTACATTGAAGATGTCGGAATTTGAGCCGGATAAGCGTCATTTGCGCGAAGTGTTAGTCTTTTGTTTCAATTGGAAGAAAACGGCAGCTGAAGCTCATCGAATGATTATAGACGTTTATGGCGATAATGCTATTTCTGATAAAACATGTAGAGAGTGGTTTCGACGTTTTAAAAATGGTGATTTTTCTTTGGAGGACAAAAAGCGTTCTGGACGGCCACGAGTATTCGAAGACGAAGAATTGCAGACGTTGGTGAATGAAGATCCATGTCAAACGCAAAACCAAATTGCAGAAGCGTTAAATTGTGCTCAGTCTGTCATTTCTGACCGTTTAAAAGCCTTAGGGAAGGTCTATAAGGAAGGAAAGTGGGTCCCATATGAACTCAAGCCAAGAGACATTGAAAGGCGGAAAACCATCTGCGAAATTTTGCTTGCTAGGCAACAAAGAAAGGAGTTTCTACATCGTCTTATCACTGGGGATGAAAAATGGATTTATTTTGACAATCCTAAACGTCGAAAAACCATTTGTGATCCTAGCCAACCCTCAACATCGGCGCTAAAGCAGAATATCCACGGAAAAAAGGCTTTACTCTGCATTTGGTGGGATCAGGAAGGTGTGGTATACTATGAACTGCTAAAAACTGGTCAAACAGTCACAGGAGATTTCTACCGACAACAAATTATCCGTTTGAGTCGAGCATTGCACGAAAAACGACCACAATATGAAATGAGACAGTATAAGGTGATTTTGCTGCATAACAATGCTCGGGCTCACGTCTCAAAAATTGTCAAGGAAACGATAGAAGCACTTTGCTGGGAAGTGCTACCACACGCGGCTTATTCACCAGACTGTGCCCCATCTGACTACCACTTGTTTCGGTCGATGGCACACGCACTTGCTAAAGAACGATTTAATTTGTACGAAGATGTTGAAAAATGGATCTCCACCTGGATAACCTCCAAAGATGAATCATTCTTTCGACGCGGAATTCACTTGCTGCCCGAAAGATGGGAAAAAGTCATTGCTAATGATGGACAATATTTTGATTAACGTACTTTTTCATTTTCTTTCATGAATAAAGCTAATAGTAAAAATAAATTAGATAATTACTAAACAGTTGAAACAAATAAGTTATTTAAAATAATAATTTGTATACAATCATTTTCTGATAGATGCGCAATATCATGGTTTAGTGATGTCCTAATCGCGATCAACACCATTGCACGAACTACAATGGTCACCGCGCGTATTTAAATTTAGAATAAATAGGAACCCATTAGGTTGTAATTCCCTAGAAATGTAGCTAGGAGACATTTCGAATAAATTAGAAAGGTTATTCGAATAGGGAAAATGAAAGGAAAGGAAAGCAGTTCTACAACCCTCCTCAAGGACATCAAGACCGCTTCTCCTGGGCCATCCATACGGGGTTCTCACGCACCGAGGGTGGGGAAATTGGAAGTATCCACGCTAAGTGCCCGACGTATACCTAATGCCGCATATACCAAACAAGATTTTGCGCAAAATCTGCACGAAAAAACGACATTCTTTAAGATTTATTTGGTGCGCGCGTATCGCCAAATTGCGGCCATGGAAGAGGACATACATAAAACCAGTTTCCAGTAATGACATTCGGACTGCGGAACGCGGCTCAATCATTCCAGCGTTTTATGAAGGTTTCTGTGCAGGTAGACAGTGTTTACGCGTATATAGATGGTGTGTTGTTAGCCTCGTCCTCTAAGAAGCAGTACATGAGGCACCTCGAGTAGCTATTTCGCAGTCGATAAAGAAGGAATTCCCCAAGCTGGTTAACCAGGCGAAGCTCAGTAGGTTCCTCGGCAAGGTAAATTTTTGCTGACGGTGCATACCGCGAGCAGCGGAGATTCAAGCCCCGCTGCTGGGTTGTTTAAAGACTAGAAAGAAGAGCGATGCCGTCGTCTGGTCACCGGATGCAGAGAAGGCGTTCGAGACAACCAACGCTCGCGCATTTGGCATTCAGTGTGAAGCTGGTCTTAACGGTGGACGCCTCAAATGTAGCGATCGGAGCGGTACTGTAACAGTTCCAGAATGACACGTGGAAGTCGTTGGCCTTGTTCTCGGAGAAGTTCAACGAGACCCAATAGAAGTACAACGCCTATAATCGAGAGGGGTTCTGGTAAAATATTTCAGGCACGCTGTTGAGGGGAAAACATTCATGATTTACACGGATCACAAACCATTCATGTTTGCGCTCCAGCAAAAACTGGAGAAGTACGCACCAATCTAGTTTCGCTACCGGAATTTTATAGCACATAGAATTTTATAGTTCCATAGATATTCAACACACCAAAAGAAAGGACAATACCACCACTGATGGCTTGTCCCGCATTGAAGAGATAATCGCGTCGGTGGATTACCAGACCCTCGCCGAAGCGCAAAAAACGGATGATAAACTTCAGCAAATGATAGTTGATCCCAGGATTCCGGTCATTAAGAAGGTCCGTCTCCTGCAGTCCAGTGTGGACATATTCTGTGATTATTCGACGGGCCACTCTCGTCCTCTAGTAACAAAAACCTTCCGGAGGAGCGTGCTCGATAGCCTACATAACCTGGCGCACACCAGGCCCAAGGCGACGGTGAAGCTGGTCACCCACCTATTTATTTGGTCGTCGGTGAAGAAGAACTGTCGAGCCTGGACGAGTACTTTGCAATGCCAACGAGCCAAAATTACACGACATGTGTCGACGCCGGTTGGGGAATTCGTAACTTCCACCGCGCGGTTCGTCCATATACACATGGACATTGTTGAACTGCTGCTGCATTCCAGAAGTTACACGCATTGCATAACCGTAATAGATAGATTTGCTAGGTGGCCGAAGGTTTGTCCGGTAGGAGACACCAGTGCAGAAACGGTCGCGCGAACGCTGTTGGAAGGTGCATCACGCGATACTGAATACCTCTCAGGATAACGATTGATCAAGGTCGATAATTCGAATCCGCCCTGTTTAAAAGCTTGGCGAAGGCATTAGATACGGAGCATCATAAGACATACGCAGGCTAACGGGGCTGTCGAACGCTTCCATTGACAGCTGAAGGCACCAATATGTGCCACCAGCAAGATAGCTGGTCGAAGATCCTTCCAACGGTCCTGCTCGGTATACGGGCAGCTTGACGACACCGGCAGAAATGGTTTTCAGGGAGAGTTTTCATGGAGCAGCTTCGGGAACACATGAGGTTACTGAAGCCAACGCTGATGTCACACCATGGACAGAAACTAATTTTTGGGTTAAAAGAAGTGGACACGGCATCGCAGCCGTCGTACGAAGGGCCATACCTAGTTTTAAGCTGTAGCAGTAAGAACTTTATTATAAAAATAGGACAGCGTGAAGTAAATCTAAGCAACGACAGGCTGAAGCCAACATTTTTAGTAGACAATCACCAATGCAATTAACCAACGTCCCCACATGCAGGGAGATCTAAGACACACACCAAAGATTGTACCAAGGATAATAGAGTTCCTATTTTGAATTATTAATCTATGAATATTTAGAATATAAGTCATATATAATATATTTTTATACAGTGCTGTTTAATAAATGTTGCAACATGGTATAATAAAAGACATGACTATTTGTGCCTCATCCACCTTCACTGTTGGGGGGGAGGGGGGGGGGGGGGCTATTGCGACTTTCTAAGAGAACCGACAGATGGTAAGGTTGGTAACAAAACTCGGTCTCTAGAATACCAGCGTGACATACGCAGCAATAAAGAGTGTGTTCCACTACTACCACGTGTCTCTTCTCTATCCTCACACGTAGGATAATACTTACAGCAACGATATCGTGAATCATGATGCAACGCCTCTACATATTGTTGCATCTATGACATGACAACTACTTCAAAATAGTTTGGCACGTGCTCGAGACGGAGATTGTCGTACGTGTACTTTTATGCCGTGTCTCAGCTCGTAACAACACTGATGGTCGATATATTACGTTACATTTTTGTGATCACTACGAAAAAACTGAACAGCGTGTTTCATTCTTTTTCCTACGTGAATTAGAATGACAAGTAAAAAAGCACACGCCCTTCGAATTGAATCAGAGATCGATAAAAACCGTGAAGAGGGAAATTGGAAAAAGGTTATAGAACTAGCAGAACATTTGAAAGTACAGTACCCAAGCAATGGTGAATATTTTTCTCATTATTTTAAAAAAATGAACATTATATTTTCTGACAGTAATGTTGTTGTATTAACCGTATTTGTATTACAAAATTTGGATAGATTTTATAGGATTACATGACATTTTGCGGATTTCGTAACCTATTTGCGAAAAGAAAATTGTTAAGTCATGTCTGGAATTATGATTTATAGGATTAAAGGCCAAATATAATTGCTATAAAACGAGTTGCTTGAAATCAATTTTCCTATTTTACTAGTTTATTTTAGTTTTGATATTAAAGCGGGAAAACACTATATACTCAGTGAGCCATTAAAAATAATTAATAATCTTAATAACTCTTTCAATCTATATCATTAACTCGTTTAATGCTATATTAATTTTATAAGCTATTGCATTTTAAAATACTTTTAAAAATAAGTTATTGTTACATAAAATTTGATATGAAGAAGTTCAATATGATTTGATATAAATATTAGAACCATCATTGCATATTTAATATTTGATTTAATTTATATTACAATCATTCTATTTCAGAATGTTTAGCAAACTTTTTATCTGGTGAAGGGAGATTAGAAAGCTTTTTAGAACAAACTTTACCTATAGATGCTAATATTGGAAAAGCAAGAAATGGGTTGGTGGAAACAAGAAGGTATTTGTTGCTTGCAGCAAATGAAAAAGATAAACAGGTAACAATAGTAATATTTATAATATATTATTTAAACTAACCATTAAAAAGTAACAAAATACAAAAGTAAAATTTACGATGCATATAATCATTGTACGACTTAGTTGTCAGTTTCAGTAAAATTCACATATGATATCATTTTGTGAATAAAATTTAAAATATTTCTTTTAGTAAAAATGGTTTTCAAAATTAGAATGGAGCATATCTTTTCTGTATTTTTTAAGTACAAATTGTATTATGTAAAATACTTTTTTAAATATCAGTTTACTTGCAAAGTATACTAAAAATGTTTTTTTCTTTTTCACTACTTGACATTTCAATGTCATTCAAATTTGTCAATATAAATTAAAGATTTATATAAAGAATTTCTACAGAAAACTTGTGATTGAGAATTATTTAAGTAGAATTAATTTCCTTATATGTAAATTTAATTTGTTATTTTCAACTTATAGTATAAAACTATTGAAACTATCTGCTTTAGAATTGACTACAATTTTATGTAACTACTTTTTTCATCTCTATGAAAACAACATTATAAGTAGAATTGTGTTAATTGAATTATATAGTAATTTAATTATAGAGCAGTTATATTATATAATTCAAATTATTCAATTAATTTAATTGTTCATTATGCTAATCATGAGTGTAATTGAAAATTAATGTATTTGTGATTATGAGAAAAGCAATTATAATCTATTCTGTAGATCAATCTATATGTTTTCTATCCATCAAGAGGCGAAATAAATGAGTGGAAATCAAATGTCAGAAACAAGTAGTTTTCATGATATATTCTCATAACATTTGTGTTATGTGTATAGAGAAAACATATTATCTCTTTGTCCATATTTTTAAAATTTCGTTTGTCTCTCAAAGTATTTACATGATTATGTTCTGCCTCATCAACATGGTCGATGAAAATAAATTGATTTTTTTACCCATTTATATAAAACAGTTTCCTTAATGAATTACATTTTAAAGTAATAATAAGAGACCTTTACATTGCGTATTCTATGTTCATTTAATTGAATAAAAAAACTGAATTACGAATTACCAAGTTCAATTCAATTTCTTTCTCTTTATCATTTCTATTACTTTGTCTATAATTTTCATAAATGTCTGTTTTGTTTTTTATATTGATTTTTATAGTGTAAACAAATTTTTAAAAATTGAAAAAAATGTTCAGTTTTTAAGCTGAATAGTTTAATTTTAATAAATTTGTAAACAAAGCGATATTACAGAAAATGGTTTGCATTATGTAATTATTATTTTAACCATTTTGTTTTAAATGAAACGAGCATTTTTTAAGTTACTAAGGGGTAATTTTAACTACTTTTGAATTTACACTGCAGGTTAAAAGAAGATATATGTAAAATATTTAAAAAATAACATTATAAAACATATGTGTACAAATTTCATTATTATCTGAATTTTATGCTGCAATGATATTTTTTGTTAATGTCTCTGTAAATAATTTGTCTGTTTCTGCTTTTGGCTCTGGTTTTGCAAACAGAACCAATGTTAGCAGGATTTATTGTCATTTTGTCACAAGACTACGTCAACAGAACCTATATGATTTCTGTCACTGAATATATTTTAGCAGGTTTTGTTATATTTCTGCTACCTATTTACTAACATAACTGAATAGAATAAATAGCTTATGAAATCTATAATCACTCTGGTTGCAAAAACTTCTAACAGACATTGAACAAAATTTGGTTGTTCAGGTTTGGCTGACTGAGTGATATCATAGAGGAGAGTTACAATCAATTTTTAAGATGGAATATTACATTTTAGGCTTTAGTTGTGTTAGATGCTCATTTATTACTTGGAAAAGTACACTATGCAATGGGAATGTATGAGGAGGCATTGACTCATTATAAAGAAGCTGAACTACACACGCTGACAGAAAAACATTTGCCTTGTCGAAGTCTCCGTATCATTGCAGAATCATATGCAATTAAAGGTTTGAATTAATCAAATTATTAATTATTCAATATGTTGTTAGTGTAATATAATTTTAGTGTTTTACATATTTCGTTTCAACAATCATTCACTTAATACTTTTATATTTTGTATTATTAAATTCGTGCTAGTAAATATTAATAGTATTATACTAAGAATAATATGTATATTCATAATAATCTGTTTTTTTTTAAATATATTGTATGTAAATGTATTCTATATCTCTTTACTTCAGTTGCTAACTCCAGTATGTTTGAATATTTTCTAAAAAGGTTGAATGAATTTATATTGTAATACTATTTCAATAGCATTATTAATATTTTACAATTCTATTCCTAATTTTTATATATATTTTATGTACATGAGTATTTTGCATAATATAAAGTAAAGTACTGTAACAATTACGAAGAAAATTGTTTGTCTGAAAAGTAATATATATATATATATATATATATTGTTTTTTATATAATTACATTTTTGCATTGCAATACCAAGTTATTGATAAAAAAATTGCTTGTTATTTTTATGTATTTTTCATGAAAAATTTTCATTAACACTAATTCTTGCAGGCTTTATACTAAGTTTTCTTTTTAGGTAACAAATTTAAGTATGTAATATACCTATGTCTTTTGCACATGCTAAAGTCACCTACTGTATTAAAGTAGATGCATATTGTACATATGTAAAGGTATTATTAATATAGATGTCAACAGAAATTGTTTTTGTAGTAGTATAATTCACATATCTTTTTAATAAATTACTGAAGAAAAACTGTTAGAGAAATGAAATTTCTCATTACTTGGTAAATTTCTTGATTAATAATATATTAATTCCAAATTCTTTGTAAATTTATGACAGGTTTGTGTTTGGAGAGGTTACCACCAAATTCCAAATCAAAGTTCAAAATAGCAGAATGGCAAGAACAGATTATCAAGTGTTACGAAATTGCTGGAGATCTGACATTGGTATATTTACAAGAACAAGATAAATTTGCAATGCAACACCAAAATGGCACATCTACTATAAATTGTAACAATACTGGTGACTAAACTAATTTTCATATCATTGTTTTCTATGTACATACAAATAAAATTATGATTATTAGCATTGTTAGTAAAATGTGTTAAAGTTAACATTAGGATTTTATAATTAATATTTTCATATCACTTGTTCAACAGGTACATATTCTTCTCATTCTACGTATGGTACCGCAAAACATATAGGCCCAATTTTAGAAACTGCACTGCAAAGGGCGCCTGTACTGTATGTTCAAACTGGAAATATTCAAGCTGCAATAAATCGTTACAGGTATGAAATTTTTATGAATTGCTTGCATGAATGAAATTGAATGATGTATATATAAAATTAAATAATTAAAAAGGGAAATCTTGTCTGCTATGGAGTCTACTGCTACTCAAAGCCTTCGAGTTACTTTGACAAGACAATTAGCAGAGGTATTAATTCGTGGAATAAGTGGTGCTGAGTATAAAGCTCCAGAAGAACAAAGTGAAACAGCAGGTAAACATATTACAATACAAATATACCTATAAATTTAACAATGCACATACAGAATATGTACGTGAAATGTGATATGAATATCAGCGAGCAGAGGGTGATCCCCTATGCAAAAATAAAAAGTTTTTGAAAGAATTGAGTTAAGAAATTTAATACACGTGTTATTGGAAAGGGATCAACTAGCATGTTTGTTTGTGATGTTATTGTACTTTTTTCTTATTAATTAGAATATATCATTAACTAACCAGTAGCTTTTATATTCTTAGTAATTATAATAAAATTAGATTCAAATGTATGCTTGCAATCTTTGTTTATTAACATTGTTTATTAACTTGTCTATTAATGTGTTATTATACATTGGGAATTAACTATCTTAGTAATATTTTTTTAGAGTCACCATGGAAGCCAAAGAAATACTTAAGCCCGAATATGTTTGTACCAAGAAATGAATATGAGGAAACAATTTTATTATTGTTAATTAGTGAAGCCATGGCAGTCAGAGATGCTGTGCTCAGTCAGTCTCCAGAATTTAAAGATGCAAGAATACATGCGTTCGAGAATGCTACTGCGGTATACGATCTTCTTACAGTCGTTGTTATGAGATGGAGTCAAGTGGAATTACTATATGAGGTTAATATAATTAAGCACATGTTATTTAAAAAAAACAATGTCTTATTAAATACTAAAAACTAAATCTGTCTTCATATTGTGACAGTCTTTTGAAAGAGCAATGAAGTTTTCTCATGAAGAAGCACATGTATGGACGCAGTGTGCGTTGTGTTTAATTAGTATGGGCAGATATATGCATGCATATAGAGTGTTAAAAGTGGTTGCAAGGTTATCACCACAAAAAGTAATGCCCTGTCTTCTAGCTGCAAGATTATGTTATGAACAATTAAATATGGTAACGATTATTCTTGCATTATATGTATTTACTAACAATAAGTAAGCGATACTATGTATTAAGTAATAATACTAAGTAATAACAAAATATTACAGATAAAAGAAGGTATTGATTGGAGTCAAAAAGCACTTCAAAGAGAAACTACAAGTTCACAGGGTATGCAATCCAGATGTCATCTATATATTGGAATTGGCCATAGCATTCTTTCTGCCAACACTATAGTAAAACTGGATAAAACTTTTCACACGAAAACAGCATTAGAATATTTTCAAAAGTATGTACACATTAATATATAGTATACATCAAATTAAGTATAAAATATCGTTTCTATATTATTTTTACAGAGCACAACAATGTGATCCTAATGATCACTTAGCTGAGTATTATTTGGCTCATGAGTATGCTATTAATAGACAAATTAATGATGCAATGATTCATGTTAAAATTGCATTAAATCTTCGAGCAGAACACATTCCGTCATTGCATTTATTAATATTATTATTATCAGCTCATAAGCAGTATTCAGAAGCATTACACTTAATCAACAGCGTATTAGAGGAATATCCGGATAATTTAAATTTTCTTTATGTGAAAGCACATCTTGAATTGCGAAGTATTGGAGGCGAACAAGCTTTATTTACCATAAGGCACATGCTTTTACTTTGGAAAAATCTATACGAAGATCAGACTAATATTAACTGTAACGAA
This sequence comes from Agapostemon virescens, assembly GCA_028453745.1. Classification (NCBI taxonomy): domain Eukaryota; kingdom Metazoa; phylum Arthropoda; class Insecta; order Hymenoptera; family Halictidae; genus Agapostemon; species Agapostemon virescens. The sequence goes on from CM052086.1 coordinate 3,301,367, forward strand.
CAACATAGTGAAAAACGTAGTGAAACTAGAAGTATCTTTCAACTGTACGCTTCTGAAATGTCTGATAAAGATTCTAGTATGTATTAAGTAAATATTTGTAATTTTTTTATATTAATTTTGTAAAATTGAGTAGCTTTTATAAATAGTTTTATTTTGTATAGGTTCTTTGCATGCACAATCACTAGCTGCTTCAAGAGTGGAACAAGCCCTTTCTGAGGTTGCATCTTCACTTAGCTCGTTTACTCCAAAACCAGGACCACAAAGAGCATGGTTATTGCAATTACAGGTCTGGCTGTTGCTTACTGAGGTGTATCTGGTCTTAGATCAACCAAATGGTGCTGTCCTTTCCTTACAAGAAGCTACTAATATTTTTCCATTGAGCCATCATATTATGTATACAGTGAGTTTTTTAAATATTTTATCGCATCAAAAGTAAATTAATGAATGCAAGTGTTATGGCTCAGGCCATTAAATGAAATATATATATATACAATACTCATTTGTAATTTTAGAGAGGGCTGTTGCATGAATATAAACTGGAATATATGGAGGCAAAACAGTGTTATCAAAATGCAGTTTCAATTAATCCGTCGCATATAAAGAGTTTACAACATTTAGTAATGTATCTCATTCTCATAATTATTAAATAGTCGTTACTTCTTTGCTTATATCGCTGTATGTAGCAGTAAATTAATAGTAGTTGGAAATATTTACATTTGTTTACATTACTAGGGTTTAATTTACCATTATCTGGGAAGTCAAAGGCTGGCAGAAAAAACTTTAAGAGATGCAGCAAAGATTGATCCAAATTCTCATCAAACGTGGTAATAGAAATCTCTTAAATATAGAGGGTGTAATAAAATTTATAGGATATACTTTGACAACTGATTTTACACGTACGATACACCTACAAGAAATTGAGCACGAATTTTTGCACTAATCTAATACAAATAACGTAAACCATAGTAAATCACTATATCGTATAAACAAGAAATTGCAGTTTATAAATATTACTTGACGTCTTTTACATGGCTATTCGAGGTTCAATTCATTAAGTTGATACGAGAATTTCGTATAATACGAATTCTTGCTTATGAAATGTTGTGGTTTATTACGGTTTGCAAGCGTAGGATTTGTACTGTTGACAAAGTTCATTATATCTCGTAAAACAAAACAGATAGAGTATATGCTTATATGAACTTTTTTCACTATTGCTAGAGGTACATTCAGCACCCAAATGAATCCCGCGTGTTTTGTTAGATCATATACGGTATTATTTTTAGTGGAATTAACAAAGTTAATAATTAATTTTTTCTTTGTCTTCGTAGGTACAATCTAGGGAAAGTATTGGAATCTCTAGGAGAAGTAGAAGCGGCAAGTGATTGTATGGCAACAGCACTTGAAGTAGAAACCACAAATCCAATATTACCAATTCTTTCTATACCTGTAACTTTTGAATGATTCAGAATGCTAATTATTTAAAAGAAGATTACAATTTATTCTGCAACATTGGCATTCCTCTGCCCTTGTGGCAATAGTACCTGCTTATCTTTATCGTTGCACTGTTAAAATACTGTAAAAACAAATGGATTCATTAAGAAATATTACAATTGTACAAATAATTTAAAACCAATCACTATAACAAGTTCTAATAAAGGAATAACAAACAATTTTTTCATTGGACAGTCATTATTTTCTGCGTAACAAAATAAATTAACACATACATTATAATATTTTTATTTTTATTTGTGTTATTTTCTGCTATATCAACATGTATACATATAAACGTAACCTCTACAGTTTCAGTTATTTCCGCATTAGCCTATATACATATGTACCTACATACATAGATATGTATATATATATATAATAAATAAAAATGTACAAAAAATATATATTATTATTATATGTAAAATGTATATTGATGCAATCAATACAAATAAATATAATATGTGAGTTGAAGGATGGATGGTGTTTAAACTTTTATTTATTCAATATTATCGCTTGTAGGTACGTCCCTTCTATAGGATAAGCGAACAAACGTATTGACCCACGTACGTTATATCCGTATATACATCTTTATAATTTATTTTGGTAAAAATATTTTTATATTGGATATTGATTGATCAATGAACGTTCTGGTATAATTCCATTAACGTTTCAAAATTGATCCCTGTTTCTAAATATAATATGTTAAAAATACATAAAATTTATATTATCAAAATATATCACAACATCTAGAGTAAACTCAATATAATATAATGGACGCAATGTTTAATCAAATAAACATTAACTACATTCGCATATGTTGATGCATGCATATACATATATATTCACATATACATAGTTAAATTAATTTTCTCGTTAATATTAAATAATCCTTCTTGATAAGAAACAATTAAAAAGTACATACATATATTATAAATATCTGTACGTAGAATGAGAACCAATATACAACATACTAATGAATGTTTACACCATTTTTATATTGCACATAAGCAACTGTAACGTGGTTATTTAAGAAAGCTCTACTATTTATATATAATTTATTTTGTGTAACATAATTACCAGATATGGTGCAATACACAATGTATGCACATATTAATACGATCATACGTATTAATTTAATTATAAATAGGAAAGAATAAAAAATTCTAAATAAATCGAGTAACATTCAACGACATTCCAATATCTGTTCTTCAATAAATACATTTTTTTTGAGAGGCAAATAAAATGTAATATTATCTATTTAAGACACAAGTACATTGATTGAATCATCGTTATATCTTGTGCGAACGTAATAAAAAAAGTGAATTTCCTTTTTGTTTGATAACAGATACTGCTGTTAAACCGCGAACCAATTTAAAGTTGCATCATTTGGTAAATCGAACAGGGGACAGTTTATTCCGCGGCGTATTGCCTGCTAAATTAACACCAATTAGACGCTACATCGATAAACGTAAGGTATAAAATTAACATTCTTTGCCGTGACACCCATTAAATTCCCTTCCTTACCGTTAATCGTGAACGCCGCTGTGCGCTTCTCCATCCCCCGTTCCGTCTCTTTTTAACGGGATTACGAGTCTCCCTGTCCTACTCTATCGCGTGTCGCATTGCGCGTACATCGGTGCGCAGGCTCACTGCAACCTGGCCAACAGAGACTTTTTCGAAAACCCTGCTTAAAAGCAGGACGGCCCTTTTCCGAGACTACGTCATGAATCCATACTTTCGACGTCCTATCAACCTGCAAGAGTATCGATTTTTCCCAGTAAACGGTGCCCAAAAATGGTCTTTTTTCGCGCGGTTAACCCGTGGAACGTCGTACCGCGTCACGTTTAGCGCATCACGCATCTGCAGAGCTTACGGCTATGCGTAATACAATCGACCAAGTATTATCGTCTGACTTCTTTTTTTTTTCCTTCTTCATGCTACTCTAACCAGACCCTAGGAAACCTTCAGGCTTTACGATGCACCACGAAACAAAAATTTATTAACGGCACACGACTAAAAAGCATAGTGAATTTTGAATTTTATTGTGATTTCCAGTATCTTGAATCACAGAGACAGAAACGCGTGGGATATGCGATTATGACTCATTTATAGCGATGGATGATCTAGGCCTCTTTTACTAGTCGACACGGCTATGGAAAATCAGTAGCTTGCTTGCTTATGCATCCTGTGTACTCTGTGTATACTAAACGCATGGCTCGCGTCAAGAGTAATTAACCTCCGGCGAACTGTCTTTTATTTTCGCTTTATTATCATTATTATTATCATTATTGTTGTTGTTGTTATTATTATTATTACTATTACTATTACTATTACTATTAAACTTATAGAATAGAGATATTCAACGTACAATACGTTCAAATTATTTTCGTATTGCTTTATCGAATAATCGATATTTTCTACCATCTAGACACAGTGAATTCTGGCTGCATAAAAGTAAGCAACAATCGAACTCATTTCGATCAATTCCATTGTCATTTGCATCCCTCGAAGAATCGATATACTTCATATTACAACTGAAAATAACTCTTCGTGGTAAAAGTTTTTGTATTTCATTGAGAAAATGTTTTAAACCGGTGAAAATCTTCGACAAAAGCGTTTCATCCGGAACAAATGGAAATTCCCTACTTCTTTTCCTAATAGAATATTTTACTGGACGATTCTGCGGAACGAAGCTGCATTTGCGTTCGCATCAACGGTACGAGCCTTTGTGTCGCGTAGTTCCCTTTGATAAATTCAAGGTGACCTTGGTACACTTTCAAAAAATTGGCGTGGTTGGAACCGTCATTTCCATTACGTACCTACGTATACGTGAACGTTCTTTTTTACCGCACGCATGCTCATCGCTTATTATTGATATCGCGGGCACCGTGCGACGCTGTTACCACATATCGGTCACGGCCACCGGCAAAACTGTTAATTATCTATTAGATACGATTGTCGTTTACGAATATCGACGCCCCTCCCCCCTCCTACAGTTTTCCGCATACAGATGCCTCTCGATATTAATCCAGTTAAAAATCCGGACGTATTTGGATACGATCGACCGCATACTCACGGCAGGTATAGTAACAGAGGA
>CM052086.1:3325954-3341122 GCA_028453745.1 Agapostemon virescens
GGGGGGGGGGCAGAAAAGGTAGTAAACGAAGATAGATAGGGAAAGGAATATAGAGACAAAGATAGAATAGAAGATAGAATAAAAGAGAGGGAGACAAGGAATGGAGAAGGGAAATGAGCGAAACGAAGAAAGAGAGGTGTAGGACTAAACGCGCCCGAAAAACGCGCTCATTGCATTCGAGCCATCTCTCGCAGGGAAGCCCGGCTTTGACCCGGTAGCCGGCGGCGGCACAGTCCGCACGGCTGCCTGACGCATTGCAGGTGCGCGTCGGCCAATCACAGGCCCGGTTAGTTCGCCCGGACTTGTCCTGTAAACACGACCGCACCCACTCCGCATGTAAAACGGATTTGCACGGTTGTCCGTGTCGAGCATTCTGTAGATCGGGTGTCGTGTCGTTCCTACTTCTTCCCATTTGTCCAATTAAAAACCAGTCGTTTTTTCAGGGTTTTCACAGAGGGGAAGCCGCACGGGACTATCTGTCGGCCGCGTAGGAAACGACGCGGCGCATCGCCGCGTGAACTCCCCTTAACCCCCGCCTAGGATACCGACCAATCGGGAGGCGTCGTCGTGTAGCCCGTTAGGGGCAGCGTAGTGATACCTGATTGAGGCAAGTGGCAGAGAGGCTCGTACATCGAGAGAGAACGGTGGACTCCATTGCTGTCCCGAGTACGTTTCTCGTCGGCCGTGTCGTATTGCGTGTCTGTCCGCGCTTTCGTGCACACGAGTTTTCTTTCCCTCCACATTCGTCCGGGAAATTGTGAACAGTATCCTTTTGTGTCCAGTGCTTAAGCGATATTTGAAATCTTCGTGCTTACCCGAGACGTAAAAACGAGCCAAAATGGTAAGTACGATTAACTCGGTTTCCTGATGTGTCTGTCTTGCATGTGCCCTGCGTACATTGGTTCATTCGTTCCGTTTTGTGCGTGCTATGCTAACGGACGTCGCTCAGCAGCCGTCCCCTTGTCCTCACCCTCGCCTTCGTCCTCGCCCTCGCCCTCGCCCTCGCCTTTGCCCTCGCCCTCGCCCTCGTCCTCGCCTTCGTCTTGGCTTTCGTTTGCCGCATTGACGCGCCGAGTGCACGTGCAACAGACTCCCATATACTTTTACGGAAATATCACCTTTTTCCTTTGGGTTACAATCTTTCTTGAAATATCTGTGCTTCGATCGTACGGTATTCCCCGTCTTTAGCTTAAATTTGCTTTTACCTACGCACTATTTTGATATTACATTCGTAATGGCCGGTACATGGAGATGGGCCGACTATCGATCCATTCCTTCTCCAGTAGTTAAATGCTTATTTTTCTAAATCCTAAAAATCTTAAGTTGAGCGAGGTCTGCGATAATCGTTTTGATAACATATCATACCATACCGTATGATCAATCGATGATTTCCTTGAAAAACTACAACAGAAACATTTCGCAAACCAATATTTTTTATGGTACGTCTACGTAATATGTATATATGTCGGCGGTGTAATTTACAACGATTGTGTTAAAATGAAACGATGTCAAAACCGCTCCCGTTGAAAATTGTGAATTTAGAATTTCTGCCGGATCAAGATAATCTTATCTCAAGATTATCGAATCTCACGCGAGATAATTTGCTATCGGTACTTCCTTTACTTTGTTAACTCCACTTCCAAGTCGTACAAAATTACTAACACTCAATTGGCGTACAGAATGATGTCTTTTATTGTTCTTTTTTATACACATTTATCTTGGCTATTGCATTTTGAAATTCAACTTGGGCGTTATTTGCTTATGATAAAAAAAACCTGTGAAGTATTTTTTATTTGAAATTGTTACGTTTTGTAAAACTTACCGAATAATATGTAATAACAGTACATATTTCCGGTTTCACAGCTCTTATATTTAGTATATTTAGTTCGTATAGCTACAATGCTATAGTGAAAGCACAAAACATTGCCCTACTTTCAGTTTTATATTTATCGTCTGATAAAATTTTCTTGGGACTAACATGATTATAAGAAATCGATGATTCCACGCAAATTTTTATCATCGAATCTTCTTTTTTGGCTGTTCGGTACTTTCTCTCTCATGATGTAGTTATGTAGCGTTCGACAATCAACCGTTACACGGTATACCTCACTATTGATTTTCGCGGTCTCTCACCATTGCGCCAGTTCCCCGTATTCCTTATACGTTCTTGTACCCAACCTTCGATCAATTGTCGCAGATACTACTTTCTTCATGGGAATTGATATCAAATGAATTTCTAACCGTATCTTGACAACTTTTGTGGACGATAAATACATGTATATATTTTTTCAAAATAAATGCATTCTTTTTGACAATTAAATTGTAATTTCAGATCCAAAATCTGTTCCGCAATCAATTGTAGATTTTATTATTTCTATTTACGAAATATCAAATTATTACTTCCAAACCGAATACTTCGTAACTGGCTGGAATTTTCGCCGCCTAACCTAAAATATAACTTTTTCGAACATAATGAGTTACTTTTGACCGTGTAAGATTTTATATGTAATTATGAAAATGTAAATCACGCGTTGTCTACGTCACATTTTTCAGTACATATGCTAGGAAATTTTAATTTCTTTTTTATTTTTATCAAAGTAAATTTATTCCAATGGTACGTACTTACTTTTAATCGATAGTCACCTGAAGCATAAATATCGAGTAATTATTTTGTGTACTTTTGTGTAAAATATATAGAGAAACGTATATCGTATATAGGTGACGACGACCTATGTAGTGAAATATCTCATACCAGAAGTTGTAGGCATTGTAAAACCAAATTTATGATCTTAATATAATCTTTTCGTTTACATTAAATGAAATATTGAATTTTCATACGCTTTCGAGGATAAGATAATTTTTTTTACGTTATTCATGTTTTAATTGTTTCTGTGTGTGTGTGCGCGCGCGCACGTATTCGTATAGTAGTATACACATACATACAATTTTAGTAATATTAAAATTATTACACTTGTCAGTATATGAATTGTTTAGGTTTACATGGACATATGTATATAATTTTTTTTATAGAATTTGAAGTCTGTATGTGCACAGTGATGTACAACCAATGCGTTAAATACGCATATGCATTTTACCAATAGGTTTTTAGTTGCAATGTCAATGTGTATGTTAACATATTATAATTTAATTCCTGATCATGAATGATTGTAAATTAATCTTCTTGTTATAAGACACTATATAATTGTCATTTCTTTATTTATTTCTTTTTAATAAAATGAATGTCTTGCAATTTAAAATACTCTCAAAGTATTTTACGTTAATGAAAAATACAGCGATACGATACTCTTAATAATCACTATAAGATACATTTTTCTGTTTTAAGGCTGATCAACTCACAGAAGAACAAATTGCAGAATTCAAGGAAGCATTTTCACTATTTGACAAAGATGGCGATGGTACCATTACAACTAAAGAGTTGGGTACAGTTATGAGATCGCTAGGTCAAAATCCTACAGAAGCTGAGCTTCAGGATATGATCAATGAAGTGGATGCAGATGGTATTTTACTTTACTTTTATTTGACTATAATTTTAAACTATTATTTTTCCTTATTCATTATGCAATTTTTGTATTCCCTACATTGCACGCAACATAGGCAATATATTCTTTATTTGCATAATGAAAGTAAGAAAGAGAAACTTTTTATGTTGTTATTAATATCCTCTTATTAAAAATATTGGGAAAAATCTGATTTCAGAAAAAATCGAAATTAAAAATACTTGGAATTGTAGGTAATGGCACAATCGATTTTCCGGAGTTCTTAACTATGATGGCTCGCAAAATGAAGGACACTGACAGTGAGGAGGAAATTAGGGAGGCCTTCAGAGTATTTGATAAGGATGGAAATGGTTTCATATCTGCAGCGGAACTCAGACATGTTATGACAAATCTTGGAGAAAAATTAACTGACGAAGAAGTAGATGAAATGATTCGGGAGGCTGACATTGATGGCGATGGCCAAGTTAATTATGAAGGTTGTATAAAAAAAATCTCATTATACATTATTATTTTATATAAATCTTTTTATATTATCATTAAATTTATTTAGCCTATAAATGTCAATACTTTCACTATATTTTCGTATAATTTTATAATTCATAGTAGCAATTGTAAATGTTCTAATTTTTGTCTCTCTAGAATTCGTCACAATGATGACATCAAAGTGAATGCAACCTGTGTAATGGAAAAACTTGCAACTCGGAGTGGTGTTGACGTACTAAAATAAATCAAGAAACAAAGAAAAAAATAATGTTAACAAAACGCGAATCGACCAGAAAGTGAAAAAATCTTGTATCTGGACGCAATGATGTCTATAAAAATGCGAAAAAGTCTACGTCCAACACGCGTTAATCATCATTAACGATAAGTAACACGGGCAATTGTTTAATTAAAAGAAGTTATACCACTAAAAATCATTATCTTTAAATACACAAAATACTTAGTCACACATACACATACAACATTGACATAAAAGTACATAACACACGCGCACATACACAGATACAACAAAAGGAAAATATAAAACATACACGTATATACAAGAAAAATTTATTTCCGTATAAAAGAGTATAATTAAAAAATCGTTAGATAGATATATGTGTAAAAACTAAACAGATGCGCGCATATGTTGATAAAACTAAAATAAGTATGTTCTCTTACTTTCCTCTCTTTTTGGCCTTTTCAAACTCTTATGTTTCTTTAGGAATTCTACAACTTTTTGACGTACTAAGAAAAAAATATGAAAATTTTCTCAGTAGGTAGGAGAGAGAGGAAAAGTATGTGGAGGAAAAAAAAGAACTACAGTTATTATAATGCATCATGTAAATTTATTTGTTAATTGAAATATTTAAACACGAAAAATATTGAGCTTTCCTTTGTTTCGATCTTCTATTGTGGAAACGAATTTGATGTAGTATTGTCGATACAACTTACGTCGTAACGAAAAATTTTATCAATAATTTACATGTTTAGCGCTAATTTCGTTTCACTAAAGAAAATTCGGATTGTACATCATTTTCCAGAGTTTGGAAAGACAACAGGAACTTCGACCTTTGGCTTATCGATAATTCTATGCACACTGGATTTCTTGTTGCGCCATAAGCGAGATAATTAAATTCCTCTGATATTTAAAAACAATTACCGCAGAGAAAGTGTACGAAGATAAGAATTAAAAAAAAAAAAGCTGAAAATGATGAATCTTTGAAAAATTTAGTTAAGCGTAATTTACTATCTGACCTACGTTCTCTATAAATTGAGCCCTATCGGCGTCTCAACATTCTTAGTAATAAACTTCATTGTCTATGCTTTTTCGACATCATTATATGTCCTATATATACAATATATGTGTTTGTGTGTATACGTGTACATGCACACATACATATACATGTATGTATAGATATATAGAATAAAGTATGCGCATTGTACACACAAAAAGACACACACACGAAACATACATTTCACTAAGTGCGTTCTGTAACCCAATTTTCATTCTAATCTCTCGTTTGTATCTTATCTCCACTAAAAAGCCTTAAAATAACGCGCGCGCGTTTACACGCAACGTCGACACCACTTTTGTTGAAATATTTTAAAAAGTTAAAACAACGGAGAAATAGGGATGAGGGATTAAAATGGCGTTCAAGTCACAGTGATCGGTGCATTATATTTTCCTTCGCCCAGGGGTGCGTGCCAGTCATCTCGTAAGCGGAGAAACTAGAACCGGAGAAACTGGTGTGATTTTGTGCGATTCGTACGATAATGTTACTTAAGAACTAAGAGTAATGAACAGACACCGAACGGTGAAAACACATGCGTGTGTCGTCGGTGGTTCAGTCATAATATATATGTAATATATATTGTATTCATATATTGATATATATATATGTATATGTATATTTATATATATGCATATATATGTATATATTTATATGGATATATATAAAACTAATTTACGAAAAAAAAGGAAGAAAAGAAAAAAGAAACAATTCCTCCACAGTCCTTTATTATTTAATATTGAAGTGAACAAAATGAGAAGTACTTGTATTTCTGGTGACCTAGATTGCATTGATCATAAAAAGACAAAATAAATGTATCTTCATTTTTAGGTCACAACTACTCAATTCGTTTCCTTCATTCACCAATGGACCTCTCGTTTCAGCCGTTTTTATCTCATCATCATTATTCAATGGCATATCTAGGAAATTGTTTGCCAAACAGGATGTATATGTATGAGTTATTCACTGTCAACAAAGATTCGCGTTAACATCTCTCTCTCTCTCTCACACACATACACACACACACACATATACACAATTTACCTCAATTTGAAAATTCTTGCAATGATTCAGTGGTGTATGAATCACAAAAAAATTTAAGTAAATAATGAAATTTTAACAATTTAATTTCGTTCGTGATCATTCTGATAGCTGTTTATCGTTGTTGCAAAAGGAAGAATTAAAATTATTAATGCACAGCGAAAGCGTGTGTTCTCACTTTGTAAAATACAAATGGAAAGGAAAAGAAGAAATAGAAAGGGAAAAATAATCGCGAAGAAGTTCTTTTGTAAATGGTAATATAGAGTTCATTCGAGCAACATCCCTATATTTAAATGCTTAACAGTTATTGCTCGTTTCATCGATCATTGACAGTTAATATTTAAGTCTAAGTTATAAAGAATATATTCCAATATTTAATATTAATTTTATATTCGTGTCGCCAATTATACGTACTCTACACTAATTTTTCCGTATTAAAAAAAATAATAAAGCATAATTTTACGAGAGTCCTTCACTCAAGCGTTGAAGAGCCGGTATTAAAGTTTAAAAAAAGAAAAATATATGAGAAATCAGTATTGTGTCTCAAGAATAAACGTAGCTTGAGGTCAGTTGTAATAACGATCACATTCTTGTTTTTACTAAAAATCGTTTCTTGAAGTATTCGTTCGTTACAAATAAATAGTTGGAAATTCTATTCGAGTCACTTGTTCCCAATCCTTCCCTCACATGTATATATATATATATATGTATATGTATATATAATATACATATATACATATATGTATATATTTAAATGCGATATTTATAAAGCTCCGTCGTGACGCGAATAAAAAATTATTTATTTTTCATGGTCGTTCATTCGGTTGAAAGAGGTATTTTCTCTCTATACGTTTTTTTTCTCTTGTATCTAAAATGTATATGTTTATTAATTCTATTGTACGTGAGATATTCTCTGCCATATCAAAGGCATATTTCACTTATCGTGCGTGACGAAGCGATACAGTTTGTATAAAGCGTTGATATTAAGTTAATAAATTGTTCCCATATATTAAACAACTGATTCATTTTTAATTATGCTAAATAGAGAGTCGACATTTTTAATTATGATTTTTCATACCAACCATTTTTTAAATATTTGTTGTATTCAATATGGTAGCATACATTGTAAGTCGACTACTGATCAGAATACTATTAATTTTATTAAATTATTTTACCAAATTCATAACTGTAATATGATGAAATTTAAATTGGAAATAACAATGTTTATTTATGTACGATAAAGTGTGACAAATTATGTCAATAGAATTATTGATTGATATTACTGATATTGTCTGATAGATTTATTTTAAAGTTTTGATGGTTTTTCAATTTTTCGGTAATATGAACACATTAAAGGAATCATATCGGTTAATGAGAGCACAGTATTCTAAACATTTTTTGTAAGAAAAAGATTCTTTGATCTTCATTTGAACAACAAATATATTAACTTGCATATGCATTTGTATCTTCAATATTGTATATAAAAATTATCAAAGTTCCTCGGTTGAGAAATTTTCATTATATATTGAACATATGAAAATTTATGTAAAAAATATTATATATCATACATATCCGTTAAAAAGATATGTTTTATAAATATTGATATTTTTACAATTTACAACCCTCTGGCATAACTTTTAGATGTAGGCACACTTCCTGCAGCAAATTTTTTAGTATCCTTGCCTGGTGGTCTGAATTCTACAAATATATATTATATCAGGTATGTATGAAGATAATTGATTAAAAATTTGTTTAACTTATGCTCAATTATCTTATTTTTTATTTATTAAGTCGTTTCATAAGTTTATGCCGTGAATTGATATGCTTATATACTTCACGGTTTTTAATGGAAAACCTCAGAAATTTTATATGGTATAATATGATAATATAATAGTATGGTATAATTTTATATGAATTTTTAGATGGTATAATGATTTTACCAAAAAGATGGAAACAAATTGTGGAATGAGAGAAAGTAACTATATTTTTCTGTAAACTTTGAAAGTATATTTCAAATATAAATTAAGTCAGTAAAACAATAAATGGCATGAACTTATAGAATGGCCTAAAATTTATTATATAAGTTATTTACCCTAAATCCATTAATATTACTAAAAAGATATACATAAAAAAAATTCTAAACTTACCCCATCGATTGTTATAGTTGGTACAAAAGAAATTCTTGGTTGTAATAAATTTGTTTGCTCTCCATATTTAGCTAGAAGTTCTTTTCCTTTTTCCCCAGTGAAACATTTCAAAATTTGCTTATAATCCATATTCATCTTCCGTGCACAAATTTCCATAATATTAATTGGCTCTATGTTATTTTTAATCATACATGATACATATTCTAATTGACTGGTTGAATTCTTTAGAATGTCTATAGAACATGCATGAATAATATTTGCATTGCATTCAATAGGTCCATGTTGGCACATAAATTTGTGGCTATGTTCTGTTTTCACTGTCTGCAAGAAAGTTTTCATTTAAAGCACAATTCTTTTAATTTACACATATTTTCATTCATTTTAAATATATTTATAACATACAAAATTAATTCTAAATAATAAAAATCAATTACATCCTATTTTCTTCAATGTTTATTATTTTCTAAAATAGCTTACTGTAGCTTTCCCATAAGGTATCAATTCCACTTCTATAATATCCTGAATCTTGTGATATGTAGGTAACAATTGTTTAATGAAGAAACTACGTGAATCTGGACATAGAGCCTCATAATAAACTGCAATCCGAACCTTCTGTTGGGTCCACTCATCTTTTTGGCTTAATGTTGTCACTTGGTTGTCTTGAAGCTGTGCTATACATAACTTAGCAAATATCCATCAAAATCAAAAAAGTTGATTAATTTTAATTAAAATTATTAGTCAATGCATTAGTTACAGGTATTCAAAAATTAATTTCTATATTATAAACATTGAAATGTTAAACAAAATCATGTATAAAATAAAAATCATTTCAAATTTTCTTTTTAATATATAACACGTTCCGTGCTGGACTCATTTTTTGGTACTTCTGTTCAGGCTGTATGGGACATGTACGCCTTAAGAAATGGGTGTAGAGTTTACAATTCTCTAAAGGACAAAGAACTAAATTTAATCTTAAGGAATTATTTTAACAAATGCATACTTGACAAGTCCCATTCTCTTATACAATATTCCTTAATTGAGTCAAAATGAATTCAAAATAGAACATTTTATTTCAAATAATCTGAATATTTTGATTATATTACATATTCGCAATATATTACATAATCACAATGACAAATAACAGTGAACTTAAAACATAATACACCTAAATGCGGTTTAATAGAACATATCTATCCATTTATATAACATATATAATTCATGTATTTGTAACAGATATGTTTAAACAAAACTCAAATATAATTTTTTGTATTTTAAATTGCAAGTCAAATACATCTACACAAAACTTTCCTTCATTATAATCTATAAAAATAACAATTTCTAATTTTTTGCAATCATTGCTTTTTTTTCCAAGCAACAACAGTTTCGTCAGAGAGCTACGTTGATAATAAAAGAATAGCACATTTATCTTTCTATTTTTAAAAAGTTAATTCATTTTTATTTTGTTTGGCAATACATTTATTTCAATTTAATATTTTTGCAATCAGATCTTTTGGAACTCCATGGAAATATGATTGCATTATTCACACATTACACAGATACACATATTGGTGGTTTTTCTTCAAATATATTTTTGCATAACTACTTTTATAGACATTGTTTTCTCTGCATCTGTTTCTTTCCCACATTTGAAAATTTATGTATTCTGGGGCCGAACATTTTATAATTTAAATACTTTTATGCCATATTTATTTTGTTTTTGCTTCATATGTACTTTAAAAGTGATGCAATATCGAAAAGAAATCAGAGCTATTCACACAAACAATTTCACCTGCACTATAATACTCACAAAAATGTTTATTTATAATTAGTAATCTAATTTTGTACAGCCAGTTTTTCAGTTTCATTATCACAAAAATGAAACATTTTTAAAGGTAAAAGATTCAAATCTGTAGCACTCAAATAAGTATGTACTATGAGTGAATAATTGATTAACCGAAATTTAATAAGTATGTGCAGGTTGAAAAAGGCAATCGAAAAACTGATCATCATACCGCGTGGAGCATGCACGCCCTACAATACGATAAACGTCCCGGTACTTACATTATTAAGATACCATAGATGACTTAACAACGAAGTTTTAAAAAATTCTTTATTTTACAATGAAAATTTCAAATAGCTTGAACAGGAAGTTCAGCGTGAAGAATATACGCCCCATGCGGCATGGAACGTGTTAATAGATTGAAAGTAGGTTAGATATTGGTTTTCAAAATGACAAACTATAATATATAGAAAGATTTAAATTGAACCTATCCAAAATGAATATAATTAACATCTACAATTATATAGTACTATTTCAAAACATTATACAGATAACATAAACGAAGAGGCTCAGATGTTTAAATCAAGTAGCGATGTATGCATAAAAATGTACATTTTTACCTTCTCTGTTAGTTGTCTCCTGACTAAAACTTAGCCAAACTTTTGACGACTGCCACAGAAGGAAGACTGATATAATAATCAGTGGTATCTTCGATCGAAGACCTAATCCCATTATTGGTGACTAAAAAGATACTAAAGATAAAAATACTACACGGCATATATTATTTATAATATAACAATTTAGATTATGCAAGAAAATTCTCAATTCTGGAACATTGTAATGTATGTAAATCCGTTAACTTTATTTGAAATGACCTACTTTATTATGTTATTTTAAAAATACAAAAAAAAGATAATTCATAAAGGTAATCAATTAATTCATAAACTAACTAATCTGGATAGTTTTCTTAGATTCACATAACAAACATAGTTATATGTATATCATTTCGTTAATTTTCGAGAATGTTACGTTATTACTTCTGGGTTTTAAACACTCACGCGAAAAAATATCTTATTAACTCACTTCATACTCTGTGCATAAGAATGTTACCAATAGATATTTTCTCTACTTATACAGGCATGCTTAGAACTCCATCAGATGTCACATTTCTATCTTCAGGGTACGTTTTCATATGACAGTAAATCGTAACAGTAAGATAACAGTCGAGACTATCGGACTAGAAACCTGTCTTTCGTATTATTGGATAGTGAATTTACTGTGATAGTTAAGTTTTCATGATTGTTACAATCTCGACAATTATTTCATTGTGCAGATTTATTTTTCCGTGAAAACAAACCTTTACTACCTACATTGCCAATCAGTAGTATACAAACCATGGACATAAAAAGGACGGTGCGTATAATAGATAAATTTATTGATATGGTTGGGAGGAAGGAGAAAAAAGACGAAAAGGGAGTCAATTTTTAAACGTCCTTCAACCAGCTTGATAAATGTAAAAATTATACTTGTACATTACGTTTTATATCTGTGAATTATAGACAGACTTTGACTTTATGCGCTGTATCTCACACCGTACACAGGAGCCTTAAAAGCGTTTTTTTTTTAGGTCTGACCATGAGTGTCCTGATTTGTAACAAATCGTCTTCAAGAACCCCTTTTGGGCGTCTTAAAGGTACCTTTTGAATGTATTTATTTTTTATTAATATCTTTATTGTTATTATCAGTAACAACAAAAATATAAAAGGCTTGACTCCACTCAGAAACATTAGCCATCTTTACATGTGTAACTTATATTTACATTACAATTAGACTTACATACTATATGTTGCACTTTTTTCTATATTTATGTTAACTTTTCTCAATATTTTAATAAATTCTTGTCTACTCTTCTCATATAATGGGCAGTCCCATAATATATGGTTTATACTTTCTACCAGACTTCTACAATCACATTCTGTGCTTTTTATTATACCTTTTCTAACTAATGATTCTTTAGTGTTATAATGATTTGATCTTAATATGCAGACTCTTACAATTACATCTTTTGGCATTCTTCTTTTGTCAAACCATGGTTTCTTTCTTGTTTCGTAGTATCTTTCATAATAAAGTATGCCTATTGTAATAAACTGTTGTTCAAGATTATCTTGAAATTCCTTCCACATTTGTTTACTATATATCTGCTGAAAGTCTGTATAAGGTATTTTAATTTGTTCATTATATTCAGTTTCTGTCGCTGTTTTTGCTAAACGGTCTACAACTTCATTTCCTTCAATACCTTGATGCGAAGGAATCTACATAAATTTTACTTTCCTATCGTTTGTACTTTTCTCTTTGAACTGTTTGAGCTTATTCTTACTTTCTAGAATATAATCATTAGTTTTGACATTGACATTTTTACTTGTTAAACTTTGTAAGGCACTAAGAGAGTTTGTGATTACAACATAAGACTTTCCGATATCCTCCAAGCACAAATCCAGGGCCATTGAAATAACATAGCATTCTGTTGTAAAAACTGAAGCTGCTTTATGCATGCTGCTCACCTGACTGATACTCTTATTAGAGCAATAAATAGCTGCTCCTGTGGATATTTCTTTTGTGTGTTTCGAGCCATCAGTGTAAATACAGGTGCTTTCCTTATTCTTTTCATCTAAAATGATGTTAAAATCATAATTCGCTGCATTAGATTCTTGTAACTGTTTTCCACTGTTTATGTTGCTTTCTACTTCTGTCAATATTGATTTATAGTCTGTTGACAAGCATGAATAGTTCTCTTTCTTAGAATACAGATATTCCTTAACCTCCTTTATACATTTGTTTATTATACTGTTTTTGTACTTTTCTCTTATATTGTTAGGTGAGTTGATTACGTGGCTAAATTCTTCAATGTATTTAATGATACTATGTTGTGTATTCGATATGACTTTGCTTTAATACAATTTACACAAAAAAGATGCTCTATCCTGTAGATATGGTGTACATGCCTCTGATAGAACTACATTTTATAGCGTACTCATACATAGTCCTAATGCCATCTTTATAGCCATTGTTTGAATGGATTCAAATCATTTTTTTTTGTGCTCTCCTTCTGGATAGTAAATGAAAGAGGCATATTCCATCCTGGATCCTATATACGTTTTAAATATTATTAACAATGTTTCCGGGTCTGCACCCCACCATACTCCTCTGAGGAACCTTATAATGTTTAATACTTTTAAACATTGTTTCTTCACGTTATCTATGTAATTATTAAATGATAACTTACTATCCAAGATCATACCTAAGAATTTAACTTGTCCTGTATTATACTTAATATCTTGTTCTACTCTTATGGGTAAATTGTTCACTCTCAGATTTCTATTATTAAACATTACTATTTGAGTATTCTTTCAGGATAAGTTTAATCCAATTTGCCTTAAATTATAATTAGCTCTATCGATGGCTTGTTCGATTTGTACTTAGCTTTATCTAAGGAGCTATCTCTAACATATATAGCAATGTCGTCTGCGTATTGTGATATATGGATATCCTTTGCTACACCCTTAAAAATTTGTGAGACATATATAGTATATAACCATGGACTCAATACTCCCCCCTGTGGTACTCCCTTATAAATTTTTCTGTTGTAGTTGCCATTTACAATATTTACAGATCTGCAATGCATCCAATTAGCTATAAAACTAAGAGTTCTTATCGGAACTGACATGTGAGCCAGTTTTTTCAGTATGTTATAAAAATTTGTAATGACTGCTCTTTTCCAAGGTTCTGGAGTAAGTGCTGAGCGGTCTAACACAGTCCTCTCACCAGAAAGTACCCTTGCTTTCCCCACTCCGTGGCCAAATCCTTCAGAAGATTTAAAATTAATTTTTAAAATAACGGTACGACATCGAGTCGCCTACCATAATTAAAGATTCCTAACTTTCTAAACGCGTGTCAACGAGTGCATCCCATCGAGTGTCTGCACAATTTCAAGCCGTCAGTCCTCGGCAACGAACCACCCGTTGACCGGATGCGTCTTGAAAGGTTACACCGAACCTTCGACCCTGCCATAAAATAATCGAAAGCGGACTAGCATCGGGCTATCTGCCTTCAATTTCTCCCAAAAACGAACTGTCGCTAACAAGTAGAATACTGTATTGAACATTATCAGAAGCCGCACTTACATCTAAAAAGGCTCCTACAGTGTACTGCTTATTTACAAAACCTGCTTTAACATATGTAGTCAGATTGATGAGATTGTCAACGCACGATCTCCCTTTTCTAAACCCTGATTGAGAGGATGGAATGATTCCTTGTTGCTTCGATCACCATTGAAGTCTGTTATTCAACATTCTCTCAAACAGCTTGCATATACATGAGGATAATGTTATAGGTCTGTAGCTATTCCCATCTTGTTTCTTGATGAATATGATCTGGCAGTTTTTCCATTCTTCTGGAGGAATGTCTTAGCGTAGTTACGCTGTGTAGAAATGATTTGGAAACTCGTTGATGATTCTGATTCCGTTTCTTCATGTGTTTCTTTTATATTTTCCTGCTGTTTTAATGCAATGCCATATTTCTTTTTACTGATTTCAAATTCATTATTTTGAAAAGTGATGTCTTCTGCTATTTTAAGGGTCTTCATGTTCTTCTTATCTTTGCTACTTGTTTGTGCATTTGTTCTTAACTGAGTTGTTGCCTTTGTTTTTTCTCTGTTCACACGGTTGATGTCACTGTATGTTTTAGTACTGTCTTTCCATATATTCGTGTTTTCTTTGAGAGGAGTCTTTGAGTTTCCTATTCTTTTCAATTCATATTCTTGTTTCTCATTTGCTTTTTTGAGCATGAGAAAATGTTCTTTTGTGGTCGCAATTGTTACAGTATTTTTCTTTTAAAACCTGTATCACCTGGTA
>CM052086.1:3356122-3385242 GCA_028453745.1 Agapostemon virescens
ACGCTTGGAGGCTATAGCTTCAAAAGTACTTCGAATTTCTTTTTCAAATTTTAGGATTATATTCTAGACATGTTAAACTAACCATATGCAAAAAAAATTGCATTTTTTTTAAATAAATCGTACGACGACGGGTCGCCTGCTATACTTAAAGATTCCCAACTTTCCAAAGATATGTCAATGAATGCGCCCCATCATGTACCTGAACAACTTCGAGTTGACAGACATCATCTGGGGTTTGTCCGTCGACAGGAATTACGGCTTCGAGAGGCTACGCAATTCCCCGACCCTACCATAAATTAACCGAAAGCGGACTAGCGTCGGGCTATCTGCCTTCGATTTCTTCCAAAAACAAACTGTCGCTAACAAACAAAACATTGTAAACTGATAAAATATCGATTTATGGATCGCAAAAGAGTCGCAAAACAAATATAAGTAACCAATTATATTAGTATATATAAACAACTATGTAATATCTCAATTGGGATTGGAGATTTAAGAAACAAAAAGAAATTGTAGTAGCAATTGAATATGAAAAGAGTCTCAAGCTATAAAAGGCGTACTGCCGTTTATTTAAAACAAATATTTGTCCAAAATTATTATTCGATTTTAAAATCACATTTTCTGTTGTTTAAAATCACATTGTATAGTTCGTCTACTTATTTTTATTTTTAATTTTTAATTTAATTTTTAATTATTTTACATTTTTAATTCAAGTAGTTGTTCCAATTTTGTTTGTTATTTAAAGCAAATTAACTTTGAGCAGAGTTAAGGACTCTTCATGGGCAAACATCCACAAAAATTGTCTCTGTTAGGGATGTTCAATAATTCTGAAAGAATCTGCAAAAATCAATTCTTTGGTATTTGAGATTCAATTCTGAAACAAAATCGTTTGAAAAGAATCGACCTTTCTTTTTAGTAGAAATAGCAGTAGCAGTTAATCATTATGATTAAAAATTTGAAAAGACCGTATAAATATAACGCTGTAAATAATTCATTAGCAAGTTATACTAAAAATACTAAAATTATAATTAAATGTAATATAGAGATGACATCGTTGAAAAATTGCTTTCCAAGTATAGGGTTTTCCAACAGGGACGAGTCGATATTGACAGTCTGTGGCGGCCATGTTGTTTTGGCGGCGTCTGTCAAATGCTGTTGTTTATAATTCAGTCATGGTAAGTTACATGATTGAGCAGCATGTCCAAGTAATAAAATTTTATTATCAAAATGAGTGTTCGTTAGTGCAAACGTTTCACGCGAAAAATCATCTTTAGCGATGAGGCGCATTTTTGAATAAATGGCTATGTTAACAAGCAAAATTGCCGTATATGGGACGACGCCCACCCATACGAGGTTCACCAGGTGGCAATGCATCCACAAAAAGATACTGTTTGGTGCGGATTTTGGGCCGGCGGCGTCATTGGTGCGTACTTTTCCAAAACGATTTAGTGATGCTGTTACCGTCAACGGTGAGCGTTATAGATTGACAATTACCAATTTCTTGTGGCCCGAATTGAACGATATGGACGTGGACGACATGTGATTCCAGCAGGACGACGCTACGAGTCACACAGCGAATGACACGATGAATATTCTGCATGAATGATTTGAGGGTATGGTTATCTCTTGCGGAGGTGACGTAAATTGGCCACTAAGATCCTGCGATTTGACCCCGCTAGACTTTTTCTTTGCGGGCTTTTCTGAAGTCGTAAGTCTATGCCAGTAAGCCGCAATCGACCGATGCTCTCAAAGTCAACATAGCCCAGGCCATCACTCAAATTCAGCCGAATCTATGCGGCAGAGTCATTGAAAATTGAACCTCTTGGATCCGTGCCACTTTGCGAAGCTACAGCGGACATTTCAACGATGTCATATTCCATACATACTGGCACACATGGGCCTTTCAAGTAAAAAAAAAATCTTGTTAATACCTTTCACACAGCTTGTTTTATTAACATCGATCCACCCTCATTGGAAAACCGTTTACAATCCTGGTTTTTCTTTTGTTTCTAATGTTTATAAAAAGATCAAATGAAAATCATTCATTTATAGTTTTGGTACTTCACCGTACTGACATCATTTAATAGAATAAAATTGAAATATATAATTGAAATAAAATATAAAATATGCTGTTTTATAGTAAGTTTATATTAGTATCCTATATCTCATCATGATAAAAAGTAAAATTTAGAAAAAATTGTTTGTAAAATAGTTCATATTTATTGACCAATATTTTCAATTTCTTCTAAAAATGTTTTACATTTTTCCTTGAGAATTTTTACACCTTCTACAAATAATACAGCTGGTGACAGGGTCCCCACGGATTCAACAGTAACTATAATAAAATAATGGTTTTAATAATATACCTAATATATACTTTAAATATAAAATAATACTACTTACAAATCACATGATTTCGCTTTCTGCTTAAGCGTACACACGATTTAAGGTCTTCATGTCGAAATACATTCCTAGAACAACTATCATAACGTGGATCTTTTACTTCTGCTTCTCGTAAATCTGGATTACCTGACTTATGTTCAACTATTTCTATAACACCAATACTGAAGCAATTTTTTAAACGATCTGCCATTTCCCCTCTAACTGGTTTTATTATTTTTATGTCTGGTAGCAATCTGTAGGATGCTGTAGCTAAATATACAAAAAGATAAAATTAATTATTTATATATTTAAATACATGTCAAAATATTTTTATAACATATAAGTTACTGGTATCTTTTTTAAATATTGTTGCTTTATCTTACCTACTGGAGAAAATTTGGCGTGATCTTTTCCAATTCCTTTCACCGCATGCATAAAGGCGTGGATTTCTTGTCCAGGTCGCATTTTGCATATTAAAATATCACTTTCTAAAACACCTAATTGTTCTGTCCCTTGAGGATGAAGTTCTGCTTGACGTCCAATTGGAACCCATTTAATCTCACTGCTATAAACTAAAAAGAAACAATAATACTATCTACAATAACCTTTACAGATTAATTTTTTGCTATTAGTAAATAATACTTCCATTAGTTTTTACAAAACAGTATATTTAAAATAAATATATTATGTTATATAAGAAATTAACATACCATTACTATTTTTGTAGATATCAGTTGTTCTTCTGGAATCTTTTGGGACTTGAGAGTTCCAGGTACATGCAACTTTAAGTTCATATCTCAATGTATCTTGATCGCTAACTTCATCTTCATCTTTAGTGGTGGAGGAAGGATACTCAAATAATCTAGGATCTGCTCGAAGTGGAATGAGCCCCAGCCTTTGAATTTGTAAAATAAAAATTTTTACATAAAAAGTAATTGTATAATGGAATATAAAATTATATATGGAATATAAAGAAAGGAATATAAGTTAATAATACACAATTATATTTGCAATCATACAATGATAATACCAATTAATATAATAATCACTTTTTTCTATTCTAAAATTTCTAGTTCCTTTTTAATTAAGATAAGTCTAAATTACTTTTTCTGAAGCTTTATTGTGGGATACTATGTAAATGCAAACATGTATTCCTTACCTGTGAGCTAAAACTTCATCTTGAATTAAACTCGTGTTATTTACAATATAAACTTTTTCTATAGCCATAGATGGTACTTCACTCAAAAGAACTCTGCGGAATGCATTAGCAAAGCCAAGAGGGTAACCGATTAAGTCAAATTCTAACTCCCGTTCATCTTCAGATTCCCTAACAACTTGTATCTTGAATACCTGAAAGTAATACAATAGAAATTATTAATTAAATAGTACATTATATAACATGATAAAACACAATATTTGAAAATATTTATTGGTATTCAATTTTGAAATATTTAAATGACTAATTATTCTAGTAGATGTTCAATAAATGGCAACCTTGTATCACATGTTTGTATATGTATTATTTCTTTATAGTAACAATGCACACTTATGTGAGTAATGTGTGCGAGCAAGATTTTTTTAATTAATAGTTATATATGATATAAGTGTTTAAGTGATACAAGGTTGAGAGTGAAACTTATTCGTAAAGTGAAGTGATTTTAAATATGCTATTTTTTAATTGAATTAGGTAGAATAGTGAACAATACTTTCGTGCAACTATAATAAATATTTATCAATAGTTTATAGACTATACTAAACAACAATTTAAAAAAATTAAACAATTGGTTGATCTTTTGTTGAAAGAAGATTGTTGTGACCCATTGATACCCTTATTGTTTCTGCTTCAGCTGTAATTAAAATATATTGCAGTTCATGTGAAAATAGGAAGGATTTTGGTCATCTCTATTTTATCTTCGAAATTGTTTAAAAGATGCAGAATTTAAACTTTGTTATTCACATGGAATGACTCATATCATACCTCATCCACTACTATGTACATGATAAATGATTTATACTACCATGAATCCACTTACATACCAACACCCTTTGTAAGGACATTTTTTTTATAACTTCAATGTTTTGTGAGACATTCCACTGTTTCCAGTTGAACAAAGTACTCCATACAAGATATTTTACACAATTGAGATAAATTGAATCTTTAGAAAATATTACAATATAAAGAAAAATGATGGAAAATACCTAATGTGTATATAATTTGTACAGGAAAATACCTGTATTTGTATAAAAAGTGCTTATAAATGAATTTTTTCAATTATTTCTGCATATTAGCACATTTAAAAAAAATGATAACATTAAATTAAGAGAAGAGAACATAGGCTTGTTTTTAATATTGTAGTTATAAATGTATATCTAAAAAATCTGTAAATATGCAATAAATAATTGAATAAACTTAAAAATATAAATACTTTTGTATTGTATAGAAGATATAAAATCACAACAATTGGAACATAAAAAATATAGGTATCCATTTAAGAAATGAAGTGCTATTATTGTTTTGTAACATAAACAATTAAACTTCGCGTTACAATTAATAAATACAATTCATCTCAATTGCAACAAACATTTCGCAAATTATTATTTACATGAAAGTTTAATTAAAACTTTACGTTTTTATAATTTTGTAAATTCCAGCCATCCTGTAGTAGATAATTCGTAAAGTCGGAAGCCTAAAAAATAACATAACATTATCAATATTTTAAATATACTTGCATGTGTCAAATATATTTTTTATCCTCACGTTAGGTACTCCATATTCTTCGAGCATAACGTGCACTTTTCGACTTTTTTCCATGATTAATATTTGTTATGATTTTGAAATTATACTTGTAAATGCTCCGCAACGCACACGGATAGTACGATTCGCTGTTTCTCAATGTGTATCTTTCTAATAGAGACGAAACTGTTACGTTATGACGGGAACGTAATTACAATAGCACCGCGTGTGATACACAGTCGAACAAATAAAGATAGGAGGGAATTCAAATGCATAATGTAATATATCTAAGGCACAATTTATAGATGCATAGAATATGTAAAGACACAACAACAGAGAGTCCTACGGAAACCCTTGTTGAGATTCTATTTGGCGAGACTAATTGAGAAATGTATGCGAAGTCATGTCGTAGCCTCTCGAAACACTTTCTCTAATTACAAGTAGACAGGACGAGTCTAACTCCGAACTTCTCAGGACAAGAAGTCAGAAATCCTTAGTCAAGAACTTTTTGAAGTTCCTTTGGACCTCTCTGCCTTGCTTAGCCTTTCAGGTACGAACTTGCACGTGTAGCCCCTTCACCACCAATCGCTATCAAGCTGCCATCAGAAAGAAGACCAACCGACGAATCAGCGTCCAGAAGAAGGATATAAGTTTTCTATTGGTCAAGAAGACAAGCGGGAAATAGGACCACAGGAACTTCCAGATTCTCTCAGAGAGAACAGAAACATTTTAGAAATCGTCAAGTTAATATCTTGAGACTACCGACTGAAAAATCGACTTTGAATTTAAATTTTAATACTTTAAAACAATCGAATACGTTAGAAAGTGTTCATAGAAATTTAATTAGAAGAGCAGAAGTATGTGTTCGGCAGAATGGGCAACATTTTCAACAATTTTTGTAATAATAAACTTTGTGATTACTTCGTAATTTACGTGTCCCATCGAGACAACGATCTACAGTGAGATCCGTTATAACGAGACATGATTAAGTGCACGCGTACTTTGCGAAAATTCAAAGTCGATTTTCTCGAAAACAAAGCCTCGAACGAAAAATTTTTATTCTATATTTTCGAATTATTTTTTCATGTAGAATCACCCCCTTTTCGCTTGTACCACCAGTTACCAACCACCCTGTATATTAGAGTTAGTTTCTGTTACTTACACTGTCTTAGCACTTTTATTCGCACTCGTTTAAATATTTACTCATAATTAAAATTTTGTGTGAAGCTGAACATAGCAGATTGTATTATTTCACAGCTTTTTTATAGTAATGCCTCAATAGGTCTGGGTTGGGTCCAGAACGTTGGTAAAAATAAATTTGATTAATTAATGTTTGACAATCCATCCCCAATGTATCCACAAGAGTTCCAGCATGTACGCAGGAAATTTCCAATGGTGACCAGAGGAAGTCTCTATCAACGCCTCACAAAATAAAGACTTATCTCAGTCAATTAATTCTGCCGGTTTAGAAAAGGTAGTAATAATTCTCCATAGATAGGGACGTGATATATCCTTCCTGAATTGACCATTCTTTTAGGAAATATTGATACAGTTGATAAGGAACCTCTAAATGGATAAAATTTCCAGACGTGGAATTAACTTTTGCTTTAGAAAAGCCTGATTTAAATAGTACCTTTCAAAGAAGAAAACTAACTGGAAGAACAAACAATTGCAGTGTATAGGCAATGCTGTAATCAACCTAAATTCGTCCGAATTCTATGTGAAGATATTAGGTGTCCAAAAGCAACTAGACTATGCAACAGATTAAGAGACCACTTATTATTAGAAATAGAACAAAACAACCCTCTATTATGGCTAATTTGAAGTTATTAAATTAGTTAACAGTCCCAGAGTTAATGTGGACTGAAGTTTTTTGTTTCAACTTCATAGCAAGATTTTTTTTATCATTAATCCTCGACTAATAATTAAGATTATTTAGAATCTTTTAACATATTCCGTGCCAAGCTATTTTTGCTCGACTTTTCATACAGGCCATTTAATATGTAACCAAAGATTTATATATTACTATTGCTTTGTTCTAATACTACGTTTTTTATGTCTCATTCTTTTGATCTGGGTTATATATGTTTTAGTTATAAACTTATTATAAAATGTATCTTTTTAGCGCATTAAATAAATATGTCATTGTGTACTACTGGTGGTACACATGGCACGGAAGATGTTAATGTCCAGATTTTAATCTTATAAACGTAGAATTTAATTACATAACTTTATCAGTTATTTACAATGTGAATTAAGAATAATATATAACACTAACATTTGACGGAATTATTTATTTAACTTAACAGTTTTATCCAAAATTTTGAGAAATACAGTATTTTGGTAATGCTTTGATGGTGTTCTTTTATTTAGATTTATAAACATTGCTGCACTTTGAATCATTTGCGGCAACTCTATTCCATTATACATTTGAGCTTTCTGTACAATAGTACAGACAATCTCAATAGTAATAGTAGCATTAATTTGATCTACATGCCACAACTATTCTGCATAACTTTATTAAAAAGATGTTTCAATGTTTAATCCAATGCAGCAGCACCAGAAATAATTTCGATCAACTCTCTTGTAATTACAGCTTGTCGAGTACGATTGAATGTTAATGTTAATTTATCTATCATTTCGCCTGCATTTTTACTGGCATTATCCATAGCTGTCATTCGGCTAGACTGTTCACTGCAGGCACCCTCCTTCATTGAATAGAACAACAAAGATGCCAGAGAAAATTCCAAGTAACTTTGAATTACCTCTTCATCAAGGGAATCATACACAGACAGTTTAGGTGCCGTAATCACTGAATTTTTATCAAAAAGGGGTAATTGATCAACAGCATAAGATACTACTGACTTAAATCGATTATAGACAATACGCCCAGAACCAAATGTGTACCTGTAGATAATAAATATTGCATGAACGTTACATATTGTATATATTAGAAAAAAGTGAAAAAATAATGTGCTAATAAGATTATCAGTATTATACATACCCGCTATTCATAATTTCAGTTGCTACTTTAGAAGCATCATTAAATGTAGGCGGTTTACGACCAACTTCAGATGCAACAAAGAGTATATTATTAGCAAACAAACGGGATAAAATTGCTTTCGATTTTTCACCAATACACACAATTTTGGTGTTTGCACGTTCGTTTTCATCTGCTAATAGAGTATCTCGAATGTTACGAGACACTCCAGTGTGTACAGCACCACACAAACCACGATCACTTGTTACTGCTATGACAAGTTTCTTAGGTTCATCTGCAGGTGGTGCAATTTCTGCTTGTTCATAAAAAGCTTTTGTACCAACACCCATTGGACGAGCTTGTTTCAAATCACGTTCTGCTCTACTATATTTAGCAGCAGACACCATTTTCATTGATTGTGTAATCTTTTGAATATTTTTTACAGATTTCAATCTTATGGAAATAGCTTTTAGAGTAGCCATACCACGCTGTTGTTGTTGTGGCTGCTGTCGTGCAGCAAGTTGCACAATTGTTGTCATTCGATTAGAAAACATTTTGATGTTGTTTAAAGATCCTATGAAATATTACATAACAACATGTTTTTATTCAAATCATATATTACATAGACCTTAATAGTAAAGCTTAGTTTTTGCATTTAATTTTATTCGGTTCTAAAGATAAATATACAATACATGTTAAATTAATTCGTTATTCAAATGTTATTTTATATTGAAGTTAAATAATTGCTATTACAAGCATACAACCATTTAAATTAAGATAAATGACATTAATTTTATGTATAAGATACATTGAATTTCTACCTGGTAAAAAATAAGATAATTCAAGGAAGATACAATTTACAATCTATTTTTTTCATGTATTTACAATTTACTTTCACTAAAAAGTAAAGGTTTGTTTGTTTCTTTTTAACTACTATCTACATTATTATTATTATTAATATTATTTATACATTAAATATCATGTGATTCTAAGGAATCACTATCTAACTTGTATTATTTTCTGAAATAGCAGTACATTGTTTTAGTATAGTAATGGAGCATTTCATTATATTAGAAATTGCAAATAAATTAAACACTAATATGTAATAATAATAAGAAAGTACAAAATTCTATAGGATATAAATGTCCAACAAAAGATGAAAGTATATGTGTACATTTAACTTACCGACACATTCATTCAAGTTTTGAAAAATGAAACAATAAATTATATAAATAATATATAAATTAAAATTTAAATATAACATGTATTAAAATAAAATAAAATACGTTTATTTACATTTAATTTAATAGAAATATATTGTATTTTACAATCTGTTTTTAAATTCTATATGAAAAGTGTTATCATCTTTTATAAATTATGAAATTTAATCTTATTACTCGTTAATGTCACAAAAAACACATGTACTTGTCCTAATAATTATGTATTACAGTTGTCAAAAAGTTAAAATGTATTGAATAAGACTAAACAATATAAAATAAAATATACGTAAGAATGAAGATGTTAAAAATGTAGCAGCAATTTAAGAATTAAGATACGTAAGTCATTTTTTTAAGTCAATGAAATATTATCTCATTTATATAATCACAATGGATACCAGTTATGCATACTATTGCTTCTTCCTATTCATTATGATACGTACCACAAGAGTACGACAAATTTATTTCTAACATTTAATATATATGTTTTATTGTGATGTATGAAACTCACCGCACAACTTAGAACAATAAGATAAAATTCAAGAAACCGAATGAAGTGCAAGACGAATGATCACAGGACACGAAGTCCCTCATATAAGAGAAGTCTTCATACAGGGTGTATACGTAAATCTATGAAAGGCGATCAATAGCCATCTACTCCAATCTACTGGTATCATTTTCGTAAATACTAGGGAATTTATCTCAGCTAGTTACTTTAGTTTCATATGTTCCAAATAAAAATGTTTAAAAATTGACAAATGCAAACAAATATCTTTTATAAGAACTAAAGAAAATATATGAAAATGAGAACAATTACTCTGATGAAGTTATGTATACTTCGTGTAAAATTATGCATACATGTACGTATAACTATATACTGTACATTATTTTTCTTTATATTTTTAATCAAAATATTTTGTTTCTATTTTTCTATTTAATAGAAAATATAAATGTTTATAGCGATTTGAATGACAACATGGTCGCATTTAAGTGCTTTTAAATATTTTGTTGATAATATAAAAAGAAAATGTTGACAATTTAAAAATTTTAATGTTTTTGAAATTTTTGTGATATGATATGGTACTTAATTAATTTTAAATAATGAACTCTTTTTGTACAAGTAAACATTTTAACTTATGTTATTCATTTATGTATAATTGTATAATATACACATATATTGTATAATTTTATACTATCTATATTATATATATATATATATATATATACATATACACATATATATACATATACACATAATAATTATGTATAATAATATACACATTTATTTACATATTAACAGTGATGCTTTTATAATTTTAACTTCTTTCCAAAAACCATGTATATGAACTTTTTTTTATTACAAATAAAAATATGTATGATTAACAATATTCACAGATATGCTTAAATTTCTATAAACTTTTGTTTCCTTAATCAGCTTTCTTAGTTCCTCGTGTCTTCCAGGCTACCAAGAGGTTCCAAGAGAAATACAAAGAAAATGAATGAACCTGAGAAGCCAATAATATAAACGCATACCACAATAAACCATACGGTAGGTCCTAAAAATTAAAGTTTTTGTAAATATTAAAAGAATTTTTTACAAATTTTATTTATTTTATAAATGCCTACCTGCCACAAGTGAATTTCTTCTGATTTACCAACACTAAGATATTTCCAGACATCCTTGAAATAATATACAACTGCATACAAAAGTGGACCATATCCTAATAAAATGATGCCTATCATATATTGTCGTAATGTTTTAATATTATTTCTTTTGATAGCAGACAATGCGAGGAAACTTAACATCAAACTTGAGCACCATATGTACTCCCACCACAAAGGCTGTAATAAAAAAGTTTATAATGCATTTTTATTAAACATGTAAGTTCTTAAGTATTTACCTGAGGTACTTGTAATTCTTCAATTTCTAAAATAAATATATCCAGATGATCTAAAATATCAGCCGATAATTTTGCAAGCATAACGAAGAAAAGAAGATAGTGAAAAAATATGCAATATTTCAGTCTTGATTTATTTGTTGCGCTAAAAGGAAGATAGATTTAATCCTAATAATATGCAAATAACAGACATATAACGACATATTTATAATTATATTTTTATTATTTATAAGATAAAATATTTTTATCTGAAATATTTTTGAAGCCAATAGAAGATAGTTCTAAATAAAAAAAGATTAAAAAAACAACAGCGTATTATTTCATTTTGTGTGAATTACCTGATTTGATAGTGAATAGCAATTTTTTGTCTATGATTAAAATCACTTCCATCTGTACCCAATGCCTGGGACAGCGTAACTTTTGAAGCCATATTTCGAAATTATCGTAAATAAGACGTCAAAATCACTTTCCTATTTTAATGGCAAAAAATTTTGTGTAAACAATTTTGAAACAGTAATTTATGATAAATTATTTGGTACTTCATTACCAACTATTTAACTATTTTTAAACTTTCAGAAGCCCTGTAGTGGCCTCATGGGTCACGGCTCCCTGTAAATGTGTCACTTTCATTAAGTCAAATTTCCATTTGTCAGGAATCGAAACTTATTAACTATTGTTCATTTTCATTTCAACTATTTCCACGTTAAGACAATCTGTAATTTCTGTATTATCGTTTCATTTTAAAAGAAATATATATAATTACGTATTTCAGTTGTATGAATTTATTTTAATTTCTGTGGTCAAAAAATAGAATAAAATTGATTGAGATTGTTACTATAAATTTCGATTTTCTTATAGATCTACATATATTTATTTAATGATTCAAATATTTTTTATTAAATAAATGAAAAATTAATCGAATTCTTTATAAAATTAAATGTTTCCTTTGGATGAACATTTAAAAATCGATACTTATCATAAATATAATTTTGATTAAAAGGATTTTTCTCTAATAACACAATATATTATATACATCGGTAGAGATTCTATATTGCTACATACATTATTCATGTACGTATATAGCTATGTCATTTATGCCTACGAAATTTTCAGTGTTTACTGATAACAACCACGTGTATTAGAATACTTCGTAACCTATAAATACAATTCAAACATTTTATTTTATTGTTACAAAACATTATGAGGTGACAGTGCTGAAGCTATAATAAATAAATAAACGAGGTTTATTATATATGTTTCATATACGTTATTATAATGAATATTATATAAACTAAGTTTATAATAATATATTTATAAAATAATGACTAAAGAATACAATTAAATTTGACAAATATAAATCGTGGAAAAACGGAAATAAAAACTTTGTTGTTTTAATATATTACATAAAACAATAAAATACCACTGTGTATCATATTAGTTTTTAACAAAATGAGTTTTAATATAGTCAAGGATGTTATAGAAGAAGGAGATGTAGTAGTTTTATATTTAGGACCTACTAATATGCATCCTTTAGAAATTAAATCACAAATTCAAAATAAAAAAGGTAATATGGTTGATAATGTCTTTCAAACAACATATGGAGCACTTAAAGTTATATCACTTGTTGGAAAAAAATATGGCACAAAGATACAACTATCGCGTGGATGGGGATACATATTACAACCAACACCAGAACTTTGGACATTAACAGTTCCCCACAGGACACAAATTTTATATAGCCCTGATATAAGTCTTATCATATATTTAATGAATTTAACACCAGGGAGCATAGTCATTGAAACAGGTTTTATACTCATACTTGTATTATTTTACATCTGTAATCTTTCAAATAAATATCTCTGACACAATATTTGAAACAGTTTTGTATAAAATTCATTAACTATTCAAATTCAAATTTTTACAATAAGCCTATTAGTATTAGAAAATGATGAAACTATTTATAATCTTAAAATTTTCAGAGTATCTTAGTATTTTATTATTCGAAAGGCTTATCTCAATTCTTGTACTGTATCTTTTTTTATTATAATGAAATGCAGTTGCTTAAAAATTAATTTTAATTCAAGATTTTTTCTTATATATGTATTGCATATTCTTTAGTTTTACTTTTTCTTATTATAGGTACGGGAAGTGGGTCTCTTTCACATGCGCTTACACGCACAGTTCGTCCTTATGGACATCTTTATACATTTGACTTTCATGAACAACGCGTAAATGTTGCACATGCAGAATTCCATAGGCATGGACTCAGTGAATTTGTAACAGTAAGTCATAAAGATGTGTGCAAAGAAGGATTTGGAGAAGAATTAAACAATAAAGTGGATGCAATATTTTTGGATCTCCCCCATCCTTGGTTGGCTATTAATCATGCTTTGTATGCTTTCAAAAAATCAGGTACAAAAGACTTTCGTTTATTTTCATTGTATTTTTTATTACATAGAATTAATGTAGTTAAAATAACAATAATATAACACTATGCTATGAATAAATGTATAATTATTATATAATTTGAAGTAAAATTACAAAATAATTTCATGTGCAGGTGGAAAACTATGTTCCTTTTCTCCTTGTATTGAACAAGTACAGCGTACTTGTATGAAATTATTAACAAAAGGGTTTATCGAATTGAATACATTTGAATGTCTGCAAAGAGAAGTAAATGTGCAGTATAAAAATCTTCCTACATTGGATTTAGAATGTTTGAAACACGAGGTTGGTCAAATAGATTATAATTATACTATCCATCAATATAATTTTAATAGTAGCTGATAGATGGATATATTTTGATAAAGAATTAATTTTTATTGTTCAACCTTGTAGAAAAATATTGCAATTATTATAATACTATAAGTGGCACGAACTTTTATGTTTATTTTTTAAAATAATATTAAAGTTTTAAAATATTAATATTAACTTTTAATCTACATTCCAGCATACAAATGAAGGTATGGCACAACAAAGTAAAACTGAAAAACATAATCAAACAAAACTTCTTACTGTAACACATGCACACTCTTTACCTGGTCATACAGGGTTTATTACAATTGCTACGCTGCCCCCGTCTTATGTACGGAAGTCAGAAATAAGTTTAGAATCTATAGACTGATTAAATTCTAAATTGTTACAAAAAATCACAGAATGCTCATTACTTATGTCACATCAAAAGTACAATTTCAGGTCAGTATATCCAGCATGAAAAAGAATGATAAAGCATTCTAAAAGTAAGGAATTATCCTATAGATCTTATTGTGTTACTTCTTGTGTACATAATAATTTTATAAAAATTTCAGATATTTTATGTCTCTACTTTGTTGGGATTCCAAGATAAATAATCGACTCGTGTAGCAGCTTGATATTCTTTCACTAAGTATTCAACAACTTCCCTAGAATTATCTAGCTCATCCAAATTATCTTCAAACATTTTTTCTTTACGAAATTGCTCCAAAAATGCTTCTCGTTTTCGCAATTTATCATACTGCTGTAAGGCACGATCAAATAACTGAAATGAAATATTGTTTAATATAATAATATAAAAAGATCACTTATTTATAATATATATATATATAAGTTAATATAAGTTATATTAAATTTAGGTATTATTAATATTGACAAATAACTTATCAAAAGTTAAAACAATGAAGTAGTACAATGAAATATATTTTCACATAAAAATACTCTCTACATTAAGAATGACAATGAACTTACGGATGATATGTTAGTATGGTTAGCTAACATTAAGCCAGATACTCTATGGGTACTCTGTATGTAGGGAGACTTCCTTGATAAAGCAACTTGTATGCTAGCAGGACCCCAAGGTATAAATTGTGCGAGTTTTCGTTCCCTTATTCTTTGTAATGACTTGTGAACCTGTGTTGGATCTACTTCACCCTGTGGAAAATTATATACTTATAATATCGTGTTTGTTTAAATTACTGCTTTAAATTACTGGTACTTTCCTGTATAATATTTAAAATAGATATATAACAATGAGATGCATTTCGGTCCAATGCTGTAGAGACCATCATATTTTTTGGTTGTAACAAGCGTCTCATAACATCTAATACTGAAGTTTTCCTCACTGAAGCTCCCTATTAATTTTAAAAATTAAAAGTAGAGGTGTAAATAAAAATTTTTTAATTTAAATATGCATGTAAAATTGTCACTTTACGTTCACTTAAATAGCTACTTACTTCTTGATCTGTAGTAAGTGGCGTATAACCAGTCATAAGAAAATGTAACCGTGGTGTTGGAATTAATGGAGCAATTAAGCCTACTAAATCATTGTTCATGTATGAAGGGTACCTAATATGGATAAGATAGCAGTTAGTTAAAAATAAAATGACCTGTTCAGTTTTTACACATTTCCATTACATTAACTCATACTGTACCGAAGTGTTGTAGTGCTAACAGACATTATTGTGGAAACAAGTTGATTGATTTGTGTAAAGCTTGGATTTTGAATATGAAGTCTATCTGATGCTATTCTGTTAAGAGCAGTATTGTCTAAAACAACAACACAATCAGCACATTGTGTCAATCTCTTCAATGTTAATAAAGAATTATATGGTTGTACTACCACATCACTAAAAAATAACAATATAATTCACTTTGTAATCTGTTATAGTAATATTTTTCTATTTGAAATTTACCTTATTTCATCTTGATTTGGAAACACACTATAAGTTTCAATCAATTTTTTTGGATATCTGTCTGCAAGAGATTCAAGCATGAATGAACCCATACCTGAACCTGTACCACCTGCTATGGAATGACATAGAACGAATCCCTATAAATATAAATACAAATATATAATATACATAATATATATGTATATTAAAATATGTTATTAAAAATATATATATTAAAAATATGTATTTTTAATACTGTAAAAATACAGTATTAAATTAATACAATACTGTAAAATTTAAAAATACATACTACTTGTCTAAATAGATATTCAACAATACCTCTAAACTGTCACTCCCATCAGCTTCTCTATCTAGAATATCAAAAATTTCTTCCTGAAGTTTTTCTCCTTGATGATAACCTGATGCCCAGTTATTTCCAGCACCACCTCCATGTTTTGATAAGTAAATATTTTCTGGATTGTATAACTTAGAAATAAATAATAAATATTAATGAATACTACCTTATCAAATAGATTAAAGAACTTTATTGATATGTAGAAAATGTATTTATTATATCCTTTTAAACAAATAAACGTAAATATCTATAAATGGAATCTAAATACAAAATGTGAAAATTAACTAAACTTATTATAATATATACAACCATACCTTAGAATATGGAGAATTCATAATCGTATGAATTACTCTAGGTTCCAAATCTAGTAATACTGCTCTTGGTATATAATGTTCATCATCTGATTGATAAAAAAATACATCCTTTCTGTCAGTTTCTTCTGTCGCATAATCTTCTAAAATACCTTCTGGACTGATACCATGTTCAGCACACAATTTCTTCCAAAATTCAAATCCAACTGAAAAATATTAAAACTCATATTATACTTCAATTTATATATATCATACTGTATAATATATTTATGTCTCTCATACTGGTTGACAGTTGTTTACAGAATTTACAAAATATAATCATTTTCACCAGTCATACAAATGAATATTTTTTAAACATATATTTACGCTATTGCTGCATGATATATTTTTTATATAATCATTTTAACACAAATTAGAAGTATTCTATATAATCAAATTTTGTAATAAATTAACAGAAAATTCAATTCTAAATATATTGAAAGAAGGAATAGATTGACATTTTGTTGTAAATGTATATTAAAAATTCGATACTTACTTTGGTTACCACATTGGCCTAATTGTAAAGTAATCATTTCGCAAGGCATCTTGATTTTATTACTTTATTATAATTTTACACAGGATGGATTTTTATTTGATTGAAATTTCACTTTTTATCGAAACACTTGAGACTTCCAATCTTTTTAGAATAAATATTACTGATGGTACTATTTACTTATAAGGTATATACGAATGTTATTAACATATATACACACACACATATATATATATATATATATATTATATCTCACAGCAGTAAAGGTTTTGTTAGTCTATAAAATAGTTATTGTTATTGTTTTCGTTTACGGATGGTATTATAGTACATGTCAATGTAACAGTATTTCCTGAGTTAGTCACCAGGAGGCTAACAAACGTTAAACCCGCATGCTCTCCAGAATTTTTGAAATGTATAATAGCACAGAGGAAATACAATAGAATTTTAGGTACATAACTTGTTCAATTTTTGTATAAATAGTTTATAAAAAAGAATTAATTACATTATTCTTTCATCGTACTTATAATGCTTTATACAATTTTTTGTAGGTTAAACATATAATACCATTTACATTTTAAAAGACAAACAAGTTAAACTACAAGAAAAAGGTCAGTTTTGATTTCTCCGTATACGTTTTTGTAATATTAGGAAATTATCTTAAACATTTGGCTGAGCTTTAAAATTTAAAGCTTTTATATTTACATTACGTTACATAAACGTGGTCATTTTAATAATTGCATTTTAAAAAATTGTATATATAGCTGCGAATGTGTTATATATTTCTATCAACATATTATAGTATTAACTAATTATCTAATATTCATATAACATACTGATGTGACATAAAAACTTTGTTATAATGCACGTACTTCATGTTGTATTCTTTTGTGTAAATATATATACCTATATATATATATATATGTTTAAAATTAAATGATATGATTTTGAAAATGATTGAAATTAATTCAAATTTTTATTTTCATTACTTGAGAAGGAGTTCTTCTTTCTTCTTTCAAATATACTTCAAAATTAAAAATGAATGTATGTGCGCAGATTAGATATATATGCATGTATACTTGTATGCATACGTATATATATATGTACCCTTCGTTAGTGAAATACATCTGAATATATGTACATATTCTTACACCTAACCAACATGTCATGTTTTCTACAATGTGTAGTTTGAATCTAACCTCTCACAAATATTTTATCTAATAAATGTTGTAGTGACATATAAATTGTTTCTACATAATATTATGTAAAACATAATACTATAAAATTCTAGCTGGTTATTATATAATAATTATTAATCATATTAATTCAAGTAATAATTACAGAAACAATCTCAGTGGTGTAGATTGAGTAAACGTCAAAAAATATAAAATTGCCAAGGTATTTCGTTAATGATTTATTTTAATTTATTATACTGCATCTTAATAAATTTATTACTACTATATGTAAATTTAAAGAGTTTGGAAAAAATGAGTTCAGCACTCAATACACTTATATTTTATATCAGAATTTGTATCATGTTTACATCATAATCATGTTATTTGATTGTCAAAAATGAAGTAACACTTCATTTTTAAATTAAGTAACACTTTATTTTTTTCAAAATATTATTTTTTATTTCTTTTAGAACTGATTAAAATAAATTTGATTAAATAATGTTGAACAATAAGTAAATAAATACAATATACATTACTATAATACTATAAGTACAAATACAATATTTACTACTATAATACTATAAGTACAAATAAAATATTTACTACTATAATACTAGAAGTACTACCTAAATTTATAAGGATATTATAATTTAATTAGATGTCTGGGAACAAGTGCCGAAATTGTGGATCTACTGACATTGAAACTGATCCATCCAGAGGAGATGCAGTATGTACAGAATGTGGCTTTGTTTTGGAAGATCAACTTATTGTCAGTGAAACTGCGTTTAAAGAAACACCATCTGGAAATATGATGGTGCTTGGTCAATTTGTCGCTAATGATAGCACTGGCGGAGCTACAGGTTTTGGTGCAGGTATGTAAGTTTATAAATTATTAATTATAAAGAAATTATTATTGTATGAAATAGAATATTGAAAATGTAAATTTTACTTTGTGTAGCATACCATGTGAATGGAAAAGAATCGAGAGGAATAACTTTACAAAATGCAAGAAAAGGAATAACTCATTTATGTATGCAATTGCGGTAAATAATCATTTTTCTAAAATAGATAGACTAAATTCGACTTCTCTTCAATTATTTTATTAGCATTTTTACATATTTTTTACTTGTCCTTAGTTTGAATCAACATTGCATTGACACATCTATGAATTTTTACAAAATGGCCTTGAATCAACATCTCACTAGAGGAAGAAAACAAGCTCATAATCACGCAGCTTGTGTTTATATTACTTGTCGTACTGAAGGTACTGCACGTATCCTTTAAATCTTTAAAAAGTGACAAAGTAAAATATTTCAAATCTTTTTATTAAAATTTTATAATATATTTTCTGATACAATATGAAATATTCTTCTAATTTATAATTTAATACAATCAAATTGAGGAGTAAAATGATAACTTAACTCAATAATTAGATATGCTTATTGATATCAGTGATGTTCTTCAAATTTGTGTGTACGAATTGGGACGTACATATCTACGGTTTACACAAGCTTTGTGCATCAATATACCATCAGCAGGTGAGCACTTTACATATTTGGAATTTGCATGATATGTAAATAGTTTGATTCTTGCTTTTCTTTATTTACACTTTTTTTTTATTAACATGCATTAAACTATAACAGAAAACCATAAAACTCTGAACTAAATATTGCACCAGTTTGGTACATAGAGTGCTAAATTATTTAATCAGACGCGAGAATTTTAAAGAATCCCGAGTATGTTTTCTGTCCATTAAATACAAATCAGCTACAGAATTTGATTACACATTAATTATTTTAGATTTGTAAATTTGAGAGTTTACTTCGTAAAGCCAGTAATAATTGTAAGATTAGTGGGAATAGCAATAATTGATTAATAAAACAAAGTCTTGGTAAACTTATGTTACATTACTATTCACAACAATAAGGATAAGTTATATTACAGAAAAATCATTTGTCAAATTTTATTGAGAATATGCATTACATAATTAGTATAATCGTTCTAAAGAACAGTTAAGTATAGTTTTATTAATAATTTACTTACAAAGTGTGACAAGTAATCATAAGTAATCATAATCATATCTTCATACCAAGAGGAATAAAGGAATTTAAATTATAAACACTCATTTCGTCATATTTATTCTTCAAACATAAACTCAAACTAATATGTAATTTTCATCACAAATAATTATCACTACATTTGCTTATTTTTGGTAAAATGAAATACAACAAGGTTCATAAGTCATGTTGTATATTAAATGTTATTATAAACTATATATATATATTTATTTATAATATTATATATATAATATATATTTAATTATTATTAATTATATATTAATATTATACATAATATTATATATGCGTATTGTTGTACAATTTAAAATCAGAAAACATACAAAATGAAACGAAATAATTACTCAAATATTTGTAGTTCAGACATTTCGAAATGGTAAATATATATATATATAACACTTGTGCTTTTAATTAATCGATAATAATCATATAATATCATTTCAAAGTCTTTGATATTACTAATTAAAGTGTTCCAAAAATTTTAACTTGATGCATAAAAATATAACGTTGAATCACTATTCCGTAATGAGGTTCTTACATTCATTTATTGCTTCTGTGGTAACGGTTTTGTATCTTATATACCATACCATTACAAATATTTTACTTTAATATCTATCATTAAATAATTTATCAGCTATTACAATGCAAGGCATAAAGCTAAACCTATTGTTTTATCTAAATCTAGAGCGACTAATGTTAATATCAGACAAATATTTCATGATATACATATATTTCAAATTTTACTTTGAAGTAATGATGTAAAATTATGTTTCTGTTAGTAAAATGCCAATCTTGAACCAGTTATGAGGAGGTGCTTTTAAAATTTAATCATCATTTTCTTGTTTCTCACTGGCTGGATATACTAACAGTAGGAAGGCATTCTTTTGTACATTTTATTATTATTGGTATCATAGTTCATTGTACTTTCTAAACACTATTGGTTATTTTATAATATAAACTTTGGTGCCAAATTCTATGGCCTTACTAAATATAATATAATATAATTCTCATTACAAAATTAAATTATAATGAACAATAACTTTTAATTCATTAATACATGTGCACTTATCCTTGAAATTTTACTAAATTGTTTATTTTTTATTTATGAAAATTATAATAAATCATGAAATCATATAAAAATGAAATGTTGGTATAACGTTTTATCTAAAAATCTACATTTGAAAATTAAAATTTTTTCTTTTAATGAATCTATGTTACCACTTCCGGTATGTGTATATGCATAATTACAAAATAATCAAAACACTTAATTATTTATTATACTAAAAATTTAAAAAATTAAGAAAAGTAAAATACACTTTGTCTTATAATACATTTATATTGAAATAGTAAAAAAGCATAAAGAACATATTGTACAAAAAACAAATGTTCTTTTGTAGTGGCAGTTTCAATCATTGTATATTCCTAAGTTGTATTTTACAATTTTTGAAATACATCTTTTCCTATATTGGCGAAAATGATATATTCTATTCAATTAAATGACACTGTATACTGTTTACTTAATACTTTTTAATAAGATTAATTTACCAAATAGTGACTAAAGATATTAATAGTATTTGGTTAAAATTAATTATGTATTTTTTAAAATTACTTAATCTGTACTTACTTCGTTAGATTACTATCCAACAATGATACCAAAGACAGTAAATATTGCTTCAAATAACACTTGTAAACATTTTCCATCATTTTGCATTAATTTAAAGACCATTTTTATAATTTTGCCTTCTTAGATGTCTAATGGAAGTTCTTATATACTTTATTTATTTCTTATTTACAAATGATCTTTAAGTATTTCAGTTATGTTAGAAAGCAATTCGTTATCAAATAAGATTAAGCAAAAGAAAAGAGTAGATGCACTCTTTTTTTTTTTAGAAATTTCAGTTATTTAGATGAGTTTAAATTTTTAATTCAAATGTTCAAATAAATAATTGATACTTCAATATTGTTTTACTAGAAAAGTAGCAATAGTTAATTCTTTATAAATACATTGTGTTGTCTGTTACTAATATATAGTTTTTCTATTTTCATTTCAAGATATATAACAGTGTAAAAACCAGCTATTATTTTCTTGCATTTATACACGCTTATAGGTGGCTTTCGTGAAAATATATTTTTCCCTAAATTATTTAGCATATAATGAAAAAATGTTCTTTTCCCTATGGGATCTAGAGTTAAAACATAAATTGATAATAAAAATAGAAAGTCTAAAAATCTATTAGTCAAGAAGAATATTAACCGAAAAAGATATTATTTGTCTGTTTTATCTTTGTACTTAATGTAAGAAAACGTTCAATTGTAGATGTAAATATTCCGAAAATTGTAGAGCGCACCTATTATACAACTTTTTTGTAAACATAAAAGTTCTGTAAATTATTGAAAACAATTATTGTATAGAACCTCGAAAAATATCAAGGTACATTTCATAAATCATTAATTAAACCATTATTTCTGTGGTATACTTCCGTCAGTCATCTATTGGAGGTCCATAAAAAATTAGCTCAGGTATTTGTCCTCCCTGTACCCCTGTACCATTCGTACTTTCTGAACTGCATTGAAATTGAAAGTTTACATTACCCACTGTTATTTCTGACATGCCTTCCTGACCGAAATAACTTAACTCTCCCCCATCTAATATTACGCTAGCTGTATAAAAGCATTCTGGTTCAATTTGTATTGGATTTTCAAAATATACGTGAAACGTACTACTTGAACCATCAGAGAAAAATTTAGTGCTATTTTCTGATAAAATACACCCCAGTCTTTTTAGTTCAATTTTAATATTGTAATCTGCAGCACCAGATGAGCTTCCATACAGTCCAAAACCAACAACAAAAATCCTTTTGTCGACACTAAATTGAATGGAATCACACCGACCTCTGTAGCGCCATTGATTTGATCTGTATGCACACGACTGAAACCTATGACACACCTGTAAATAAGAAATTCATTAGTCCAATTTTAACTAACATGAAATAACACTAAAAAATAATTATTAAATGGTACAGATAATGATTAAGTAATTCTTAGTAATCTCTGGAAAATATTCTCTTTTCTACACTTGCATTTTAAAATTTACCTGAGTCTTTAAACCTTGTCGAGGTTTAATCGGAAAACAAAGTTGAGGTTTATTACTAGCAGTGAAATGCAGAAAGACATCAATTGTTTCTTGCTGTGTTAAGATTCCAGTTTGTGCAGCACTATTGGCAAATTCTTCCAAACTCATGGCAGGAAGTCTAATTAAATATAGAGCAGATCCTAGAATAGGAAATGAAAATAATCACACTTGTTTTATACTTTTAAAATATCTGTTACCATACTTACCCAATAATCGTCTCTGATGTGCTGCTGATGGTTCAAGTTCTTGCCTAATGCATTCTGCTGTAGCCCATCGCAAAGCGGCATCCCATATGTGAATTTCTTTACAGTTTAGTGTTTCTCGAGACAGTACAGATTCAAGAGTATGTATATCAATATCCACAAAACCATCTGATCTTAGTGCCATTTCTGCCTAAATAGTGTTAAGTTTTATGTATTTACAATAATTATTTTCACGTTTAAACGCATTTTATCAATTTTACACAATTCTTTAACTTGACAAATTGATCTTCTATTGTATGCACACGTTTCTTTATTATATTTCGTCATATTAAATTCAATTAAATTTCAATAA
Source organism: Agapostemon virescens (assembly GCA_028453745.1). Classification (NCBI taxonomy): domain Eukaryota; kingdom Metazoa; phylum Arthropoda; class Insecta; order Hymenoptera; family Halictidae; genus Agapostemon; species Agapostemon virescens. The sequence goes on from CM052086.1 coordinate 3,380,113, forward strand.
CATGAACAAGCAACATATAAAAGATTTAATTCTAAACAATACTGAATTATTCCTTGTAATAATTTAATCGAATTAAAACAGTTTAAAATTCCGCTAATGATTCAATATTTGAGCAATTCAGTTAAAAAATCTTTATAACAAAGTAATATAATTGTAAAATATTTTTTTTTAGTATTTATTATATATCGTATTAGATGCATGTAAAGTACTATTGTATTCTATATTAAAAATGATTCCAAATTGCTACATGTAACTACTATGTATGGACCATAAAAAATAAAAAAATGTAGAACAAAATATAACTGAAATAATTCAATCAAAACTCATTAATTTGAACATTATTATATTTGCTACAAAAAACTTTTATTATACTTTTACAGATATCATTTAAAAATAGAAAAATTGAGAAATATATTTTACATGAATATATTAAAAACGTAAGTGTATTGTTTGAAAATTAACTTAAAAATTTCTGAAAAGATGAATTTCATTTGATACAATTCATGGATTTTAAAAATAAATTCAAATTAGTGATATATCAATATTAGTCGTAAGTGATTGTAATTTTAGATACATTTAAATAATTTATGTAAAAAGTAAAAAACACTGTCTATTTTCCACTATGTAAAAAATAGTGTACTCTTTGCAATGTAGTACCTCTTGATTAAAACAGAAATATATGGATCTAATGTAGAGGTAGCATAACAAAGTAAAATGGGATGATAAAATATATAGCAAGAGACATTGAAAGCAACTGAAGTATCCTCGTAACTTTTAAATCAATAATTGTATTTGAAATATTTTTTAAATTATATATATATATATATTTTTTTTTCTTATCTTATATAATTTACATAAGAGATAATATTGTTATCAGATACAAAATTATTTTCAAAATGTAACTTAATATGACATACATGAAAATTTAAAAAATAATTTTTATTTATTTGTTTAACTTTTCACTATATTAACATTATGCGGTAACCTTCGAAAATTACTATAGTCATTTTTACTGTGTTCATACTCATCTGCAAAATTATCTTCATAAGTTATATTCTGTGTCACTTCAATTTCTAATTTATTATCTATAAAATGAGGTTCACTTCGAGTTCGAAATAAAGAAAATGACAATCGTTTGTTGCTAAATGATGAGAAACAATCATTTTCAGATAAACTTAGACAATGCGGTCCCATGGATGATCTATTCTTTATATTTATATAGTTACTATTACTGGACTTTACAGTTTTACAAGTAAATTCATGTTGAAATTCTTTTAGTTTTTTGTTTAGACAAATATCCCCGCAAGAGTAGAAACTTACAGTATGATCAGTATCATCAGAGGATAAACTTGATTTAGTCCTTAATGTCATATCTAAATTATCATTTAATGTAAAAGACTTTAGCATTTTTTGATTTAAACTTACTTGAGCATCTATTACTTCCCAGCAACGCTGCATGAGATCTGGTTCTTCAAATAAACGAGACTGGCTTAAAAGTAAACATGCATTCTTTGCTGTTAAACTTGTTTCTAAGTAATTAACACATGCCCTGGCTAGATGAGGGACTATGTACTTTTTGGCAACGTAAAGTGTTGCTAACACTGTATCTGCTTCTAATTGTACTTCATCGCAATACATATACCTGTTGAAAAAATCAAAGAAATTTTGCATAATTCGATTGAGAAATTGGTAAAAGTAGAGATTATTTACCTTAATAATGCGAGAAAGGCAGCTGGCTCTACATCTGGTACTTCTATATCTCTTTTATTCTCTGCTAATCCACCATAAAACATAGCATAAAACACAGAACTACCAGTAGCTAAAACATACTTGTGTGCTGGTATAGTCTGTGTTTGACCTGTCGATGGTACAAAATGTTATTAAATTTTAAATAATGAAATCTTTTTAAAACAAACGTTCATTTATTATTACCTGGACTGCCTACAATAAATATAATATCAGCCATCAAATGATTATTAAACATGGCAGCATTCCGTTCACGTACAGTTGGTTTTGTTGCTTGCCAATTAGGATCTACTGTACAGTCTTCAGGTGATGATAAGTGTAATTGAGTTATGGGGGATGATAAGGAAGACAAAGGCGATGCAGGAGCACTAAGAGGTTGGTTTATTGTTCCCTCATGTTGAAGTACAATGGAAGAAGAAAGTGGGCTTACTGTTGGTGGTGAATCTGATACGTACATTGGTAATGCCGCTAAAACATATATATATAATATCAAAACATTTTATTTGTAATTTTTTTATATCTTTTTTTAGTGATTGCTTTGAAATAATTCAAGCTATAAAATATTGTTTGTGACACTAGAAGTTTATACATCATATTTAAAGTACTTTAAAAGTTCTTAAATATAATTCTACTTAAAACAAAGTGAAAATTCCTTTGAAAATAAGAAAAACAAACCTTTCTCACGGTAATTTATTACAAAGTACATTTGTTGTTACTATTGCCTATAGATTATATTGAAAGGGAAACATATGTGTGTGTCATATAATGATGATAAAAGTTAATCGCTCCATATTAAATGACGTTAGTTACATATATGAAAATTAAGGCTCACATAATTGTACTAATAAGTTTTTATCCAAAGAAATGAAATATCTATTCTATGAGGGAAAATTTTCCATTATCTCAACTATACTATTGAGAAAAATACTGTTTCCTTCTGTAATAACGAGGAGGTTATAAACGCAAATAATACTATATATTACTACTATTACATATTATTATTATTTATTATTAGTTCTAGTACATATTAAAAACTTTCTGTAAACTTTTGTCTTCTTAAAATCATTCAAACTGTTTATTTATGTATATATTTCATTTCATCTGTTGTCGCTTTAAGGTGGAAGATTAATTTTCATTTAATAATTTTCCTAACGATATAAACGAACACCGTCAGATTATTATGAGTTTTACCGTTAGTGAACATTATTCCTTAGTTTTGACAATTGTTTTCAATAGAATCTTTTCGTTCTGTTATGACATAGTAAAAGATCGGTATCACTAAAGCTTCGGTGGCCCCCTCTTATTTTCGATCCTTACAACCACAAATTAAACGTATACACACGTATTTGTATGTATACATACACGTATCTTAAGCAAAACACTCTCTCATCTACAGTAAGACTTTGCAGTAATACTGAGTTCGGTTTGTTCCGCTTTCATTCGTGCAGTTTCGTAGGTGTTTCGTATATATACACGTGATGATATTTAGCATATGCTAAATAAATACATATGCATGTAGTTATTAATGGGATCGTTAAATATCTTTTTGTAATTTTCAAACCCTGCATCTACTAATAACATTATCAATTTCTACAGTAAAATTTGTTTCTTTATGATATAACGACAAACCGTTGTTTTATGAAACTATTATATAAAAATTATTGCTTAATTATGATAAAAACATTTTATTCCTGTTAAAATTATATAAATATAGAATATAAAAATGATTATTCTCAATTATTTTTACACATAATTTAATTACTCTATTTTCGTCGAATATTAACTTGTAATCGATTGAAAATATCTTTTCATGTGATAATATTATTCTATAATATTTTTAATTTAAGTTGTAATTGTAATAAATGTGTCGACAAATGCATATGTATAAAATTGGTACGAGTTAAGAGGCAAATTCGACGAACATAACTTTTCATATTTAATAATTTAATGCATAATTGTTTCATTAAGGTAAATAAGGGGGTTGAATGACATTCGTATGTACAATAACATCCAAAGTCATTAAGAGTTCTTTCAACGTTAAACATTTTAAAATTGAATTTATAATTTCTTTTTTGTATTGTATGATACTAATGGTTATTTTAGCAATAGTTTAAAACAACTGTATTATAAATACAATGCATAAATGCGACGTAAAATAATGAGCAAGTACAATAATATTTTCTATTCTTGTTGATCGTTATTCACAAGCATAGTGGTAAAAGTTACAATATTATAAATATAATTAAATAACCTAATAAGGAAGATTTTTATTTCCTTTATTCCCTCTTTTCTTCTTTAGTTAATTTAATAAATATACCTGAACGATGTTAAGATGGGCATTGCATGTTTATTTATATCAGTAATAAATGTCTCACCGTTATACCATGGATCAGTCTGGGTGACTGTGACGTTATCCTGGAAGCGTTTCATCGGTTTTGTTGATATTTTTGAGTAAAGATTTGACATCGCCATCGTCACTTTTTAAACTTGTTAACCGTTTTTCCTCAATCGCAGCACCAACCGATTTTGGATTTCAGTTACATGGGCGCCATGTCAGACGGGCGCTGGTTGAATAGTTCCGCACGTCGGTCGATAGACGACAACTTGGGGCACGCGCGTTCATGTATCGGGTGTTCTCTTAAAAAAGCGTATACTATAATATCATCTGCGCATGATTCTTTTCTCACAAAAGGTCTATATTAGAAAATCTTGGCTGATTCATAAACAGTATACTTATACGAAATTGATATTATCTTAAAATCGTACGAAGGCTGTAATTTCTTAGCCATTATGGCTTGAATTTTGTAAAGTTGCCATTGAAATTTAAACGAATAATCTTGAACATTTATATGAAATACATTATACAGGGTGTTTCGTCTGAAACAGGACACCTAAATATCTTCACTACCTCTGAAAATACAAAAAATGATGCTAACGTAATCTAAATGGTTTCAAAAGACGAATCGGATGGAAGAATCGTTTTTTGTAAATTGTAATTTTCTATTCGTTTCTCCAAGGTCACTCGTGTTTTTTTACATATATATACACACAGTTTTTGTTGTTGTATGTTATAGGAAACATTATTGTGCATACATCTATGTTTAATAGCACGACCTTCAAATGACCGTGAACTCTAAAATTTGCTAATTAATGCAGAACTTACTTTCAGCGACATTTCAGATTTCAACGGTAACAGGAATTCGACTATGAACTTGAACTTGTAAATAAACACATGGTATCATTCGTCTGCGTACATAGAGAGCGAGAGAGATATGCATTTAAGAGTTTGCTCACTGCTAGATTTCTCAGTGTATCGACGAGCGATCCATAATGCGTTATTCAGAACAGGAGAAAATTCAAATGGTTTTAATTTACGGTGAAGCT
>CM052086.1:3385742-3411416 GCA_028453745.1 Agapostemon virescens
GTCTCAAGGATGGGTCATAAATATGACAAAGTCTAGATTTTGGGGCCCGGTCGTTTGAAAGCCCTCACAGGCGACGACTTTCGCCGAAAACGATTCTATTAAGATGTATGTATTTTCCTTTTCTGTTTCTTAGAACAGGGGGAGGGAAATTGGCCAGTCGCATCAGTGGCCACGCGCGGCTCCCCCCTCCCCCTCGCCATAGCATGACTGATACTTCCGAGGGTGGGGTGGGGATATCACCCCATCTCAAGCGGTAAGAATTGCCTCCTCCCCCCGCCTTCCGTCCATCATCACTTGCATCGTAGTTTTGGGGGGGGGGGCAGCTCAGGTGGTAATCCAGCCTTGTCAAACGCCTGGTAAAAAACGGGTCCGCTTTGCAGGCCCTCTCCGCCATCTCCTGCGACATTGAAACGTCGCAGCCCCGAACACGCCGAACGTTTCCCCAGCGTGTGTCGCGCCGTGTCCAAGCCTTCATCCCAGGAGTGGCACTGTATCGCGGTTCCTTACCGCTCCGATATAAGTACTCTCCGAAACATCCATGTCTAGAGAGCGTCTGCGTCAGATGGCTAGGTTGGTTCGGACAATCTCACAGCTAGATGTGGAGGCGACATGTTTCCACCCCTATTCGGCTATCGTGATTGTCCGTACCTCGACCTTCTCCAGATTAAGCTCCCCCGGTGGACAGAGTAGGTCAGCTAAAAACCAGCCGCTCGCTCTGCTGACTCTACCGTTAGGGAAGCTATGCCCGCGAGGAGAATTGCGGCCGAACGTTATCCTGCGCGCTAAACAGCTCCCGCGAATACTCACCGCCCACGTGTGCTGCTAAACACCCCTTCCCTACCACCAATCGCCATCAAGTTGCTATCAAAAAGAAGACCAATCAACGAATCAACGCCCAGATGAAAGATACTATTTCCCTATTGGTTCAGAAAACAAGCGGAAAATAGGATAATAAAGTTTTTATTTTATTTTCGCGATATATTTGTTCGAAATGTATTTTGTACGTAAGTACTCCATGTGCAAAGCAATTTAACGCTCCACGGACAATCCGAACCAGCCAATATCCCTAAATCCCACCAGAAGGTACGTACACTATCGTTTTTTTTATTGGTCTGGCAGAATGAACACATGGAAAAGGAAGTTGACACGTGAGAGGCCTTTTCCAAACTCTTTACCTCTACCGTGGACAGTGCTAGACTAATTGTAAGCTCTAGACTCTCTAAGGTTCTAAAGCCGTGGGTACATACAAACGTAGATATTCATAACGATCCTACTTGTAGACGCATGCGCGTTGAAAATTGCTTACCAAAAATACACCAATGTCTTGCCTCTATAAGAACATTTCATGCTTGCTTTCTGATGGTATTCTGGGACGAAACTCTACTACTGTATGTCAACTGATACTATACTGAAAACAAATGTGTTGCAGTCACTGTATAATAACCAGAGTTATAATCGGAGTATAATTTTGAAATATTTTTAATCACTATATTATAGATTTTTTGGTAAGAATATACGAATACAATTTGAACAACATCAGTATATATTATCGATTTTGAAGTTTAAATTATGTTTTGTTATGGTTTCAATAGTTCTCTTTTTTTTATATTCAACTGCGAATTTAAGTATTTTATATTTATATTTCCATAAACAATGTTAAAATAGATCACCATTTTTTATAAAATTGTAGCGCATTGCTAAGAAATATATTAAAATTATTTTTATGATATTGAATCTATTCTTTTGGTGTCGATTCATCAAGCCAAGAATCTTGAATTTGGCAGAAGTTTGTCAACATGGCAAGCACTTCTTCGGAGCAAAATAATATTGCACAAAGGACATGGGAAATGTCAAATAATATTGAGATGGTCAGCAATGTTGATGAAATTTATAGATATGATCGGAAAGAACAACAGGACATACTAGCTGCAAAGCCATGGGAAAAAGAGTACATATTTTTTACATTAACAAATAGATATTATTTTGTATGTATTATTTATTACAGTCTTAAGCATTTTTATTTATTTTATAGCCCCCACTTTTTTAAAGACATAAAAATTTCTGCACTGGCATTGTTGAAAATGGTTATGCATGCTCGTTCTGGAGGCACTTTAGAAGTAATGGGTCTTCTTCTTGGAAAAGTAGCAGCAAATACAATGATTGTTATGGATTCTTTTGCATTACCTGTCGAAGGAACAGAAACAAGAGTTAATGCTCAAGCCCAAGCATATGAATATATGTCAGCTTATGTAGAAGCTGCTAAACAGGTATTTTTTGTGTTTTAAACATGTATTTGAAGTATTATATTTTCATTGATTGCCAAATAATTGAATAACAAATATTATATAGGATGCATCTGGAAACTGTGTACAAGCACAAAATGACTCCTCATAAAAAACGATAACAGAGATGTAGATAACATTTTTTCATTTGATGCTTAAGTTTAGGGAAGCTTTGTTCCATATGCAGTGTGAAACATTTAAAAGAGGCTACCTAAATAACTGGTTTGTTTTTGAATATAGATGAAAATGCATCAGACCAAATTTACTTGGTATAGAGGAGCTATTTAATGTTACTAATCTGTGGAGGTGTTGAAAAGATATAAAGGTCAACTCTGTTTTTCAAAGTGCAATGGTATGGTTTTTTATTTAGTGTTTTAAGATGAATACAAAGATTTGCTATAAAAATCATTCATGGTCATTTAAGGTCTCGTTCAAAGCACTTTTATTTGAGTACTTTAATGATTTACACGTAACATGTTATTTACATATACGTTACTAGTGTTCAAAATTTTGATCTAGAACATGGACTTACATTGCATTTGTATCAAGTTTGCTTATGAGCTTGCTCTGTAATTGTTGGTTTTTTGTGGTGCACTTGTACCCCAAATTTTTCCCACAAACACAAATCCAGAAGTGCCAGATTTGGTAACTGTGCTAGTCATTTCTTACTTTCTAATTAATCAATCCAACAATCTCCAAAATTGCTGTTCAAAAATTCTGTAATATTTCTTGCTGAATGAGCAGGACATCTATCCAGTGAAATGTCCATTAATAATTCTGTCAAAACTTCTTTTACTATCCTTTCTCGTTGACTACTGAAAATATGACCCAATTATTTTATTATAAGGAAGACTGCACCAGATGTATACAGACCAAGATCTCTGTTTATCTATGTCTCTTAGCCATTGCGAATTATTATTAATCAGTGTACATTTTGCAACAGTTAACTTCTTTGTGGTTTGTAAATGTGGCTTCATCTATAAAGAAAATTTTAATGAACATTTCATCATTTTCCAGTTTTTGAAGGTCTCATTTGCAAAATTGTAAACGCCTTTGAAAATCATTTTCACGTAATTGTTGATGAAATAAAATATGGAATTGGTAAAAGTTGCTGATATGAATGTGGTAATATTTATTTTTAAAAATTGAACACAGATTAAGTATTACGAAACTGTCAACTAATCTGTAGTCAAACTACTAATAATATTTGTGGATACTAATAAGCGTACCATATAATTGAATGTTTGTTTATATCCTGCAACAATAAAAAAAGACACAAAAGTATTCGTAGAGTGCTTTCAGACGATTTATATATTCTACTGAAATTGACTTTGAGTGACCATGAAACAGTATCTAAATGTAAGTAAACAACCTTATTGTTTCATATAAGAAAACAAAGTTGAAGTAATTTTTGTTTGAAGCATTTTCTTCTATCTTCAAAACCAAGCGAATTATTCAGGTAACCTATTTTATAGGGGATATTAAAAACAAACCATTCAACATTTACATAGTATACTTTTTCTGACATTTTGGCATGTCAGAATCACGACTATCATATTACTAGCTTCTCGATATTTATAGAAGGTGACACTTGACATCTTACTGCAGAGTCGCATATGCTCTTGAAAATTCCACACTTCATATAATTATTATGTAATTATTCTAAGTCATTTATTGGTAAAGAATACATTTTACTTTTAAAATGTTCCCATAAAAAAAGTCTGAAAGGTTTAAATCAAGGGATTGTGGGACTAAGTATCTGATCCACACATCAAATACATCTTTATCCAAACATTATGTTTAAGCCTCTATCGCATTACGCACGTAGTGATCTGTGGAACCTCATCATGCATATATCATATCAATAATCTTTTTACCAAAGATATATCATTCGAATACTGAGGTAATATATTCAACAAAAAATTGAGATAAGCAGCATCTGAAAGCCGTCTTAGGAATATTATGGGGCCAATGAGGTGACATCTGCTATTTCTTCAGTAAAGTAACACTAACAATATCCACAATCGAGGGTTTATAGATATTGAGGTAAACATCCTATATGATTGAAACCAGCAAGTCAATCTTGATGCTAACATACAAAAATGCTTATATCTCAGAAACGGTTGACTTTTTAAACTGTGTTCACTAAGGCTGTTTATACTCAGTGTAACGTGTCCTATATATTACACAAATATTGAATGGTTATTTTTTAACATGCTCTACGTAGAAAACAGAAAGAAGTAACACATATTACCCAATATTCAGGTATCCATAACTGGACCTTCACAATTTTATACAAGGGTAACATTGTTAACAATTATAAAACAGATTTGAAATTTTCTCAAAACTTATTCATAATTTTTTAGTACATCCTGCATATATACAAAGTCTAAACCATTAATTGGACAGTTTTTACTACAAAACTTATATTGTGGTTGTGTGACAAAACTAATGCCAGTAACTTTAATTTGGATACAGCAATACATAATATTCTACATTTAAGTTTATGTTATATTACTGAAAGGTTGGAAGACAAGAAAATGCAGTTGGTTGGTATCATAGTCACCCTGGATATGGTTGTTGGTTATCAGGTATCGATGTATCTACTCAAATGCTCAATCAAAATTTTCAAGAACCTTTTGTTGCTATTGTTATTGATCCTGTCAGAACAATATCTGCTGGGAAAGTTTGTTTGGGTGCATTTCGAACTTATCCAAAGGTAACATATTTAATATGAAATATTAAAAATATTGTCAAAAACAATGAAAAATTTAATAACTTTTTTCATAGGGATATAAACCTGCAAATGAAGAACCATCAGAATACCAAACAATTCCATTGAATAAAATCGAAGATTTTGGTGTTCACTGCAAACAATATTATTCATTAGAAGTGTCTTACTTTAAATCGTCATTAGATAGACGTTTGTTAGACTCCTTATGGAATAAATATTGGGTGAATACATTAAGTTCGTCTAGCCTTCTAACAAACGCAGATTATACAACAGGACAAATATTTGATTTATCAGACAAATTAGAACAGTCGGAAGTTGCACTTGGAAGAGGATTTATTTTAGGTGGAACAGCAGATCCCCATGAACGATGTTCAGTAGAAAAACTAATTAAAGCAACAAGAGACAGTTGTAAGACAACAATTGAAATCATTCATGGTTTAATGGCACAAATAATTAAAGACAGATTATTCAATCAAGTTGGTTGTAAAAATACCGTTGACATTCAAGAGCAACAATAATGAATTTTATGCATAAAGTATAAATATTATTCAAAAGAGTAATTGTAATTAATGTATGGAAATTTGTAGTAACAACAAAATACATATAAGCGTCTGATTTGAATTTCTTTTTTATTACAAGTGTTATTTTTTTCATTAATATACAGTTCAATAAAAACTATCTCATACTGATAACAAGAGAAGTTAATAATAATGATTTAAAAGATTAATGGAATAAAAATACATTTTATTTTCACACCTCGGTTCTAGAAAGTATATACACATTATCTGTATCATTATTCAATATCTTCACAATTGATAAATATATATTAATACATACATACATACATACATGTTTACACACATACGCAATATATATAGACACACATATATATGTGCGTGTGTGTGTGTGTAATTATATATACTTGTATGTACACACATACATATATATATATATATTTATTTATTCATTAATTAATATATTAATAAATTAATATATTAATACATATAATATATATTTATAAAACTAATATAATATTGAGAACAAGTAGGCAGAGTACACCCCACAGAAGGGCTGACACTGTGTCACAGACTTAGGACAAGGCCACTCAGAAACGCACCCACCTGTTCTAGAATTATACACCTTTGCATTCATAGCGCACAACATATAAGGGACGGAGCTAAAATGCATACAATTATATTGATAATATACTTACTGGTATGTTATGATCTTATGTTACGATCTTAAGAGAAATTCAGGAGAAACATAATGAAATTCTTTTTCAGTTATTCAGCCAAAATACTAGATTCTTCTTTTATATTATTAGACCTATTAATACTTAAAAAACTATATGTTTATATAATATTATAGTAAAGTAAATTAAATACAATTTTAAGTACAATTGTGTACCTTAACTTCATTTACATAAAATCTTGGAAAAAAATACTTGCAAGATCACTATTGCTACTTTTTACGCATGTCACTTTTATTTTGCGCGATCTTATTTTCGATATAGACGTACGATCTTCGTCGCGATTTTGTTTCCCACAAAAAGTGAAATGTCGTGTATAAAAAAATATGAATTTTTTCGAAAGGAGTTCAATTCGCCCGTACAATTTTGAAGTTTATTAAATTGTAAGAGAGGAAATCTTGAGCTTCGTTGAACTCAATATTTCATTATAAATATTTCACGAAGTTCTATAATAAAAAGGAATGTAAAAATATTGTTCTGTATGATGTTTATTAAACTTTTACTATTTATGAAAATTTCTTAATGTTTCTCTAAAAAATGACGTCATTCAAAATCTAAAAAAATTGTCATCAATGATCTTGAAATTAATATTTCAAGTTAAATAATATTCGTTATAATTTCAAGATACTATTTTTATTACATTGGAATTTGTTTCCAGAATTATATCTTAGTAAATTTGTAATATATTTTTGAAGCAATATTTTTCCAATATATGCATTAATGTTTACGAGAAATTTACTCTTCTTACAAAGAAAAAATATAATGCTGTTCTTAAAAAAATAATACAACAATCAACCCTCAACTAGCATGAAAACACATTAAAAACTGTATAAACATCACACATAATGAGGCGTAAATGTGGATTGTAACAAACATACACGCTACATGTACATGCTTTTGTACACCCCCTCCTTAAACAAAATTTGAGTGACAGAAACATAAGTTTTTTGTTTTTATTAATTATTGAAATGTCAACTATATCATAAATGTATGTAGTAAAGAACCCCATTTTACACTTTTTATAATAAGAATTTAATCACTCCTATATTACTGCAATTATTTATGTATTTACAAGGCATTCGCGTTCATTTATTACTTACAAATATAGGTAGAAAAGATCAATTATTACAGCAAGATTTGAGTGCTTATCGTTGGTAATTTGGGCAGCAACATTTTAACAGACAAACACCTTTCACTATCAATAATTGAATGATTTTACTCTATGTCCTGTTGTGATTCTGTCTTGCAACCAGTTTTTTAAACTATCTTAAACAACAAGTTATAAACTAAATCAAAAACCATAAGAAGATAAAATCAACAAATCAAGTAACAATGTTGCATGTAGTATTATTATTTCATGTTTCTATATTCAATTAGAGAAAATATTTACACCTCTCATACATGCAGCACAGACAGAGAAATTTTACATTCCTTTCTTTGTTTTTAAATTTAATCGTTTCACTTCATTAACGAATCTATCGATTTTGAAAAACTTTAAATTAAATATCATACCATCTGCCCAACAAGCGTCATATAAATTAATTACAAATATATTTATATAATAAATGACCTAAATATAACGGTTTATGAACAATTTTTTGAAATTAAAGAAAATAATGTTGTATTGTGCAATTGTTTTTAAAAGTTTGAAAAGTATTTTGTTTTTGTATACAATGAAGATACTAGTATACTCTTTTCATTAAAACGTGTTTACAAAAACTGTTGTACAAAATATAATGAGAAGTGTACATTTTCTGCTGTCTATTAAATTTAAGGTATGGCTAGTGAGCAGATAAAACGTACTTTTACGTATGTTATAAAAACAAAAGAATTAAAATTCATTAGAAGTCTGTATCTTATCAAATTCGTACCATGTATGATCCATTATCGATTTAATTAACCGGAAATTTTTGTGTCAAACATGTTCTTTTATCAGTATGTTTCTTTTTACCCAATAAAGAAATGAAATTGAGTTCAGTCTATTTCAAACTCAATTACTTATTTAGACAGGCATATGTACAATTGTGTTCCTTGATATATGTTGTCACTGTAATGCCAACGGAGGAAAGTTATTTACTTCTGTTTGTTCCAAGACTGGTCCTGATGATCCAGTATAAGAGATGCGTAATCTCATTCTTAGAGGTACCTGATTCGAAGAAATATATACAAATCATGAATAGAAAGTAAACCGCTATTGTTTAATTATAACCTGATATACTAACATGCAAACTCACTTTGTTGATATTTGTAACTTTCAATACTTGTATAACTTGCCCAGATGGAGGAATGACTGTGCTCGATGGAGACAACATTTGTAGTTGGAATGTCTGAAAATGAAAATAGTTTATTAAACGTTGCTATAAATTATGAAAAGTAAATGTATACCTTAGGAACTGCTGCTTGAAACAGAAAATCAGTTAGTATAACATTTCCAGAATTTTGGGCTGACATGTTTATAATCAATAGATCTGCAATATCTGGTGGTCTTTCTAATTTGAAAGTTATTTTAAGACCTGCTTTATCCAAAACAACCATAGTAGGCGTGTCTGAAAATTAAAAGTATAATACTAATTACAGCAATTACTACGAGTAAAAATTATACACGCAATATAATGCTTTATATTAATCTACACGAACCGTTTTGAGTTGATGATGAATTAAGTAAACCATCCACTAAAAAGTTGTTCGTATTCGTAGGACTGAATATTTGTGTTGGCGTTTGCGCCTGTGGCAGTGTAGATATAGATGTAGATGTAGGTGTTGATGTAGATGTAGACGTAGACGTAGATGTAGACGTAGTTGTAGATGTAGATGTAGGGGCACTCAAATCCAAACTACCAAGTAAGTCCAACAGATCATTATTGTTTACTACTGAAGTTGTAATTGCAGGTGGATTTTTATTTGACAATGTAGAAGTGACCCCAATATCAGCAGTTCCAAGCAAATCTAAAAGTGCACTCTACAAAATACAAAAAATGTTATATTCTTTTATTTATACATAGGCGGAGACACATGCACGCATACACACAGGGCGATTCTGCATGTAAAAACAATCGACAAAAAAAGGAATAACATTTTTTCTTTTGATGCCTCGTTTTCGAAAAAAATCAAGTTTAAAAATTCATCGGATTCGCGTGCTTTAGCATAGGCAGAAAATAGAATTGATTGGTCATGATCAAATTTGTCAGAGTGGCAATTCCTATCTAGTAGTACACTTGCTACATTTTTATACTCAATTTTCTCGAGTACGAAATGCCGAGTGAATAAATGTTATACCAACGTTTTTCCTTTTTTTTTTAATGTAGAATCACCAGCAAGCCGATTGTATTACGATATCCGCCGAATCTTCATGTATAATAGAAATTAAGTTGCTTAATACGTTCTGTGCCATATGTATCAACAGTGGTACACATTGATATATTTATTTAATGCGCTGAAAAGATATGTTTTATAATAAGTTTATAACTAAAAAATTGTAGTCACACATCAAATGGCCTGAATGTAAAGTCGAGCAAAATCAGTTTGGCATGAAACGTATTAAACGAAACCGAGCAGTTCGAACATATTACAAAAAGTGATTTGAAAGAATTATGTGACACGAATAATTCTAATAGAACATCTCTTAAGCAGCTAGATCCTTTCAAAGTACTCGGTTTTTCAAATATTCAGATTAGATTGGTTATTGGATATGCATGTGTTTCTAATAATAATTATATATAAAATTGATATTATACGCTTGTCTCATAAAAATGAAGATCGTAATTTAATTATTGTAATTACAAGGTGAATTAGACTTTATCAAATGTTATCAGACACAGTAAAAAAACCAAATAGGGTTGAGAAAATGAAATTGTCAACAAGTATCTATTGGTTACTCGTGTAGGACACGCGTTCACAATTATTTCTCAGTTTATAAATAGGTCCAGATGTGTAATCTAAACCAAGTATTATTTCTTTATGTGATGTAGATTTTTTATTGCAACAAATTGCGTCGATACTCGATGTAAAACATAAGGTAAGTGTAAAAATAAAAACAACTTATGTTCTTGCATCAAATCCTGTAAGAACTGGCAAGTCACGAAAGATTGCTTGTTAGAAACACGCGTTAAATTACATGTCGTATTTGGATTGAAGACAAGAACAATGTCGGAGATAGCAATAAAAATAGTTTAGGTGAATGCAATTTTTAAAAACAATTAGCTTAAAAGCAAACTAAAAGATATGCAAACCAACTCTTTTAAATTTGAAAAATGGTCTTGGTACTGAACATCTGACATTATAAATCACCAAATGATTTGTAAAAAAAAAATGAAGTGTAAAACAGACTATGAAGTTTGGAGTAGGTCGTATAATGTGTTAGTTAATAATGTTTTAGAATCGAATGTATCATGTATAAGAACATTATATAAATATTTTACAAAGTTATTTATCGTTAATTGTTAACTCTATGGAATACAATGAAGAAAAAATCATATTTCACTAAGGCAGGGTCCCAACATACATACAAAAGACATAGTAAATAAACAGGTGCGAAAATCTAAAGTTTTCTCAGAATCAGAAATTATATAAAATGTAATAACCAATATGCCACGCAAATTTGGTGTATTAAAAAGAAGTAAAGGATAATGGAAAAAATATAAATTTAAAATCACACTTAACTAGGTCCTAATCCAGATCCTAATACTTAATACCTAATCCAGACAAAAAAGTTAATGTGCAAAACTGTAAACGTTATGTTAAGTTCCTATTTTTGTAAAATATTCCGCATATTGTACACATAAAAATGAAAGAAGCTATTCCATACTGCTAATTATATTCACTTTGTAATTGTAATCACATTTGAATTCATAATATTATCTTTATTTTTATGAGAAAAGCAATGTATATATGCACTTTTAGTCATCACTGTATATTAATAGCCTTTTAAACATTTGTTCTATATGTAATTAAAAATTAATCAACAATCGAGCTTAAATTTAACGTTAGATTATATGCATTACAAAGTATTCAATATAAACTTACTGAATCAGATGGTGGCGTACTCGTTTCTAAGACTGTTGATTTTTCTTCTTCTGGTTCTGGTTCACCGTTCACCATACCAATAATACCATTAGCTTGAGGTCTTGCTGTCTCCATTGGAGGCATTCTTTCGAGCAACGCAGGACGAAAATGATCATATTTTCTAAACAATTGCGAAAACTCAATACCCCGTTGCTGCAACTCAATATGTAAATTGCTTCCAAACGTATCAATTATTTGACGTATTTTCCTGTAATATTGATAACTTATTTTATGTAAATGTGCATATGAGAGAATATAATATTAATAAGCATTAAAATTATAAATATTACTTACTCGTTTCCTTTTTGAAATCGCGTACTAAGTTTTGTAAGAGACAATAACGTGTATTGTTTTGTAACAACTGTATTTTGTGGACTCCATAGTAACCTTTGATAGACATCGATAACTTCGTCTTCTGTTAACTAATATGAATTTAAAAATTATGATTTACTTGAAATTCAGAAATTAAAGATATTTATATAAATTATCAAAAAGAATAACTGCTAATACATAAGAAATTTACGAAACATATCTTGGACAAAACTTATACAAATTTGTATACATACACTGACTGGAGCATCTGCATCTTCCGTTGGTGGCCCATACAATAATAAATCACCATATTCGCCAATGCACCACGTTGCTACTTGAGCCAAAGGTTGTTTATCAGACGTATCTTTCTCCAATGCTTTCCACAACGCACTAACAGCATAACCTTGTTGTGATTGTGTTTCCGAAATTAATTGAATAGTACAAGCTACTACGTCATCTCTAACATAATTACCAGCCTGAAAAATAATAATCTAATGAAAACATCGTACAAGTACATATAACAAAGAAATAATCTAAAGTGTTCCAATTAAATCTGTAGAAGCTAATTATTTGATACTACAAATCAGTTACCACAATTGAGCAAACTTCTCGAGAGATAAAAACTTTCTTTATATTATTATTTTTATAGTTTACGAGGTATTACGCGTACATATACTCGATGAAAATGTTACAATATTAAAAGTTATTAATATATCTACTTGTGGCGATACTTGTTTCGTTTTCTTTGTATATTATGTAGGTTGTTACATTTATATAAATTTATGTATGTATCTCTTAAATTGATAGTATAAATAAAATTCGTCCTTGACAAAGAATTTGATCTCCATAATTTAAGAATTTCTATACCTTCAATAGTTACAGAATAATTTGCTTTTATACATTTAGCTGGAGTACACTATAAATAAAAGTATAAAGTAAATTACATACAGCAACAAGAACTTTAAACAATGTTTCAAGATGCCAACGCTTATTAGGTGCGAATCTTTCTGCAGACATCACTATATTACTACTGCATTGAGCTTTGAATTCTGGATCAGCACGTTCCAAGAATAGTAACAATTCCTTCATCATGTTCCTAATATTATTAGTGTTTACAAGTGCAAAACTAAGTTCCATTGCGCGTCTTCTGATCGATACATCTGGGTCTTTCAAACATTCCTATATAACAATATACAAAATGTATCATTCTAATTTGAATATTTCTGAATTGTAGAATACATAAATATAAAACTATTACCAGAATCGTTGAACGATGCCTTTGTACTGCACTTGTATCTACATACACTGTTTTCAATAATGTGTTCAAAGCAACGTATCGAATATTCTTGTCATTATTTAATAAAAATCGGCCTAAAATATTCACTGCCAACACTCGAAGTCCACTCTCTGATTTTATGTCCATAATGGATAATACAGTTTCATACAATATCGTATTGCCAACATTCTTGCTAGTCTCCGTATTTGTTGCAACTTGAGCAAGTATATCGTTCATAGCTTCAGATGCTTCAATATCATTGCGTCCCAAAATTCGCAGAAGACGTAATATTTTAACCTGAAGGAAAGGATCAGACACTCCAGACACATCATGCTCTGGTGAGTATCCGGCTAAGATCAAGTTCTTGAGAATTCTTACAAGATTTGGCACAATCTAAAAAAATTATTTAATTTTTAATTAAACAGAATTGAAGAAATGTAATTTGTGTAAAACTTGTGTAAATGTGATTTATTAAACATATTAATTAATATATAAACAGTTAAATGGAAAAATCTAAAAATATATATAAAAAATTCAATATAACATTTTCACATTGTATATTTATATTTAATACTGTACACAAATATGAAAGGAAACGTAATTCCACTTTTAAGATAAAAAGTATAAGCTGCTAAGTAAAAAAAAGGCTTAAGATATTAATATTGTTCTGTCTTAAAAAGAAAAAAACACTACATAAAAAAAATGCAAAATAAAATTTTTTTAGAAACGATTGCTTAAAAGCTATATTTCAAAAAGTTAAAGATGTATAGAGTGTAGGCAATCTTATAGATCATAATAGGAATAAGATAAGGAAGAATTTAAGGCTTAAAATTACTAAAAATTACAGAACTTTTCATAATAACTTACTTTTCTAACAAAAAGGTGAATCTGAATTTCAGTTAAATTTCGATTAAACATATTTAAACTCGATTAATATTCTAATTAATTATTTTAAACAGTGATTACACATTTTTGCTGCATAATAAAAGCAAAAATTATTTCATATCTCTTCTACATATTTTAAGCCATAAAATCTGCCTTGCTCCACTGTCGCTCAGATTTACTGTCAATCCTGTATACTATATATAGAAAAACTACATGTAAGAAATACATATTATTTTTTCAATATGTATGTATACTATTTTGTTTATTCAGTGTGTAATATAGTATTAAAGAAACGTCGTAATGATTCAAAGCAAAACAATTAATTTTAATATTCCATTGCAAACATTAGTTTGCAATAGTACAAGCACCTTTTATTTCATGCAACTTGTTAAAATATATTGTATAATTGTAACACCTTCATGACATGAGAAATCAAATGACATTTAAAATTTTAGTGATTATAACTGAAATCGATCTTTTAAGTAGTAGACTATTGTAGTAATAATGTAGTTAAAAAGTAACAAAAGCCCAATAAAGGATAAATATATTTCCTATCAATAAATTATATTTGAATATTTTATATCATTTAACGAAAAAATTTTGTTTCAGTATATAATTTTAAGTCGGTATACGACTAAAATTACAGTAACTGTGAAAAAGATATAACATTGATAATTAAATCATACTTCCTAAAAATATGATCACAGCATCATATTGTTATAACACGCATGCATTTATTCCTATATTTTATCATGAAATATTAACAAGTTGTACTGGCGTATTTGACTTGAATAATGACATAGTCACAATAAAGAAATTACATAAAAGAAAAGAATGAAGTTTATAATAAGCAAACATGCAAAAATATAAAATATGCTTGTATGCATTTTACCTCTCGATGGCCGCATTCCTAAGGAAGACAAAACCATACTTATATTATGAATATTATCAGGAATAAAAAATAGATTATACGATTATAATTCTTTTTTAGTATAATAATATCAATCACTATCATCATTCTTCACTTTTATCATATTATTGCTTTTGATTAAATTTTTAGGAAATTATAAGTATGATACTATAAAAAGTGTGTGTGTGTGTCGCCTGTGTGTGTGTGTGTGTGTGTGTGTGTGTGTATGTGCGCGCGCGCGCGTGATTAGTCATAAATGCACAGGATATGTAGCAGCATCAGATAGGAGAAAGTTAAGTAGGTTATTCTTCAAGACAATAGAAATTAAAAGAGAGAAACGACTTCGTTTTTTAATTATCAATAATTGAAAATCTCTCCAATGCTCCAATAAGACTGTAGGTAATATAAGACAGAAAGAGTGCAACCACTCGTGTATGATATGAAAATCAAAAATAGAGGCTTGCATCGCTATTGATAAACTTTAATTGTTAACAACTTGAAAAGAATACTGAAATCGTAACAGTTTATTTACACCTTACTTTGTTATTCTCTATCTCAAAGCACTATTCTTTAAATTTTTTCACATATTTTACCAAACACTCTATTTATAGACTTCTTTCTATAACTCTTTTTCTTTGAAGTAATTTTAGTTTATCTAATAGTATGAATAAACCTTTACTAATGCTACTAAATTTAATGCTTTCGTTTTTATTAGTACCACTACAATCTAAACTGCAACTATCGGACTAACAGATAAAAAATAGCAACATCAAAGAACAAAGAAATTGTGTTGGAGAAAAAAATGTATAATCTTCTTTGATGCAATGACTTCAAATCTCTCAATAATATTCAAACCATCTAAATATTCTACTATTCTTTGTATCGATGCTAATATTTGTATATGTCTTTAAAACATGTAAAATTTACCTTTTTAAAATGGTTTAACGTATCAACACTGTTTTCACACATTTCTGTGATAAGCGTCACACCCGTAATTAAAACTCCATGGTTTTTCTCTGTGATTAAGCTGCGTGTAGCAGGCAAGAACATTTCCATTAATTCTGGTACACGTCTAATGATTCTAAATGCACAAAGAGCTGCTTTTTTTCGAAGGTATGCATTTGGTGACTTCATCAGCCTTTCAACTTCAGATGCCAAATCTCTTGCCATTTCTGGTGATGCAATTGCACCCAAGGTGCATAAGGCTAAACCATTAACAAACTGTGTTGCACTATTTAAATCACTGTAAAAAGTAAAAATGATTACTATGAGTATTTTCCATTAGTAATGAAAAGAAAATATTTTCAAAGTAATAAAATGGAAATGTTACTTTTTCAAGCAATTTGTAATTAAAAGATGAACATCCTGTCGTTCATCTAACAGTAACATTGCGCCTAAGTAACCAATTCGTTTATCTGTAAACCTTGGAGATGCAATTAGTTTCAAACATTCTAATTGACCAAAATGTGCTGGATACCTAGAAAATAATTAAGCATATTAATACTAATAAAAATAAAATTACTCAAATTGTTGTATTAAATATATACTTGATTATTGAAAAGAATCTATACAAACCCAAGCATATGAATGTACAAGAGCTTTGCAATATTGCGACATCTCCACACACTGTCTTCTTCTCTAAATGTAGATCGAATATATGCACATTCTTTGTTAACAACTGTTCTCTCTTCTGCTGCAGTGCGAGCAGCTCTTATTTGTCTGATGAGATCCCTCAGCCGTGTTGGTGCAGGCATTCTAACTGTTGAGACTTTTAAATTACACATATGTTATCAATTTTAGTGTTAGTGGGATTTAATGAGTTAATTGCTCAAGCTAAAGATGACACTCATACTGAAAATGAAGTTTCATAGTAACATAGTAAACGATAGTATAAATATCATCAAAGGCAAGAAGAATAATAAGAGTAAAATCTACATATTATAAAATACAACAAATGTAAATTTAATACAACAAATCTTAACAAATGTTGATTTAAATATTATGTTGTAATCCATGTTTTCAAATTATTATTAAATGTGTGTAAAATAATAGTATTTCATATAAAGCGATATATGTATACACACGATATGTGAATATGTATGTGCAAGTACGAACAAAAAATAGTAAGCAGAGAGTATGAAATATTAACCAAGTTAATCAAGATATTCAATATTTTATGAGCAATACACTCACCTCTTTCAACTGCATCATTAATAGCTTGTTTTATGGAGGCCATGTTAAAGGCTGGGTTAAACCTGTAACGTACACACCCATGCTATTTTATACACACAAAACATTTACATACCATTTGCTTTGTTGTGCAATGACACCTGTGATTCGATTTTAGTCGTTATATTCTACTAATTTCAATTAACAATACAGGACATAATAGCAAAGAAACTAGTTAAATCAAAGTGAAATATTATTTGCCATAGTAAAATGAAGAAACTATTTCTTTAATTGAAATATAAAAAATTGTATCAATAGGAAATGAGTTAAATCGATTAATTTTCTATGCCATTATAGAATAATTACTTGAATAGAATTACAAGAATTACAATGGTGATGATCACTATTGAGTGATATTATCAATGATGTCTAATATATTTAGAATGAATTAT
This sequence comes from Agapostemon virescens, assembly GCA_028453745.1. Taxonomy (NCBI): domain Eukaryota; kingdom Metazoa; phylum Arthropoda; class Insecta; order Hymenoptera; family Halictidae; genus Agapostemon; species Agapostemon virescens. The sequence goes on from CM052086.1 coordinate 3,403,073, forward strand.
TACCCATGTTCTGACGCATTCATGGTTTCACAGCGTACTTTTCAAATGTGTATGACGAGCTTCGGTAATATTAATGATGTGAAGCTGAATATGGAACACGAACCGTTTGCTTCCTATTGGAAAAACGTCAGGCAATGTTATGAAGTTGTACAAAGTTATTTTCAAAAATCTTAAACAACTATTTTTATTACGTAAGTTAACTAAAACTATGTTGATGTTCTCCGCCCTACGTGTTTAAATATAACAATGAAATGTTTACACAATTTCGGTGGTGATTTTCCATTTAAAATGATAGTTACATTTGAAACATATATTAGAAAGAATAGATAAATTTACTACGTTGTTTTCAACGAAATAAATGATATATGATATCTAATGTGAAATTTCAATTTTCCTTTGTCTGATATTTTCAATATAGTTTTATAAAAGAAAATAAGTTTAAGAACAAACTTGTTTTGAAGGTATCATATAACTGTAAAATATATTTATAATTGAGTGTATTAGTAATTATACAAAGAGATATATACAATAGACATATAACCGAATCTCGTTGTATCATAAAAACAACGAGCATGTAATGCGTTCCTTTGACAGACGGAGAGCATGAACCTTATACTCGATTATTTTTCACGGCACACAAAATAACCGGTTTCACTGACGAGATCTAAGCACTCGATGAAAATGTGTGTTGCAGTGCATGCAATGGATATTACCTAGTTTTTTAATGTCATTCGACCACGAATTCACGTGTTATAAAAACGCGTCGCGGTCGCACGCTCGCACAAGTCGGCAGCATATTGTAAAATGTGTAAACCGGTTATATAAAAGATTTGTTCGCACTGAAGGGCATCGAACCAAGGGTTAGTTTTCTAGCTGTCAAACAATACCAAGTCAAGGACGTCGTTTTCAGGAAACTCGAATCCGGAAATCGCGCAACGTTTACGACGTTTACGACGTTTACGACGTATGTGTAACACGGCACGAAGGCGCGTCGTGTGTCGTGTGTCGTGTATACCGTCGTCGTGTCGCCCACCTTTTACACGCAAGTCGTATGACAAATACGGCGAGAAATGCCTCGCCTCCCAGGGCGCGAGTCGTGCGCCCTCACTCACTTTTGCGCTTTTGCATAGTCTGTCCTGCACCTGGGTATATCGGTCTGTATTGGTTTGTATATACACATTGGATTCCGAGTAGTTTCTTCCAAGCTGGATCTCAATGATCAACAATACGTACCGTAGAAAACTTCAACTTGCAACGAGGGCTAATCAATTCCAGAAAAAACCATAGACATAGCTAAACTGTTCACGGTCGTTTAGCCTATCGCGCGGCAAACACTCTCCTCGATAGTCCGCGGTATTCGCGCACCAAAAGTCAAGATGGCTACCTATTGTCACTGACGTTGTCCCTGATAATACTGTCACATATCGCTGTATGTTGTCGTGACCGATTTTTACGTTGCCCGTGACTTATGATCGTAGACGTTGATGGATACATTCACCAATTATTGTTATTACATTGAATTTAATTGATTTCGATCTGTTTGTAGTCGTATTTACCGGTCCCTTATTTATACAATACTTTTGCTCAACGTAGTGGATAATAATGATACCTATTTCTAAAGCGCGAAATTCATATTATTTCGGTATATTTGTAAAATTTCCCAACGTTGTAATAATTGCATACATATAAGTAAAACAATATATTAGCTTGCATTGAAATTTATATCTAACTTGAGTGTCATTGCACAACTGTTGTTAAAAATAATGACTGTACATATACTATGTATTCTCCATTGCACATGTTCACATGTGCTAATATATGTTATCTTTCTTTCTATTCAATCTTAATAATAAAGTTATCTAATTATCTACGAATATGATTAATACACCATGTAATAAACACAATTTTTTACATTTATATAGAAAATCTACATTTGGATTATACTATTCTTATAATACTTGTAATAATTGTTGTATATGAAATATAATTTATTCATTTAATTTTTTTCATTTCTTTTACATAAACATAATCGAACGGACGGTTTATAAAGTTGTCATATAATCACGCACAAGTGATTTATATTTTTAATAATTAGGCATCTACATTGGGAAAGGAACTGTTAAGATAATCACCTTCTATTTAATTCTGGTGGAAGAACACTCCAATCATCTGATTCACAATAGTAGGGCCACATGATGTGCAAAATCTGAACAAATAAACAACTCTACACAAGAACTTGGTTAAAATTATGATCCATACATTATCTAGCACGTACACCTGTACTACCAGTTTTGTAGACTTTTTATCACCAGCATAACACAATACGAGACAAGGTGTTGGCATTATCTCTTATCTCTGTTACTAACTTGATAGCAGCAGTACAAGCAAGTTATATTACCAGAATAAGTTGAGAATTTATTAATTATCCTCATTTAATATGGAAGCAAAACTTAGTGTAAATTAATAATAATTAAAATAAAGTTCATTAAAAATATGTTAAATTACCATTATTTATGGATGCTTTTTAATAAGCATGAGAAAATATTAATAAAAATTCATTTAAATTATACATTATATAGTAAAGTAAATAAGAAATAATACTAGTATATACAATATTGTACATAATAAATATCTATATATCAACAATAGGAGTCTATGTTAATGGATGAGTTACTTAGTACCGATTAAAAAAGAAAATTTATTTGTAAAAATCTAATTGTTTCTAATATAAATGTATAGACTTTATATGTTAAAATACTGTTTACAAATTAATCTAAACATTAAAATAAAGTAGGAATGTGTCATATTAAGACAGGCAATTGTCATTCTGGTTCCGTGGTGGTCGTACATCGTTGTTTCTCTTGACACAGTCTACAAGCCAGTGAATGCCTTCGTCTACACCATTCCTTTATATAATACAAATGATTACTTACATAATAATTATAAAGAAGCTTCATATATTTCATAAGACAGCATCTTTCAATAGCTATTATAACACAACATGGTTTTTTGAGGTTTTTATCTAGCTATATATATGTAGTATTATACAATATTTTATTCTTAGCAATCAAATTTATAAAGATTAATGAATTTAAGACAACTATATTCAATTAATTTTTTCAAATACCTAAAAAATGAAATAATATAGTTGCTCCAATTGTGTGCAATGACATTAACATGAAATAGCTTAATCTTAAAAAGGCTGCTACATTACAAAGTGTATGTAATTTATTAATATAAATTTGTCTTAATATACAATAGCTATTGGAATAAATTTTTTATTTAAACATATTGTATGTAAATAACTTCATATTATTTGATAGTATGTTCTTTATTAATGAAAATTGATATTATATTACACATATTGAATCATGAGAATTACTAATTTATTGTTATTGAAATTAGAATCATTACAATGTACTAGAATTTACTCATAAAAAGTCAAAATTGATATAATCTAAATTAAAATAAATTGATTTCGATAGCTTGTTAAAAGTTATTTAATGATCTACATACCCATTTAGAGCAGATACAGGCATTACCTTGCAATCCCTCCGACCAATCAAATGTGCATTTTGATTAAAAATTGGTTTTATTTCTCTAACACCCATACAATCAGGCACATCTTGTTTATTTGCTAAAACTAAAATCGGTACACCTATGAGATGTTCTGATGATATAACTCTATCTGTAAACAAATTTGAATATTTTTTCATTATATACACTTGTAATATTAAACAGTAATAATATTTTCATTATATGTTACCAAATGTTTCTTTAGATTCAGGTATTTTTTCACGATCTGATGAGTCAACTATGTAAATTACTGCATGCGATTCTGCATAATACTGTGAATGCAAAAACATGTTTTTATATTCTAAATGTGTACAAGGATAAGTTATTAATGATTCTGATTTACTTTATCCCATAATGATCGAAGCTCTTCTTGTCCACCAAGATCCCAAAAATTGAAACGAACACCTGCAATATCGATCTTCCCAATATTTAATCCAACAGTTGTTGTGATTTTGCTAGGGTTCATACCTTTATAATTTTTTATAAATTTAGTTTTTGCTTTTTCTAAATATGTCTAAAACGTAAAGATCATAAAACGATAAATTTATACAATAATAACCATATAACCTAACATTAGATCCTTCATTATCTCGTACCGTTTTTCCAGCATTGTCGAATCCTAATATTAATATGAAATATTCATCTTTTTGCACAATATACTTGTACAATCCATGCAAAAGAGTGTACATTTCAAAACGTTTAAATATTTTAAAATTTGTGTTTCACATTGTTTACATATTATAAATATTCGTAAATCATGTTATTCGTCCAAGACAAGTTGCGTATCTTACACGTTACACTTACACGTATCGGGTTAAAGTCACCATATGAAAGTAAATACGTATGTATGTACACAAGCTATATAGAATGTAACGAAATCAAATATGTTATCTATATGTACAATGGTGCATGCTGTATAATTACTGACGTACATAATAAAATTAATTTAAACAAAAGAATAAAATATTTAAAAAATATTCACACAATTGCATATATTGTACAAAAAGAACACTTACATTTTATTGTAAAACTATATTCAAAATAACGTAACGAATTGTGTCTTATTTTGTTTCCTTTTTAGATAAAATATGTATTTAAGTACTTTCGAACGGTTGTTCGAAAAAGATTACGAATCATTCAATATTCGATTGATGGCTGAAAATTAGAACCAATGGAAATCGAATTTTTATTATGTGTACTAGAACAGAAATGCATTACTAAGATTTCTTAACACCGTAAGATTTAATAAAATAAGCAGTATATAAGCAGTAGTGTTCGCGGTAGCACATGTGCAGCATGTCAAAAACGAAATTAAAATGGGTTTTCAGTTTAGTACTGCAATCATTTTTTATTACACATACAATTGGTTCGACGGGAGATAGGTCCCAATTTTACAGTTTATGTCTTGCAAAATGTCGTGACATTAAGTGTACAGCTGGTACGCATTTTCTTTAATGTTACTTTATATCTAATAATAAAATACGAACATTTAACAAGTAATTTGTAAAGCTTTTACAATTTAAATAAATTTTTTGAAATTTGTCTTACATATCGTATTTTACATTTGATACTTTCAAATGCTTTAATATTTATTGTTTTATACATCGTATAATTTTGGCATGAACATTAAGGTTTATTTGTAAACATTTTATTTTTTATTATGTAAAAAAATACAATATTTTAGATTTTATAATATACTTTTGCTATGTGTAAATGATAACAAGATCATTTATTAATATTTATTAATATAGATGAAGATTTCAAAGTACAACCTTCATTAGCTTTAAAATTGTTACTTTGGACATGCGAAGAAGATTGTAGTTATGATTGTACTTGGGAGACAGTTAATTATTTTACTTCATATGGTTTGAAAGTTCCTCAGTTTCATGGGAAAGTATATATCTATATCCAATTAATAAATTATAAAAGTAGGTTTTATCATAGATATGTAATTTTTAATTTTTATTTTAGTGGCCATTTATTCGTTTCCTTGGATGTCAAGAACCTGCATCTGTTATATTTTCTATATTAAATTTATATAGTCATGTTACAATGTATTGGAAATTTAATAGAAAAACAAGAACTAGTGATCCAATGTTTTATGTCTGGACTTATTTCAGTATGGTAAGTAATATATATCCATTACTTTCTTTGTGAATGATTACTATAACTTACTTCCTTATAGCACAAAAAAATATATTCTATTTTTATAAATATTATAATATACTTCAATTCAGGTATGTATCCATGGTTGGTTTTGGTCATTCGTGTTTCATGCAAGAGACACACCGTTTACAGAAGTAATGGATTATTCTAGCGCATTTATCATGGTTCTTACATTATGGTATTGTATGTTATTAAGGTAATTTACAACTTTCAATTATAATGTATACATGTTTATTAGATGTCTTGTTTTTATTCAATTATTTAAATTTCAGAGTAACATACAAGAATAATAAAATGTTTGCAGTAATTACATGCGGATATCTCAGTACTTTGTATACTCATTTATTACATTTATGGTCTGGTGATATTAATTATGACTATAATATGAAATTCAATGTTATTATAGGTAATTTTAATGTAATATTTATATATTTTATGTCTTCACAGAACTGTACAAAATCAAATATCAAATTTATATATAACTTAAAAAATTTCTAGGTATTTTAACATTTATTTTAACAATGATTTGGTGGTATCGGAATCATAAGAAGTTACCATACATTAATTTAATAGGCAAGTTTAATATACTGACTGTTTTAGTAACCATATTAGAAGTAGCAGATTTTGCACCAATTTTTTGGGTATTTGATGCTCATTCTTTATGGCATGCTAGTACAGTTCCTCTTACCATTCTAGTATACAGGTATGTTTACTTTTCAAGTTTTTATGTACCTAAATACAATTTTAAATTATTTATGCATACATATACATACATACATATATATAATATACAATCAATAATTTCAGATTTATGATAGCTGATTGTTCTTATCTTAGGACACACTACAGTAAATTGACGTTAGATATTAATCATCATATACAATAAATTAGTTCCGGTGTTTAAGTAATTTAATAATTGAAAGATAAAATTGAATATGTACATAAATTTAGAAAGAATTTAATAATGCAATTATTATAATATAAAAGATTTTAAAGAAAGCTCCACATTATTATACAATATTGATTTTATTTATTTTTTATTTTTTGTTTGACTTTATTAATTTCTATGAAATATATCTCATTAAGTCTATCTTTACTATAATTTTTTTTTAAATAAACGAAATGGTCTATTCGTACCTTATTTAACAATTAGAAGTTGTAATATTTTAATAAAAGTATACACTTTTAAGCATCTTTTTCTTATGCCAATTCGCGCCAAAATGCTTTGTCTTTATTAATGAGTTATTAATGAAAAACACGAACCAATCAAAGCGCGATTACAACGGACCGAATCTAGCGTGTCCAACGTCAATGCCATGTTCAGCGAGGTTTAACGTCGAATCGAAAAAATTTGTCCAACATAGCCGCTTTCTGATTGGTTCGTGTTTTTTGTTAATAACGCTACAATAAATCGTATTAGCACGTATTGGCAAAGGAAAAAGGTGTTTAGAATCACCTCAGGAATCAAACCTTCTTTTTTCTTATAATTTTTCGGGAACGCCCTTAAAATCTTTGTATCCTTGTATCGCAATTTTCATAAAACATTAAAACTGTAATCGAATGCCTGGCTAGGTTCCATTGTCAATAAAAAAAGAAAAGGATTTCTATTTATGAAACTTATTATAATTTTTTATCAATTTCACAATTTATTGAATAAAATAAAAACCATGCGTTGCTAACTTATCCGACTGGGTGCATATCTGAATATTGAATATTATACAGGGTGGGGCATTTTAAACAGGTCACCTGAATAACTCGCTTGTTTTTGAAGGTAGGAGAAAATGCATTAGACCAAACTTACTTGGTATCGGGGGGCTCATAATCTGGTATTACCAATTTTTCTGTAGGTGGAGGCGTCAAGGAGATATGAAGGTCAACTCTGTTTTTTTAAATGGAACAGTATATTTTTTTACTTACATTCTGATAGAGTGTTTCAAAACGAATACAATGACCTATTATGAAGGTCATTCAGGGTCGCCCAAAGTCAACTGCAATAAAAAATAAATTGTCTTAGAGTACTTTTCGAATACTTGTGTATCGCGTGTGTGTATTACGTGACACGGGTCACAAAAGATAAACAAACATTCAATCACATTGTATGCTTATCTGTATCCTCAAACATTATTGATAATTTGATTACTGACTAGAGTACACCTTCGTAATATTTATTCAGTCTATGTGTTCAGTTTTCTAAAATGCGTTACACGATAGCAGAGAAAGTAGAAATGGTTCTTATTTATGGTGAATGTCATAGAATTATGAGGGAAGCGGTACGTGTGTATGGTGAAAGATTTCCCGATCGTAATAATAAACCTTCGCTTTCTGTCTTTACAAACATTATAAAAAAGTTCCAAGAAACTGGAACTGTGGATAACAAAACACGTAATCTTGTCAAACGAACAACCGATAATGGAAACTCGATAAATATTCTAGCAGCTGTAATACGAGATCCACATGTTAGTACAAGACAATTGGAACGCGAAAGTGGGCTCAGTCGTCGAAGTATTTTACGAATATTACACATTAACAAATTTCACCCATTCCACGTATCGCTTCATCAACAATTAACTGAAAATGATTATACAAAACGTTTACAATTTTG
>CM052086.1:3431416-3450232 GCA_028453745.1 Agapostemon virescens
ACGAAGATCTCGAAAAATGGATCTCCGCCTGGATAACCTCCAAAGATGAATCATTCTTTCGACGCGGAATTCGCTTGCTGCCCGAAAGATGGGAAAAAGTCATCGCTAACGATGGACAATATTTTGATTAACGTACTTTTTCATTTTCTTTCATGAATAAAGCTTTACTTTTTGTAAAAAAACGGACGGAACTTTCCGATTTACCTAATACATAATCCCGAGATTATACCGTTAAGGGAGAGCTGCGCAATCACAGCAGAGTCAGATTCGATTCGATCACACAGCTTGTACAGTACAGAAACGCAGAATAAATTTCAACTAAACCCTACAAGTCGATCGTCTCTCACGAGTTCAGAGTCATTCAGTCCCACATCAGTGGGTGGTCCTTCGACGTCAATAGGCACCAAGTGCAATATTCAGAGGAGTCGTTCAGTACAGTGAGCGACGCCTTAACACTAATAGTTGTAAGTGGTTGTTAAAGTTTGAAAATGTGCCGACGCGAGTGCTTCGTACGCTCTATTTTTGTATTTATGTCAAAAATCCTTTATCTAGCAGGAATTTACTGTACAGGAATGCATTCTACAGACATTTTTGGTAAAGAAACCATTCACGAAAAGTATTTGCTTCCCTTAATATACGAGAAGGATCAGAAAATATTCATTGACAGCTTGTGCGCGACGCGTTCGCGCCAAACGGCCATTGCAGCCTTTTCTCGACTCGCCAGGGCCGTCGCTATGCGTAGTCGACGTTGGTACTACTCAAGTATGTCTTTGCTTACTATGCTTAATTATATACATTTTTTATCTTTTTGGGTGCCAATCATTACAAAAAATTGTAAAAATACGAGTTACATTCACATTTCATTGTGGAAATGCTTAATAATGAAAATTGAATACAAAAACTTACTAAATCTTACGTAATCTGCAAGTATCGCACATAAGTCTTTTCCTTTGTAATGTTTTTCCATTGTTGAAAAATCTTGATGAAACCATTCTCCATGTTCATCATTCATGTCACCAAGGTTTGCAGAAAAAAAAGTCTAAATGCGAATGCAAGAAATGCATTTTTAGCGACATGTTGCATCCTAGCTTCTCACAATTTTTTAAAAGTTTATTCACTACGGATACATAGTTTTCTGATTTATCCTTCCCAAGGAAATTTTCAATTGTTTCCACAAATGAAGTCCACACTCTTTTTCTAGTTTATTTAATTTTTTATTAAAGTCTGTGTCATTAATTAACTTTTTTATTTGGGGTCCGATAAGTATGCCTTCTTTTATTTTAGCTTCAGAAATCGCCGGAAATTTAGTTTTTAAATATTCAAATGCAGGCCCAGTTTTGTCCATAGCTTTAACAAAATTTTTCATTACGCCTAACTTTCTATATAGCGGTGGCAAAATCACGTTCTCGGAATCAACAAGATTTTCATGTTTTATATTTTTTGTTCCTGGAATTAATTTTCTTCGTTGCGGCCAATCTTTCTTTAGGTAATGCTGATTTCTTGCTTTGCTATCGCACTCGCAAAGGAAGCAGCAATATTTTGTGTATCCGATTTGAAGACCGAGTAGTATTTTAAATCTTTTAAATCTGCATAAATTTTCCACTTATATTTGTTGTTAAGACGGGGCTCCGCCGTCGCGCTCTACGAGCCTGCCGAGCGATCGGCTTTTGTCCGAAACGGTTCTTCTGAGGACCGCTCGATCTAAAATCTCTCTTGCGCTCGTGATCGCGTTGTGATAACATCGTGCGTCGTGCGTGTATGTATATTCCATATTTTAACATTTGTTATACTTGATTTTGCATAAAACAGTCTTCATAGACTCATAGCATTCTTTCATTGTTGTTGAATAAGCCATGGGGATGGAAGGATATATGTTTCCAATATGGAGTAGTACAACTCTTAAACTTGTTTTTGACGAATCCATAAATAGCCGCCATTCGGTTGAAACATGTTCAAAACCTAATGCTCTCGAAAGTGAATTTATGTCACTACAAATGCATAGATTTTCGGACATAAAAGAATATTGTTGCAATGTATGTTGCCGGAAACATTTCTTTTGTTTACATCAGAAATAAGTAGGTTTTTGTATTCAATTTTCTTCATTAAGCATTTCCGCAATGAAATGTGAATATAACTCGTATTTTTATAATTTTTATAACAATTGGCATCCAAAAAGACAAAAAAAGATGTATGTAATTAAGCATAGTAAGCAAAGACATACTTGAGTGGTACCAACGTCGACTACACATAGCGACGGCCCTGGCGAGTCGAGAAAAAGCTGCAATGGCCGTCTGGCGCGAACGCGTCGCGCACAAGTTGTCAATGAATATTTTCTGATCCTTCTCGTATATTAAGAGAAACAAATACTTTTCGTGAATGGTTTCTTTACCAAAAATGTCTGTAAAATGCATTCCTGTACAGTAAATTCCTGCTAGATAAAGGATTTTTGACATAAATACAAAAATAGAGCGTACAAAGCACCCGCGTCGGCACATTTTCAAACTTTAACAACCATTTACAACTATTAGGGAGTACATAAAAATATAATTGGCTATACGGATGTGTAAAGGAGGGTCCCCTCTATCTCCTGACTCAAAGTTGAACTTTCTCGCGTGTTTAGTTTTTGCGTACCACGTCATTTTTTATCAAAATCATGCATTTTTACAAAAGTCAATATTTTTCGAGAACGTTGCGTGATGGAGCAATTCTACTTGCGGATTTGGTTTTAGAATGACAAAGTGTATAAGAATCACCCAACAGGTATTGCAAAATTTGTTTGGTGTTGGACAGTGTAATTATTGACTAATAGGTGATCAATAATATGTTCTCTAAATTTTAAAGTATTAATATGTTTATTAACCCATTTTTATGTATGTACCACGTATTTACGAGACAAGTTCCGCATATTAAATGTATGATAATTTCTCTGTACCATTTCACGGTTTTTCGTAAACAACTATAATACGAAGACATTTGGTCCGATAAGTCAACACCCTTTTTTGCATCATTATAAAAGAAAACAGTATCAGGCTTTAATTTATTATTTTTTCCTTAAATAATTGTGCACATGTGATTCTCACAAGTCGATAACATACAAACAGGTCTTTTATCTGTCCATTTCAAAAATTTAACTCCGTTACGATTTCCCAAGCTCATAATGCCACCACAGTGTTGTTTCCGTTTTGCCTGTGTCAATAGAAATTTTCTGTTCATTTTGACAGTACGACAAATAAATGTTTTTTTCTGTAAAACTTCTTCAGCCTAAGGGACATTCGTGTAATAGCTATCTGTAAATAGTATGCGGCCCTCAGATAATAATCCACTCATCTACTTCATTACAACATCATGTGAATGAGTTTTTGTAATTGCTGTTGCATTTTTCCGGCATAAATATCAATATTATATGTGTAGCCTCCAGGAAGACACAGTTTATATAACTTTATGCCATACTTATGTTGCTTGCGTGGGATGATTTGGCGAAAACCAAAAAATGTTCTCTCCATGGAACCATACTTTCGTCGATTACAATATTTTTGCAGGTTTAATAGTACTTTTGAAGGTATCCACAATTGCTTCAACAATGTTTCGAATTTTGTGCAACCATTCTTCAGTTCTGGCTGTAGTATTGTCCAAAAAATTTAAAAACTTAAGAATGGATAAAAAAGTGGTCACGTTTCATTGCAGTTTTATGCGTGTGTTCGCATACATGTCGCTGGTAGACCAATATAATCTAATTTCTGGTAGTCGGACTACACCCATGATAAGCAATATGCCAATAAAAGTATTCATCTCATCTTTCATAACATACTGCCAGGCCTGTTGGTACGTTCTACTGCTAGATAAAGAATTATTTATGCATTGTGCAGCATATTCATCTGTATCTTCAACTATCTTTTCTAGTTTGTAATCCGTGAAGAATAGTTTGTATAAAGTAACAGGATCATTACAGTCAGTGGTTTCAAATAAAAATTTCTTTTCTTCCGAATACTCATTTATTACTGAAGTTTTTTCTCTTACTTCCTGCCATTCTTCTTTGTGATCCTCATTCCCTGAATCAGACTCAAAACCTTCTTCTTCCGTAGAACATTCATTCACTTCACTGGTTGCATTAACCAAATCCTTGTCTGAAGAGGAAGAAAGTATCCTTGATCTTGATGTCTTTCTCCTGCTTCCATTTATAGATTCATCAGACGAATCATTTAGCACTCACTGTACTACAGAGCAAACAGATACACCGCGTATACAGGTGTGAACAAGCAACAATCGTGCGCCGCCAGATGAAGCGCAGCATGAATTCCGAGCGCCGCCTCACAGCGAAAAACATGAAAATCGGCCCCGGCGTGAACGTGTTAATACCTTTTCTGGTTGTTTTGAATATGGGGATTAATCCCCACAAAATCTAGTTTGTCTGTTTTAATAAATTGATTTGCTTCCATGGCTGACTTCAATTTACTGAAGAAATTTTCTAATTTTTTATAAGAGGGAATTCTGGAAATTCCTTTTTTTATGGTGTTTTTGTCGATTATGGCTTAGACGAATGCTGGATTCACTGGTTGGGTAGAGGTTAAGTAAAGAAGACTCGCTTCGTCTTTTTGCAGAGGCGAAGTCAGACCTTTTTTCCAAGGAAAATAGGGGAGCCGATTTTTTCTTATTTTTAATTGATTCAACCGCTACGTGTTTGCTGGGTATAACCATTGTCCATTCCACGTCTGTTTCCTTGAATAGTATCGTTTTGTACGCCATGATGGCGTCTCATTGGGCCCCATGGGCTCAGGCCTCCGTTGGATTCTCTTCTTGGAACACTGTTGCCTTACAGCCATCTATTCAGAGATCTAGTAATGTTTACTTAAGATTCGACATAAATAAATACAATCTTCCTTGAGTATTTTAAAGAACGTTGACACGTATACGCAAGTTTAGGAAACCGACGGAGACAATTGCAAGAACTGTATCGAACAAAAGCTGATCATCGGAAGTCTATCGCTACACGCCACTGTGGTATGGAACATCTTCCCTATAAATAAGGAACGATTATGGTGATATCCATAAAAAATAATCATTATTTCTCCCCTCTACTAGTTTGTACTATCGATTTCACGGTCTGTGTTACAGTCGTTACGTTATCACGCGAACGTAGTTACAATAGCGCCGCGTGTGGTACGTGATCAAACGAATAATTTAATTTTAATAGCTTAAAAGTTATGTAGCCTCTTGAAAGACTCTTTAATTTCAAGTAGACAGGACGACTCTAACTCCGAACTTCTCGGGACAGGAAGTTATAAATCCTTAGTCAACGACGTCTTAAAGTTTTCTCTCACCTCTCTGTCTTGCCCAGCCACTCGGGTACGAATTTGCACGTGTAACATCCCTCACTTCAGCCAAATGTTATCCTGCGCGCCAAACCCCCGCGAATACCCACTGCGTGCGCGCGCCGCTTAAAATCCCTCCACCACCAATCGCCATCAAGCTGTCATTAGAGAGAAAATCAACCGACGAATCAGCGCCCAGGCAAAGGATACTATTTTCCTATTGGTCAGGAAGACGAGCGGGAGACAGGACTGAAGGAGCCTCCGGATTTTTTCAGATTGATCAGAAAAATATTATAAATCATAGAGTTAACTTATTGGAAACTGAATAATAAAATATTTTCGCTACATATCTGTTAGAAGTTTATTTTCTGCGTACGTCTTCCACGAGCAGAGTGCTTCAACGCTTCCACGGGCAATCCGAACCAAGCAATATCCCTAAATCCCACCAGAAGCTACATAATACGGTCATCTACCCCGTAGTGATCATGTTTTCCCTACGTCTAGTTACCTTGCTCATCCATTTCAAGCTGTAACACGTAGAAGTATGATTTTAATATAAAGTAATATTAAAACATCGTGTGTTAAACCTAATGGTGCAGTTTCTCCTTTATTTCATCACTTACTCTACGTATTTCCAAAACCAATTTCTCGTGTCCCCTTTACATATATGCGCATCCTCTAGCTTAAATATTTAAATGGCAGACGTTGCAGGTTATGTCAGTGATGAAATGCTTTTGGGCTCATACGTAAACAACGCGATAACGTATGTAAGCCCTACGTTTATGGAAAAAATACCGAAAAAGTCTAGCGCGAGATGACGAAACGCTAAAACCAGAGTACTACGTAAGTTTAGTAAGTTATTATTAATATTTGATGAAAATACAAATGTTATACTTTTTCAATATCAAGTCATAACAAATTTCGCAAAATTATTCGATTTTATCTAAATCTTCACTTTACTGATGTCACATTTGCTGTGCACGCACGAAATAACCCATACAATATTTTTTTATTGGGTTATTTTAGTAAAAACTGTTGCTAATCGACCGCCAATTTGTTGTTTCATTTTGTCACTGGGATCTGTTATATTTTTTCCTTAATGTGTTAACATATAACTAAATATAACCGATCCTACGTCTTAACATACCTTGGACGATATCTGACATTGCAGACTTGATTAATTGAAAAGTTTTAGGTTATCTTGGCAGGATTTGTCAAGAAAATTTGTAATGTTATAAAAAAAATTTTAATTTCTTAGTTTATACTTGGGAGCCACTGATTTAAATCTAACATTATAGATCTGACTGATTGGGATGTCATAATCTGCAATATTCTTGTTATATGATTTGTAATATACATTTGTAATTCTTCTGTTATTATACAATTTATGGCATCCATCCATTGTTAATATGGTGTAACACAATGAAAAAATTATATTGGCATTGACATTTATTAAGTTAATTTTTAATGAAAAAATATTTAATATCACAGGTCGCATTTTACTAATGTAAAATAACATACAGCAACCATTTATATTTATTTATTCTATTTACTGTAAAATTATATAACGACTGATTGTATGCAACAATTTTATTTTCATAAGCAAATTCAATAATGTCATAATTTATAAAGTCAAGTATATGGTATATATAGTGAAAGGTAACATTTTTTTTGCATTTGTCAAGTAATACCAATTCAAAAGATATATGATCTATATACACTACCGCTCAAAAGTATCCGGACACTTGCTTTTGTTCTATAAAACATAGTTTAACTTTGTACGAAAGGTATTTAGAATGGTTATATCAATTGTAATTATTATTGTAACCTTTTTGAGGTATCATAGCATAGTAGAATTAATTTTTATGTACAAATTATATAATGAGTATGCAGAAATAAAATTCCTGCACAGAAATAAAAAATCTAATGGAACGATCTCGACGCTTAAAAGAATCTCAAGTTCCACTTTGTTTCATCTCTATGGCGCAGAACGAGTTCATAGAGTTCTTCAATACGTATTAAGTGTCTGTAAACTGTTGATGATATGTTTATGTTCTCTCGATAGAGATAAGAATGGACGTAACGCTATGCACTCGCCAGCTTCGCTTTAGTTCGTCTGTAGCTTCTTTTCCATGAAGATATGAATTCGAAACGAGAATTATCGATACAGAAACGTGCCAGTATCCTTACACTTGCAGAAGAAGGATATACAGTTAGAGAAATTGCACTGCGTCAGAAAATTGCGAAGTCAACAGTACATGACACTATTAAAAAGTATGCAACAAGTAAAGATTGCTCATCAAAAAAACGAACAGGACGACCAGCAAAAACTACAAAATCCGAAGACCGATTTATCGAAACCATAAGTAAACGTAACAGACGTCTTACTGCATCAGAAATCACTGCGGAAGTTAATAGGACAAGGCAAGATCCCATCAGCGTGGCGACGGTCAAACGGCGGCTAGTGAATGTTGGTCTCCGTGGATATGTGGCTGTTAAAAAACCACTTTTAAGACCAATAAATAAGAGAAAACGATACAATTGGGCAAAAGAACACAAAGATTGGACAATCTCAAATTAGGAAAACGTGTTATGGACGGATGAGTCCAAGTTCGAAGTTTTTGGCAGCAAAAGACGTCAGTTCGTTCGCAGAAAACCCAACGAAAAACTCTTAGACGATTGTGTAGTGCCAACGGTGAAGCATGGGGGTAGTTCGGTTATTGTGTGGGGTTGTTTTGGCAAAAATATGGCGGGTGATATAGTCAAAATAGACGGCATATTACGCAAGGAACAATATTTAAACATTTTAATTGAACACACTGTGCCCTCCGGTAGTAGGTTAATAGGATCAAATTTTATATTTATGCAGGACAATGATCCTAAACGCACAGCTAAATTGTGTAAAAACTATTTAGAGACATTAGAGAAAGAAAAACTACTAAAAATTATGCAATGGCCACCACAATCCCCGGACTTCAACCCCATTGAAAAATTATGGGATGAATTGGACAGAAAAGTGCATGAAAAGTGCCCAACATCGCAAAGGGACTTATGGAAGTGTTTGCAAGAAACGTGGAAAGAGATTTCCACAGAAACAATGAAGAAACTGGTAGAAAGATTGCCAAGATTAGTGCAAGCGGTAATATCTAACCGCGGTGGATACGTCGATGAATCTCGTATTTAATTTTAGTGTAGTATTGGTAAGTTCCACAGACGTAATTTTTAATTTAAAACGTTAGATATTTAATAAGAAATTAGAAATTTTATAAAAAATCGGTTTTAGTCACTATTTTAGGCACTTACATAAAATTTATGCAACGTTAATACATATTTCGCAAGTGTCCGGATACTTTTGAGCGGCAGTGTATGTATATACTATGCAAAATTAAAATTTACTCCTAGTTTCTTATGACTTTTTTGTAATTTATTACTTTTAGATGAAGTTTAATTACAAATGACATTTATTTAATTGTTATTTCTATTTCTAGCGAAGTAGTAGATAGAGACAATTCATATTTATAACTGTAGGTCAAGAGAACATAATAAATGGAGCATAGTCACAACCCAGGCAATCACAATGTATGCTGCAGTTCAAATAAATATGTTAATGTTCACCAGTCTTTTGTTGAAATGGAATTTGAACGAGGTATTTGGTATGCAGGTATTTATCGAAATCCTAGTCACAACTATAAAAATTTGTTTCAATCGAGTTACGAGTGCATTTATTAAAAATAGTATAATTTTCAGCACAATATAATGATTTGGATCGTGTAAAGGCATTGATGAATAAGGGTGTTTCAGTGAATATAGAAGATTCTGCTGGATACACAGCCTTGCATTATGCAGCCCGAAATGGACACTATGAAGTTTGTAAAACGTTATTGCAAAATGGTGCAGCAGTAAATGCACAAACTCGATGTGGACGTGCTACTGCTCTACATAGAGCAGCTATGCAAGGTCACGTCAATGTCGTTCAACTTTTACTAAAATATGGTGCAAACGCTAATTTAAAAGATGCAGATGGATATACTGCATTGCATAAAGCTCTTACAGCAAATACTGAACCTGTGTGTAAATTTTTGATAACATGTACAGACTTAACGTTAGTGACTAATAATCAGTTAAGTATAGAACAATTGGCAAGAGAGAAGTGTCCTGACATATTTCCGTTTTTATTAAATTATATGAACACAAAATGCGTTAAATAGTTGTTATAATAATTTCTAGGAAATCTCTAAATTTCTTAAGAACTGTGGGAATTATTAAGGCATATTCATTTTGTACATGTTGCTTAATATAATTTATTATAAAATAAATAAATGCCATTTAATGGAGAGATAACAATAATGAATAGTATGCTATATGTTATACATACATAACATTTATACACAAAACTTATTTGAAGCACTAAGTTTAAATTCCATATGAAAATTACTGACATTAAGTCTAATGGTTTAATAAGAAAATTAATTAAAGTACGTCATGAATTCCAAGCATCCCATTATTAAAATAAAAATAATTATTCATGGATAAATGTAAGAACAAGTTGCAAATTATAGTGTAAATAAATTTTTGTACAATATTTTCAATTTATAAATATTAGTATAGTTCCATAACTGCACGTTACAGATATATTATGAAATTTATTATATAAAATAATAGATTCAAAACAACCTTTTAAAAATGTATGCATCCTTAAATTATACAGAATGCAACTGGAATCGTACTACCAACGAACATTCTATGGAAAGTATACAATACATTTTTTTGATCGAAGCTTAATTTTCAAGAATATTAAACTTTAGCGATTCATTGGGAATGGACGCTGGACTTTAATGCTTGTATGATTCATAGAATATACACAGAGTGAGTCGCATAAGAGTTATACTTAAAATATTTCTCTTGAATTTGGCAATACGAGAAAATATGTATGGAAAAAAATGTTTGACTCAAAGAGGCACTTATTGCAATAGAAAGAATATTTTTCTCATGGTCAGACTTCCAAAGATTTCAAAGTCATTGTTGACTTTTTAAATGGGATAACGTACTTCAATTCGTATATTATTATAGATAATGAAAAAACAAATTCAACCATGTGTAATATGTTGACTTGCAAATAACTTTAGGAAAAGTTATTCTATAAATGTTTCAGACTTTACATCAATGGAATCTTACTTAATTACAGTAAGGTTGAACATCACATACGTATTTTAAGGTATGTTTTTTTGAAGAATAAGTCCGTTTAAGGTCATTCGAAGGTCAACATATTATATATGACTGAATTAATTCTTTCATTAGTGATAACATTATACCAATAAAAATAAATTATCATACATATATAGAAAAAAAACTGTGGCCTTGAAATTTTGAAAAATATAACCTGTAAAAATGCTTCCATTAGAACTATTGACATTTTAAGTAAAATATTTTTTTCATCGCACGTTTTATTGTACCAGTAAATTTTAGATAAAAAACTTAGGTATAAGTTTATATATATATAAAGTGTTTGTCAATCCTATCTAGTAAATATGTATTCGACGAATTTTGAAGTATAATTTCCCTCAAAATTGAACCTTAGACAAAAAAAGCTTTTACTAGCATAAGGAAAAACTTTTTACCCATCGAGATCCGATTTTTGGTTGTACCTTGTAGTATAATATAGTCATCAATCTTATTTAACTATCTCGGGACAGTATCGATAGCTCGGACTGAACGTTCAGATAAGAACAGTCGTAAGTAAGATTTAAGAGTCGGTACAATTGATGATGTAATATTTATTTCGATGTTCTCAGTTTTCTAACCCGATTTTGATGTGCAGTGTCTTCCCAAACTTTTCTCCCTTAGATTCCTAGTTTGTTGGCACATTTTTGTGAATATTTTTTTAGAATATTTAAATAATGGCATTTATCCATAATGTGATCAATGAATGTTCATTCTGTAACTGTCAATAGTGCAATCACCCCTACACCATTACTTCCTCTTCCATGTCCCAGTATCAATTTTGCATTTTTTTATCCAATCCCGTAATTGGTTTCCACATCATACTTTCATGCGTTCGTCCGATTGAAATATATTCTATTTTGACATATCTGAAAATAGACATTCTTTTAAAATTCAAATTCGTTATTCATATATTTTTAAATGTCTTCTTTCTGTATGCGTCTCTCGGTAGAAGTTTCCATTTTGTATCTGTATCTTACCCGATGGAGTACACATTAAATGGTTTTTAGACGAATTTGTTTATTAATGCATTTTTTATTTTTGATGCAGTTTCGAATGCACTCGTGTTTAGTTTCTTTTTTTTCTTTGAAATTCAGATTATTCCACATTCTTTCCTCGTTAAGAAATTAAATTATTTACATTGTAAATATTTTAAACTTTTTTAGTACGGACCGGATTCGTATCGTTGTTTGGCATTAAAACTGTTATTTATATTTTCTATCGTTTAATGACTTTTTTTCAGAATAGTTGCAAGGTATGAATATGCTTAATGTTTGTGTTCATTTAATAACTTATGCTGAACACCAAACCATGCCCTATACAAATACACGTTTCTCTAGGCAAATTATGATAACATCATACGAATTCTCAATTATCATAATTTACAAGCGACTATAGTTGAGTTTTGTTTGTAATACGGCTAATATTATATGCACATTTATTGCTATTATACGAATACTTTTGCTTCCACTAAAATGGTTTTGGAAACTTGTAAGGGATATGAAAAATTTAAATTTATAACGTGCAACAGTACAAGTTTGTCAACTAATAGTTTATTACATAAATGTTTATAGTTATAATAAAGTCGCGTTAATTCCCATCACCATGAAGCTGAAATGTTTCATTGAAAATTCAATTACTTTACTTTAATATTAATTAGCAAAAAAATTAATATTTACATTTACAGTACTTATGAACTATTTGTAGATGTTGGTAAAAGTCTGTCCAGATGGTGTCTTCCTCCGTGAAGCAATCAGAGCTGCACCGTATTTTGTCTATATTTACAATGAGCCATTACCATATCACACCTTTCAAGGATCGAATAAGACAGCGAAATCACGTTTCGATTTACACGAGAGTAAATGGCAGTATCTGGTCATGGACTGGAGGATGTTTAAAAGGATACAATAACATTCAATGACTTTATTATAGTACGTTTACTATAAATGTAACTCGTAATAAACGTATTCTGTTCTTATATTATAAATCTTCTACGTTTCCTCTGTTTGTAACCTTAAATGCTCTCAAGTAATTATAGTCACTGAATTCCTAATGAAAGAATTTCTATCGTCGTAGAAGTGTTTAAAAATGGTTGGTTTCGTCTTAAAAAAATTAAGCTGACCTTGTCATCTCTAAAGGCTGATATAAAAACAATAACATTTATCAGTATCGTGCGAATCCCATTGAACCATTGAATTTTCTCCCGAAGACGCTCGAAGTGTCGTTAAAACCAACAAAGATATTCGAGAAACGATCGTTAAGTAATTCACCCTGTACGTGTAAAACGTATAACGTATAATATCGAAATTTTAGGTTACAAGCTAAATAAATATTTCTGTTGTCGCGAAGAAATGTGAAAAAAAATGAATAATGATAGGTAAGAAACGTTTGCGTTATTCGATCAAACGATAACGAAACGAATTAGTAATAAATAAGGTGAATGGTTAGGCATCGTTATTCGTCTTGTTCCATGTGCTCGTCGGAATAGAGAGGGTCGTGCACTTGATATTGAATAGTTCGTGCGTAATCGTACATTCTCGGATAAGATCGGGTGTTTTCGTCAGATTTCGACGGTACTCGATGAGTTGCGGTACGCGGAACACGGTACGGCCGCCGGAGCCCCCTCGCGATATACGGTGCTGCCACCTAGCGGAACACCTCTCGTTTTCTGTACGACTGCAATCGTTGCATGGAGTCAGTCGTTTCACGAATTCCGCGGGTGGTTTGCGCGAATGCTCGCCACTGCCTTTAACCGTTGCGCGACGGATCGTCCGTCGTTTCGCGGTCCGAGGTTCGTCCGCGTGTCTTCGACCACTTTTTCCGTTTGGATTTTTGTGCGATTTTATCCGTCGATTTGAGTGACAATCGCGAGCGATGTAACCGTGCTCTGACGTCACACGGCTAATCAAGTGCACACACGAACGCAAACATGGGCGCGCGCGCGCCTGCCACTCGTGTCCATATACACGGACGGCCTGCATAGCTGTGCGCAGTGTACTACGTACGAACGCGTATAGAACTCTGTATACGACCAAACCGATAGAACACAAAGAAGAAAGAAACATCATGATCGCGAAAGACAGAGGAGAAAGAACGGAAGTGAGGAGATAAGAAAGAAAGCGAGATATACGCATACATAGAAATATGTACGTATACCTAGGTATTTTTTGTATACCGACGGAACAATTTTAGAGAAAAGAGGTGAGCGGTAAGACGTATACAACGAGGACACTTCACGCTTGCACATGTCTCTACACGCTTACGAATCTTTTACATTGTAAAAAGGAAAGAAAAGGAAAAAACTATTACACGTTTCGGATGTTACGAGGATATCTACCTGACGGTAAACGTCGATGTTTTTTTTCTTTTTATTGCGTTCACGATACCCGGGCATCGACTTTTCTCGAACGTTGCGTGTTTTCGTGTCTCAACGCTTCGGAAAAAGATATCGCATTTACAACACGTGCAAGTCAAAGCTATGAAATAGAATAAAGAAGAACAGGAAAGAGCGAGAGAGAGGTATCCATATCTCGTGGCGCCCCGTTGTGTTTTTCTACAGAAAGCTGGGCTTGGAACCTGCATGGACTTTCAGAGTGGAAGAAAACCAAGTACATATATACAACCAAAGAAATTTATTCCCATGACGGTGAATAGGCGAATTCTTAAGTGTTTCGTGGCATGATCAGTGAAATCGACGACGAATAGGCGAGCGAACCTTGAAAGAACGATCTCCGATGGATGGATAAGTTTCATTCTAATCGAACCCGGTCAGTCAATGCAATAATTTTTGTTGTTTGTTCTTCGACGCTCGTTTGTTTTCTATCGCTCCGCCGTTCTGTGAATTTTTATTGCGACGGAAAAGGTATGCGTACGCGTGTGCGTGTACGTATGCGTAACAATTGTGAGTGTAGGTTGCTCGCGCGATAATAAGAAAGTGGGGTCCCCGCGTTCCGTTTTTATTAACTTGTCGGACGGTCCACTGCTTTGAGAGTCAAGTTCGTCGCGCTTCGCTGTACGCGCCGTGTCTGGCGCGCGCATACTTCCTCGCGCTTTCAGTTGCGCTCCGCGACAAGCTTTCTACTCGAAGTGAGATGAAACGTTTCCTTTCTATGTTATCGAGAAATGCTGGTGGCAATGGTAACCGTTTGATCGTGCCGCGGTTACCTTTTTATCACCGTGTCACCTCGTTACCTCGGCCAAATTCTCGATCCATCTCCTTTACTATATCCTATTATTCGTCGTATTTCGGTATCTCGGTATTAGTATTTATCGAAACTTGTTGCATTCGACGTATTTCGGTTCACGTTCCCCCTGTTTGAAACGCAATTAAAAACGTACATAACCTTTTCGCTTTTTACACACCGTAGATAAATTTGGCGACGCCTACCGAATCGCAACCGAGACCCAGAGCAGGAAAAATAAAAATGTATTATTTTAATATATATATACATGTATTACATACATTGTTACGTGGTCCAAGGAAATTTGCAATCTTCGTTCGTGTTTCGTTCTTCTCGAAGGTTATGTTTTACGCGGGTTAATTGTTTTACGCGTCCTGTGGATAAATTTTGGAATCGTTGAGTCGTTGGCCGGTTCGGTGGACAAGTTTTGAAATTTCGTGGAAGAGCCATGCCCGTGGGTAGAGACCTTAAACGTCGACGACAATATCGATCAACTTTTCCTAAACGTGCTTCGGTCTACATATGTTCAGAAGCAGAATGGGGTGTGGACATGCGCGTATATACAGAGCATTATATTAGTAGTGCAACGCCATGTGATGTTTGAGATTACGGTACAGCTGCAGGCAATTTTCATGCTGAAAAATATAGCTTGTGCGCAAGATATTTAATATTGTTGTAACATCCAGACAGATAGATACGTATTTATCTAGAATTTGTCGCGACGACTGCGAACGGGTACGCTCGACTCAACCGACGTCGTCCGGTATTAAAATCGTACCAAGTTTGTTGGTTAAGAAACCAAAAAAAGAAAAAAAAAATCAAATTATATTACACTTTTTAAATATCATAGAAACCTACATGACCGACGCGTGACTGCGTAAACGCGCCCCTATTTGGAGACGATCGACGCAGTCAATTACGAACGTTAGGACTACGCGGTGGAATACGCTGTGCGATTATGGTTATTTGAAATTTATAATTGTACAGAAATTAAGAGGATCAATCGTTGCCCGGTGTCGGAAAATAATTAACCCGTAATCGCAGTATCGATGGCGATAGGCTAGGCATATTTTGTTAGTTCAAATAATAAACAATACGGTTAAACAAAGGTGCGGTTTACGGTTAATTAAACGTATTTTACGTTGCGTTGCAAACGCGAATAAAAGAAATTTAATAAGTTCGTTTTTCTACTACATTTCTATTCGTAAAAGGTTTCCTGCATTTTTCAATGATTGCTTTTTTAATTATCAGGATCGACAAGGTTACGAACGTCTCGGCGAATCTCTAGAAACAGGAAGAGGATCGGACGGTTCTTCGGGAATGGAACAATGTGACACCGTTCGCGAGCAACGCGATGCCCAATTGTCTTCTTAGAAGAGTCTCCCTGCCGCGCTGAATATTTCGAAGAAATTCTACGTACGGATAGCGGATCGATCGTTCCGCTACGGTAACAACAGTGATCGAACTCCGGTAGTAAAAAGCAAAGAACCACAAGCAGAACACGTTTATGGTTTCTGTTCTAGCCCGATGGACGACGTATACGTTTGTGGACAAGCAGATACAAATATTTTCGCTCGTAAGCGAGCCGGTGAACGAGTGAGTGAGAAAGTTCCGACGAGGAGTTAACCTAATGTTTAAGAACGAGAAAGAAACGAAGGTGACGATACTCGGTCGATAAGAAGCGTCCTGTAAAGTGTCAACCAGATAAAAGTGTACATTCTCCTCGAATATCTCGGTGACGGTGACGGTTACGGTGTCAGTGTCGGTGACAGTGACAGTTACAGTGACGTGAATATTTCACGAAAGAGAGAGAGAGAGAGAAAAAAGAAAAAATAATCGAACGTCGGTAAACGACGGCAAACGTAACGGATAAAACTGCGTGATTTAGAACGCGCGTTCGACCCGTCTGCGAGGGATGCTCGAGTAAGAGGAAAACTATTCGTCTTGGTTGATTTAAAATTTGTCTCGCGTCGATGCGAAATCCGTCGCTGCTATTGTGCCAGTGAAACGTGTGACAATTTGAACGAAATATTATTATTTTTTTTTTTAGTTGATTTCTGCTTCTTTCTTTCGCAGATTTCGGGTGGTTGTAATCGGCGTCGCGAAGAACTCGATCGCGGAGAGTCTTGATCGTAACAACGAAGAGAAATAAGTTTGTTGTCGAAGGAAGAACGGAACAAGGATCGTGTACGGTTAACGGATTTCGGAAGTGTGTCCGGTGGTGAATATTAGTGATGCGTTTGGTCGTTGTAGATGGTGGTATCCCCGTTGTAAGTGTTGTGGGCGTGTTGTGAAGGGTGGTTATTGTGTTGGTAGCAGATCGTGTAAAAAGAGACGACCGTGACTCTTAATTTATTATCACGGATCTCCCCGGCAGTTCGACGCCACAGCCATCCTCGATGAGAGGAGGCACATGTCCATTGCTGTCGCTGAAAATGCAGGGTAAGTTGATCTTTTTCCAGTTTCTTCTTTTCTCTTCTCGTCTTTTTAATTTACTTTAGTTTTATCTTTCATTTTCACACTGAATTTTATTTTTAACCCTCTGTGGGCCGAATTTTTGTTTTTAATCCAAACAAGATTGGGGGAACGAAAAATCAGAAATTATAAACTTATATATGCAAATGAAACAAATTTTTTCCGTTTAAACAATGTTATTGCAATATATTCACTATGTGACTTTCAGGTAACAACGGCCTATGAAGTTTGCACTTCTGTGCATAAAAGCTTAAGCGTGAAATTCCATAAGACAATTTGCACTTGGCGTTAAACATAGATGTACGTTGCATTTGGAACATTTTATTTTTTGAACTCCTTTGTTGGATCATATTGCAGTGCATACATATTGGTATAGTCAACTATATTCCTTATAATTTCCTTGTCAAATAGTTCTAACATGTTGTAACTAAGTTGTCAAACATTTTAAAAAAACTCCAATAAGTTTTATTTATACTGAATGAAATGAAATTAACCTCTTAAGCGCGCTGCGCCACTATAGTGGCTTGAACACACTCAATTCTATTATTAATTATTACAGTAAAGTATTAATATTGAATATATGCTTCATATCTTTAGAAAAATTACAATTTAATTATTAAAAACCTCATTCCAAAATTATTAAAGTTAAAGTATATGCATCATATCTTTAAGAAGAATTATAATTTAGTTATCATAAACTTCATTCCTATGTGCTCAGCCGTACAGAGAAACTGCCCCGCACAAAATTCAACCGTACCTAAGAGGTTAAACTTTGGACATATTTTTTATAGAACTTTAAAAATATTGCGCATAGCTTTTGCAATATTCTATATCGCCCTGGGTTTTATAAATTGAAATAGATAATGCAAATGCAATGACGAGTTAACCCTCTATGGGCCGAATTTTTGTTTTTAATCCAAAAAATTGGGGGAACGAAAAATCAGAAATTATAAACCTATATATGCGAATGAAAAAAAATTTTTCCGTTTAAACAATTTTATTGCAATATATTCGCTATGTGACTTTCAGGTAACAACGGCCTATGAAGTTTGCACTTCTGTGCATAAAAGCTTAAGCGTGAAATTTCATAAAACAATTAGCACTTGACGTTAAACATAGATGTACGTTGCATTTGGGACATTTTATTTTTTGAACTCCTTTGTTGGATCATATTGCAGTGTATACATATTGGTATAGTCAACTATATTCCTTATAATTTCCTTGTCAAACAGTTCAAACATGTTGTAACTAAGTTGTCAAACATTCTAAATAAACTCCAATAAGTTTTATTTATACTGAATGAAATGAAATTAACCTCTGAAGCACGATGCGCCACTATAGTGGCTTCCGCGGATGTCATCTTCTTGTACGACGCGCCACTATAGTGGCTTGAACATACTCGATTCTATTATTAATTATTACAGTAAAGTATTAATATTGAAGTACATGCGTCATATCTTTAAGAAAAATTACAATTTAATTATTAAAAACCTCATTCCCAAATTATTAAAGTTAAAGTATATGCATCATATCTTTAAGAAGAATGATAATTTAGTTATCAAAAACTTCATTCCTATGTGCTCAGCCGTACAGAGAAACTACCCCGCACAAAATTCAACTGTGCCTAAGAG
>CM052086.1:3480607-3496272 GCA_028453745.1 Agapostemon virescens
CTTGCAAATTTCTGGCTTTCAATTGGATTTCTCCCCTTAAGTTAAGCCCTCGAAGCGCAAGGATAAATATTTAAACGTTCTTACAAAACGATTTACTATTCGCGCGTTCAAAACAGCAGTAGAAAATGATTGACGTTACAGATTTCTCTTACGGTGTCTGTGTGAAGTGTAATCGGGGGTGGTTTGAGCGAGTTCGTTTTGCTCGGTTCGTTAATATTCGCGAAAGTTGGAGTTTTTCGCGATCCTTTACCTGTTACGTTCGAAGCGGTACCAGGTAGGCGTCCTTGCTGTCCGGACGGGTGGAACGTGGACGTCCCTTGCCTCACAGGTTGTGGGGGGTATGGGTGTGCAGGCGAGCTTGAGGAACCTGCGTCTTTTTGGGGTGTTAGCTTGGCTGTTGTCTGCTGGGGGGCTGCTTTGCTGGGTTGTATCCGTGGCTACAGCGTGGCAGTGTCGCAGGTACACGGCCTGCGTTGTCCCTCGGTCAAGTCCTGTGAAGTGGTAGGGCGCTGCCGTTTCTGGGGCGTTACCTTTGTCCTTGGCCCTTCTACAGGTAGCTCCGTAGCGGCTGACTCCGTGGAAGTTTCCTCTTCTGTGTGGGTTTTCCCCTGGTTGTCGAGCTGCTTCGTCAGCTTCTCTATAAGCAAAGTTAATTTTTTATTTTGGCTTACTAGATCTTCGTATGGGGGGCTTGTTACAAAATGGCTACTTCCTTTCGGCTGGTTTTTCGTCTTCATCGTCGTGACTTCAGTTGATTTGTCTTCTCTGTATTTCTTTGAAGACAACGTCGCTGCTGGATGTAGCCGCTTTATCTGTCTCTTTCCAGACAGAATATCCGTGATTTGTCGAGTTAGTTGAACATCGCTTGCATCTGCGTGCTCTTGGCTTTTTACTAGCTTTAAAAGTTCACTCGTCTTTAATTTATTCTTTGAAACACATTGATTTGGAGACGAGCTAGGTAATTCGCTCGCGCATTTTTCTTCTTTTTAAAATTTTTGTCCAAACTGCTGTTGTTCCCCTTTCGGGGAATTAAAACTGTTTAAATTCACTTTAATAGAGACACTGCACTGATCGTGATACTTTGTATGGATACAAGCTAACGGTCGTTGGTATAGACACACGTCACACAGCTGAAGATCGCTGTTCGTTTCCTCGGCGGGCGAGATTTCTTGGCCTGAACTGTGGAGGCGGGCGAGCGAGCGAGGCACGTCCGTCTCCTTTGGTGGTCAGAGCCGTACTGGGATACTAAACACTATACTATCGAGGAGCTAACGGAGGAAACTATTTATTATAAATTATTTAACTATTGTTATTATTTTATTATAGCCACCAATATTTGTCGATGTCCTTCCTATGTTCGTCTGCTAAGTCGTGTACTGTTAGATTGTAGCGGAATCTTATGTCTGTATAGTCCAGTGTCATGTTACTATTGTACGTTATTTTCTTATTATAGTTTTTTCTATTATAGTGATAGGTTATTGGCTGTCCGTAATCATTTTGTATGAAACCTGTAGTGTCTAAGTGTATAAAGAATTCAGGAGATGTGTATCCTGTTTTCCCGGCGTTTTCGATTTATTGTGGGTTTGGGTAAACCGAGCGAAATATGAGGCTATCATTTCCAATATTTCTAATATTTGCCCAATGGTTCCTAATTAGTTTTAACATGAATAAATCTATTCTGATGATTTTTGCTTTGAGCACAAGATTGTAGTTACTAACCTTCTTTGTGTAGTTGGGCTCGGGTGTCCTGTACGCATTAAGGCAGAACAATCGTATTTTCTCCATTGTGCTAGCGCTGATGTTAAACCAAATGGGAATGCCATATATTATAATAGGCCTTATCAATAATTTGTAACATAATATTTTGACTTTTGTGTTAAGATCTTTATTATAGAAGATACGTTTGTTCGCCGCAAATGCCTTTTACGTTTTGTCAATTTGAATATTTTCATAGTCGTTGAAGTTTAATCTAAAATCTAAATATACGCCTAAATAACGAACAACCTGTTTGTGCGGAATTTTATTGTTTCCGTCGCTACTGTAGTTGAAAGTGCCTTGAGTGCGTACGTACGTCGAGGTTTGCATCAGAGATTTTTGAGATATATGATCTAAATACAGTGAATCACGAAAGTATTCGAACGCTCTGAAATGAAAAGTTTGACGCTTAAAAAATGTAAGTGATATTGCGAATTACAAAATACTCTTGTTCCTATAGTAATATATAAGTGTCATAACTATACATGTTAAATTTGAAGTGTGTCCGACAACGTAAACATTACTTATGAAAGATTTCTTGGTAGCGTCGAGTAAACAGATGTCACGAAAGTATTCGAACGACGAAACTTGTAGTACAAAACAATCCTTGAATTTGACAAACAGTAAAGATTGGCTTTCTCAATTGGTGTTACACACTTCCCTTGTTCAGTGCTGCAAGTGTTAATAAGATTGTAAAATTCATATTAATAATGTACCGAAAAAAATCGGAGACAAGCATCACTGATAGAAAATTGATAATTAAGTGGCATAATGAAGGCAAGAGCTATGGCGAAATAGCACAATTGTTAGGGGAAAGTAAATCTACCATTTATTACATAGTAAAAAAGTTAAAAACCACTGGAATCCTTCAGGATGAAGTCCGTTCTGGCCGGTCTAGGAAATTAACGAAGAGGGAAGAGAATATAATTGTGCGTGAAATAAAAAAGGTCCCAACAATTTCTACACCAAAACTTGCTATACAAGTTGCTGATAGCTTCAGAAAACAAGTTCATCCTGAACTTTGTCGAAGAATTCTCCGTAAAAATGATTTTCATGGTCGTATTCCTCGAAAGAAACCATTTGTTAGCAAAGTCAATAAACAGAAGAGATTAAGTTTCGCTAAAAATTATGTCAACAAGGATAAGGACTTTTGGAAACACGTAATTTTTTCGGACGAGAGCAAATTTAACATATTTGGCTCAGATGGATGTCATAAAATTTGGAGAAGAGCAAATAGAAAGATGGATCTTAAAAATCTACGACCAACCGTGAAACATGGGGGTGGGTCGATAATGGTATGGGGATGTATGGGGGCCAGTGGTGTTGGAAACCTCGTCATTATCGACGGAATATTAGATAAATATAAATATATGCAAATATTGAAAGACAATTTGAAGCAAAGTGCGGAAAAATTAGGGGCAGTAGACAATTTTCATTTTCAGCAGGACAATGATCCAAAACATACCGCACGTATTGTTAAAGAATGGATCATATAGAACGTACCCCACGTTTTAGAAACACCCCTACAAAGTCCGGACATTAACCCCATAGAACACTTATGGGCAGAAATTGGCAAACAACTTAGTAAACATAGTATTAATTCCAAGGAAGCATTAAAGACCAGAATTTTGGACGTCTGGAACAATATAAAAAAAGATATTATTGAAAATTTGGTTGATAGCATGCAACGACGGTTGCAAGCCATAATAAGTGCTCACGGTGGTCCGACAAAATATTAAAACACTATAGTTGTTTAAAATATGTACTATTAATTTAATCGTTCGAATACTTTTGTGGCGTTCATTTAGATGCCGTTACCAAGAAACATTTTATAAGTATTGTTTACGTTATCAGAGACACTTCAAATTTAACATGTATAATCATGATACTTATGTGTTATTGCAGAAATAAAAGTATTTTGTAATTCGTGATATGACTTATGTTTTTTCAACGTCAAACGTTTCATCTGTCCGAATACTTTCGTTACTCACTGTATATTATTAACCTGTAGGCTACTGTGGGCGCATACAGGCCCTTATAAATTTTGCGTTTGTGACACTGAGAGCACCTATAGACGCTTTTATCCCATTGTGGTCACCTGAGACTGAGGACCCCTAAAGGCGCTTGACGCAGTTTTATTAATATATACATGTACGTAATTTTGTATTGACAAATAATAAGTATGTAAATTTCATTTACATTTAATGAAACAAGTTTTACACAAATAGCGCTTAGGTAGAATACATGATTGCAAATTGTAAGGTAGCAATCCTAATAAATCAGGCTTTTTGTTCGACACAAAGGTTTTTTCCGTTTCCATGCGTAAAAACACAGCAATTTGAAAAACGCAATACGCAAATGTGTATTGTGTCGCAGACATAACAAAAGAAATGAGACGCATTATGAATGTAAAAAATGGAATGTAATCTATGTATCGAATTATATCACACTTTATTAGATTATTAGATATATTATGAGAAAAGCTTTACATTGCTATTAAATTTTTCAAGAATACAACGAGTACAAAGAAAATAAATAATATTGTTTTAATAACATTAATATTAATCATATTGATTAATAATAGATTAATAATATTGATTAATATTATTGATTATCTAAATTTTATTGATAATCTAGATTGATCATAGAGATTAATAATATTGTTTGAATAATAAAGAAAACGTTATCAGAAACGTTTGTAATGCAACGAAGAATCGTTTGAGCATCCTTTTCGATAAAGACATTTTATTTAAAATATCTCAAAGATTCACCTTTTTTGCTATGGCACTTTCATAACCGAATCTATCGGCGTATCAAAAAAATTTATAATTCCTTTGAGAAGAATGATGCGATTGTTAATTGCACGTGTACTGTTGTACTTTTAAAAAAATCCAAGGGCTCACAGACCAAAAGCACTGCGCTTTTCTAGCCGTTTATCTTTCACCTTTGGCATTTTCTCGTAAATGCAATAACGGAGTTACGACCTGAAACTATTACGCGGAGCACCTTGCATATAAAAATTTAACGTTTATCAACGCTAGAACTACCGGACGGGTCAAAATGACTTGCTTCTGACTTTTTCTTTATTCGCAGCTATTAAAATTATAAGTATGTCTCCGCGAATACTTTTAAAGCTAAGTTTTCCATTAATGCACGTATTAACATAGAAATTGCATGAAATCTGAATAAATGCGGTCTTGTAGTTATTATAAAGTAGAATACATTAGTTCATCTTAGTGCTCGGTAGTTCTGGTGTTAAATATTTAAATTAACACCTTCGTTATGTTTTGTATCGCATATAGGTAAATTATCGTTATAAAGTTTGAATGTATCTTTTGTTAAACAACTAACTGTTTAGTAATACGTAGCGAGTGCCCGCCTTTAAAAATATTTCGTATAATATAAAAATAAAATGTTACGTTTAGTTAACTCTTACCATATTCCATCGAGTTGGACTCGTATTAAAGATTCTAAACAAAGTTTAAGAAATACAAATATTTTTCTTTCTTTTTTAGACGAAATAAAATTTCATTCTTTTATTGTCGATAGTCGAGCATCGAAATAAATATAGCTGTATAAAAAAATCGAAATTTTCTTACGCGTCTTCTGTAACGCTTTCGACGATGAAGGCGTTATTACGATAATTATAGCAGCATAAAGAATGGTGTGGCAAGGGGTTAAAGAACTCTTGTTACCGATGGTTTGGGGGTACCTATAAGTAATAAATTATTGGGTTGCCCGGAAAGTTCGTGCCAATTTTGACGGAAGATTCAAACGCACTGCATTTAAGTTTTGGTATGTTTATTAAAAATAAAAATAAATCTAAAACTAATAACTAATAAATTGAAATCTAAAACAAACATTGTGGTAAAATCAAGTTTCTATTTATAACGTATTATAAGTATAATCTCCGTCATTATCAAGGACACTTTGCCATCTTTTCTGCAAATTTTCAACCCCTTCTTATAAAAATCCATGGTCCCTGAGGCAAACTGTGACTCGATGTGCCTTCGTTTAGAGGCTTGTCACAGAAGTCATAATCATCAATGGCAAACCTCCTGAACCGACGATGACGCTTGTCGACATTCGATGCATCTCCATAAATATCGCAAATTTTATTTGTTGTTACCGTTGTATTAAGTCCCGCATAAAATTTGTTTGCATTTCAATTTTCTATTTGTTACTGTTTTTTATGATACAGTTTTGTAACTTTGAGGTTACAGTGGGCTATTATGGCAGATTTCGGTACATTTAGGATAAAGCTTGTGCTTTCTCCTGTTTTCAGATTTATACATCGTATACCCAAAATATGAATGCAAAATCAGATAGAAATAACAGAGGAATTAGAATTAGACGCATTAGCGGTAATAGATCCACTGATTCCTTATTAGATTCCGAGTCCGATGAAGATGTAATAGTATTTCCCCAACGACGGATAAATGTCATTGACAGTTACGAAGAATTTAGTACTCAATCCTCGTCACATGAGGAAGATGCAGGACCACAAAGAATTGTTTGGCAACCACTATCCCAGACGAATAATAATTGTTGTTATCGCCCTTGGAAAGGAGATTGCCCTAATGTCCCCGAAGCACCCCATTCTCCTGTGACCTATTTTCGAAAACTATTTGACAAGGAAATTATAAGCAATATACTTGACTATACCAATATGTATGCACTGCAATGCGATCCAACAAAGAGATTTCAAAAATAAAATGTTTAACGTCAAGTGCAAATTGTTTTATGGAATTTCACGCTTAAGCTTTTATGCACAGAAGTGCAAACTTTATAGGCCGTTGTTACCTGAAAGTCGCATAGCGAATATATTGCAATAAAATTGTTTAAACGGAAATATTTTTTTTCATTTGCATATATAGGTTTATAATTTCTGATTTTTCGTTGCCCCAATTTCTTTGGGTTAAAAACAAAAATTCGGCCCATAGAGGGTTAAAAAAGTTATTTAGATGTAAAGGGTGTCCGAATACTTCCGTGAGCCACTGCATGCGAAGATCGATCGATCAAGTGAAATTATTGTCCTAATATTCTACAAATTCATTTAACAAACAATTTATTATATTTTATTAAATTAAGCGACACGGTTTACAATAATCATTTTCTCCTTTTGTTACAGGTAAGAAAACGTGCTGTTCTCCGATTTTCAACCATGCTACTACCATTACTTTTTGGGACCGAAACGAAACGAAACGAAACGGTAAAGAGAGCGCACGTTCATACGAAGTCTATTTTTCTCATTTCAACGATGTCACCATATCACGCATTTCCGAAAGTCTTATCGCAAATTCATCGCAAAGAATGCTTTTGGCTGGGAATTTGTTTCACGACGATGACGTTCGTCGCTACTGCTATTTGCTTGATCATTAAGCATACAGTACCGGACGAATGAATTCAGACTCACAGTTTTCTCTTTTTATTCAGCCCTTCCGATCGTATGAATTTTTGCTCGAAAGAATGCCTGCATTCCGTATAATGTTAATAATCGTACAACTTACGGGATGCGATAATCAGCGTATTGCAGAAAATAAAGCGAGTTCTTCATACGAACATGGACAAAGGTATTTGGGCGATTCGTTTGCAAGTATAATTTATAGTATGCAACACGATTTCCGTACACGTATTATTTCGCATTCTGTTTTAACCTTCGAACAACGGAGCATTTTTCTAAAATTGTAATTGATAATATTTACAATTATTTATACCGGTCAATTTATTAATATTTTTTTTAATATACTATTTGTAGTGCTTTTTGCAGATACATTATTTCTTCTGTCGATTGTAATATTATAGTTGATTGCATTTAAGACCATTTACTGGCCAATTTATCAATTTTTTAAAATATATTTCTTTTGGTGCTTCTTGCAGACACACTATTCTTTCCGACGGTTGTAATATTATAGTTGATAGCACTTAGGTCCATTTACTGGTCAAATTATCAATTTCTCGTTCCTCAATTTTCTTTGGATTAACCCTTTGGCCATTTTCTTTATTAAGCATTTCCACAATGAAATGTGAATATAACTCGTATTTTATAACTTTTTATAATGATTGGCACCCAAAAAGACAAAAAAAAATGTATGTAATTAACCCTTTTAGTACCGGCGAAAAGAACGTACCTAAGCGAAGAATACCGGGCCGAATCGGCGAATTTGCAGAGGTTTGCGAAAATGCTCGTAAAAACGAAAGTAGAAGTGATATTTACAAAATATAAAAAGCAGCATATTCGGAAATAAAGGGAGAATAAAACGATACGAATTGTGTTTCATTATTTGTTGAAATTCATAAGAACAACATAAACATAAGACATAACAAAAATCGTACAAAAGTGATTTCTCTTTTTCAAACGGTAATTGCACATAAAAAAGTCATCATTTGGTCATAGCTCTATATACATCATTTAGTATAATGTATAGACATTGCATTTTGCAATCATTTGCAATACAATAGCAGAAGTCGGATAACAAAACGGAAGGATAACGCTATGATGCACGGCAAGCGTCAGACAGATCTACTACACAAGTGGATCGTGCAGCTGGTAATACGTCACTAAAAAAATATAAGTGTTATTATAGATATTTATAGTTAGTTTTCTGGCCACTAAAAATATGTAATATTTCCTTACTTTTACTTACACAAGCAATTTATTAGCATTGAAAACGTTGACAGTTTTTGAATACTGACTGCACGTTAGAAGGATCAAGAAAGACTGAAAAAGATCTTGCCGAGTCGATGCACGCATGCCACTTGAATACTCCGATAACTATCATAAACATCGTAAAGATTGCGATTACGATCCAGAGAAACTATCCCGTGTCGACGAATATCCGAGGGATATCCCGGGTCCCGTTTCTATCTTATCGCTCTAACATATACAGACCCGCGGCACTAATCAGCATAAAATATAACAAAAAGTTAAATCTAATAACCATTTTTTCACTTGTGTTGCATCGAATATGAACCATTTTAACATTTTATAAAGTTATTTTGAAACACAGACCTCTTGTGATGAGTACAATAAGGCTCCAACGGAGGCGCAACAATATATCGTCGTTGGTATTTTTGGCAAGTGCACCGAACGATATATCGTCGTTCGGTACTAAAAGGGTTAAGCATAGTAAGCAGACATACTTGAGTAGCACCAACGTCGACTACGCATAGCGATGGTCATCTAGCGACAATGGTCGTCTGGCGCGAACGCGTCGCGCACAAGCTGTCAATGAATATTTTCTGATCCTTCTCGTATATTAAGGGAAGCAAATACTTTTCGTGAATGGTTTCTTTACCAGAAATGTCTGTAGAATGCATTCCTGTATAGTAAATTCCTGCTAGATAAAGGATTTTTGACATAAATACAAAAATAGAGCGTATAAAGTATCCGCGTCGGCACATTTTCAAACTTTAACAATCATTTACAACTATTAGGGAGTACATAAAAATATAATTGGCTATATGGATGTGTAGAGGAGAGTCCCCTCTATCTCCTGACTCAAAGTTCAACTTTCTCGCGTGTTTAGTTTTTGCGTACCACGTCATTTTTTATCAAAATCATGCATTTTTACAAAAATCAAAATTTTTCGAAAACGTTGAGTGATGGAGCAATTCTACTTGCGGATTTGGTTTTAGGATGACAATGTGTATAAGAATCACTCAACAGGTATTGCAAAATTTTTTTGGTGTTGGACAGTGTAATAGACACAGAAGGTACCCATACTTTCGAGCGTAATGGACGGAAATCTAAGATAGACTTACTGTTCACTACAGAAGGCATGGCTACCAAGCTGATAAAATCACACGTAACTAACGAACAGACACATTCAGACCACTTATACCTCGAACATTTGTTCCTAGACGACAATACGACGACTAGTGACAAACAAACAGGTTACGACAATACGCGACTAAAACTGACAGACAATAAAGTCGAACAGTTTACCAAAAACATAGAATCAATATTCAGAGAAATACAACAAGACGAGAACATTACGAAAGAAAATGACAGATACAAAATAACAACATACAAAAATCCACACTATCGGAATGTGATCGAGCATTTTGACTCAGCGATAGCGCGACTCGAATCGGATATCCGAGAAGAGTGCGATCAGACGCTAACGAAGAGCAAAATTTTCGGCGACAGACAAGAGAAAGACTGGTGGTCACCAGAAATAAGAGAATTACAAATTAAAGTGAATAACGCTAGGCGTAAGCGTACTAGAGTAAATTCTAAATTTAAAGACAAAGAAAACGAGGAGGTAAAACAACTGGTTTTAGGATGACAAAGTGTATAAGAATCACCCAAAAGGTATTGCAAAATTTTTTTGGTGTTGGACAGTGTAATCAGATTCACAGTTCGGTAATGATTTTCGGTTAATGGATCGCATCGATATTATTCCTCGTTTCAAGTTACTCCTCAAACTCTTCTGGTCATACTATCCGTTTGAATTTCGCTATTTTTTATTCACGCTATCTTAAAATTTTAATTAAAACGAGGTTCGGATAGGGAATCCAGCGCGTAATTCATAATTGAATGACTTCGAAACCGTGTCGAATGGTTCTCGTCTTAATGCCGGTGAGTCTACTTCGGAATTTTTACGTGTACCCAGTGACGTTTTAATTAAGAGTTTCAGGGATCAAATGAGATATCTCTATGCGTGTCGGTGGATGCACTTATCAAAAAAAAAAGAAGAGAAAAAATTCAGTCGGCACCGCGCATTCCAATTGAGATTCTTGTAATTTTTGTTTGTTGTATAGTGGGGAAAGTTTAAATCCTTTTGGCGTGCGTGAGATTATGCTCGGTGTAGTAAATCAAGTCGCACGGTAAAAGTGTACTTTCATGCTGTAATTATGTTACGTCAATTACAGGCTTCCCGCCGTTTATTAAATGGTTTTCTGAAGTTGTTGGATTTTGTTTGTTTTCAAGTGAAAAACAAGTGGTAATGCAATCGTTTTCTACTATCCAATGATCACAACATCTACGATAGTAGTAATAATAATAACGCAACTGTTAGATTTTGTTTGCTTTTCGCTGAAAAACAAATAGAAATGCAATCTTCTTCTCCTATCGAATGATTATAACATTTACGACAACATATACAGAGCGATCCAGATACTTGTTTTAGATTATATTATAGCTTCGATGCCATTTCAGTTACAGACGAATAAGAGTATGAAGAAGCAGTAAGTTGAATGGGTCAAAGACTGCTACACTCGCAGAACACACCTGCATTTAACAATATAATTTTCCTTTATGGCAATACATATTGTTAGGTGAGCGGCTCCGTGATCACGACATTTCCAAAGACACTGTTAATACTAAAATAATTTTTATTATAAAAGGAGTAAATACGTTATACGCCCAGTCACAATGAAGTCTAATCTCTAACTCTGCCCTCTTCTTGTTAGAACGTCGTTACCAAAACGATCATGTAACTCGGATCATTTCACGTATTATATCAATATTTGAACGGACATCGGCAGACTCAATCTATATTCGTAACAATATTTTTGTGTATAGATTAATCTCACTCGACGGCTGTATAATACGTAAAAAGTATTGGAGTATAATATTAACCCTTAGCACTCCAAAGGCACTTCTGAGGCGACTCTAAGTATTCTGAGTTCGATAAAGGTAAATCGTTAGCTTATGTTTACGTTGTGCATCGGCAGCTAGCAACCGCTGCTGAGACAGCGGACAGACCTAACCCAGACCTTTATCGAACTGAGAATACTACATTATAGCACCTCTTTGGATTTGTCTTAGTGCCAGTTTTTACTTTCTGAAGAAACAAATATAGCATTCCATTTAAGAAAAATAGATTGACCTTCAGATCTCCTCTACTACTCCACCCACAAAAAAACAATTATTACTACATGACGTAGCCAGTCTTAGCAAACAACTTTTATACGAACACAGCTTTAATAACTACAATTTCTTCCGAGATATCCTGCTCTACTCACTTAATATAATATAATAGATAATATTAGGTTGTCCCATAATTTTCTTCCGCGCCACGCTATGAGTGACTCTAAGTGACTGTTTTTATATAAACATGCAGGCTTATCTATTAGCCGTTTATGGCATCGGTTTCAGTCGTCCCAGAGCTCTTTCAAAGTACGTTTCGTTGGTGACAAAGTCTCTTTTAACATTTTTTCTGCACCGTTCAATATGGAGAGCCAAAAGAAGCATTTGCGGCATGTTATGCTTTTCATTGCTTTAAAACAGGCAATAGTGCAAAGGACACTGCAGACAAGATTGGCACCGTTTACGGGAGTGGTACCACGACTATTAGGACCGTCCGCAATTGGTTTAAAAAATTTAGAGCTGGCAATTTCGAGTTGAAAGATGAAGACCGCAGCGGCCGGCCAGCAACGACGGATACGGACATTATCAAGACTGTGCTCACTGAAAATCCGCGATATAGTGTGCGTGAGATAGTGGATGCCACTAATATTCCCAAGACAACGGTACATAAGCATTTAATCAAGATGGGATATGCGAATCGATATGAAGTTTGGGTTCCACACCTATTGACGGAGACCGGCCTTATGAACCGCGTCTCTACGTGCGATTTGCTTCTACAGCGACATGAAAAGGATCCTTTCTTAAAGAGGCTTGTCACTGGAGACGGGACTTGGATTTCATACCAAAATGTGCATCGAAAACGCACTTGGTCTAAGGAAAATAGACCTTCAACTGTTGCGAAGCCTGGACTTCATCCGAAGAAGGTTCTTTTGTGCATTTGGTGGGACTGGAAAGGTATA
Source organism: Agapostemon virescens (assembly GCA_028453745.1). Lineage (NCBI taxonomy): Eukaryota > Metazoa > Arthropoda > Insecta > Hymenoptera > Halictidae > Agapostemon > Agapostemon virescens. Next base: position 3,493,139 of record CM052086.1, read on the forward strand.
ATGTACTACGAGCTCCTTCCTCAAGGTGTTACGATCAATGCTAACAAATATTGCAATCAACTGGATCAATTGAAAGCCGCCATAGCAGAAAAACGGCCAGATTTGGCGAACCGACGAGGCGTCGTTTTCCATCACGACAACGCAAGACCGCATGTTGCGTTGGCCGTAAGGCAGAAATTCTTACAGTTTGATTGGGACGTTCTACCTCATCCTCCGTACTCCCCAGACCTTGCTCCATCCGATTATTACTTGTTCCTCTAGTTAAAAAATTCTCTTCGTGCTAAATCTTTCAAATCCGTAAGCGAAATAAAAAAGCGCACCTTGATGAATATTTTGCAAATGAGCTTCAACAATTTTGGAAAGAGGGCATATTGAGGCTTCCTGAGAGATGGAAGAAGGTTATAGAACAGAACGGTTCATATATAACATAATAAATCCACCGGAAACAACAAATATCGTGTATTCATTTCGCATTGAAAAAAGGGAAGAAACTTATGGGACACCCTAATATTATAGTAAGGAGCGTACCCCTATCGCTCGATTCAGTAAATATTTGAATAACGGCAATTAATTTGTGTAACTGTAGAAGTCTGTACGTTTGATACTGAACGTAGATTCTGCACAGTAATATTGATCCACATTGTATCGACTATTAAAATGAATGTCTTGTAAGCATGCGCTTTTCGCAACCGGAGATTGCACCGAGAAAGATTGATTCCTTTGTTCTAAGTAAGTTCTCTTTAGGCGGCTTTTGGCGAAGCTTCTGTGGTATGTAGGGTGGGAAAATAAAATTGCTAAGTCTCTCATCTTTAACTTTGAGGTTATAGTGTCTCGATTGCTGGTAGGATGCAGAAAGAATTTTGTACGCTTTGTTTCTGATTTAGAGATGAAACATTCACTGCAAAGAATTGGAATTGATAAAATTAAACAAATTTAGGGGAGGTTTTGGTCTGGATAGCTAAAAATACGATCATTTTTAGAATTAATTTGCTAAAAATATAAATACATTAACAATTAGTAGATTTTGGTTATACAGGGTGGTCCACGTAATTGTTTCAAGTCATAACTCCATTATTATTGCATTTACGAAAAAATGCCAAACGAGAAAGATAAATGGTTCGAAGAGCACTACATCTGTAGGCCTTTAAATTTTTTTTAGATGCAGCAGTGCATGTGCAATTAACAATTGCATCATTTCTTTAAATAGAAATGCATATTTTTTTTTACACAGATCGATTCTTCTATTCATTCTACGTAAAAAATGATTAAGGTACTATGCCGAAAAAATTATTAGATCTCGAGATATTTTCAAAAAATGTCTTTATTGAAGAAGATGCTCAAACGCTTCTCCATTACATTCTAAACATTTCAAATAACGTTTTTTTATTATTTGCATAACATCGTTTAAATTATCTGCAGATATTGCTACACATTCTAGTATGATTCTTTCTCTCAGATTCTCTACAGAATCTATGAGATTTGAATAAATTGTATCTTTCGAATAACCCCACAGAAAAAAGTCAAGGGGACTTAAATCAGGTGAACGGGCTGGCCAACGTATTGATGTATTTGTTGCGATAACGTTATTGCAAAACTTATTTTTTAGAAACCGCATGGCCACTTGTGATTTGTGTGCCGGTGCACCATCTTCTTGAAAGTATTAGGTAAATCGGAAAGTTCTGTCCGTTTTTTTACAAAAAGTATAGCTTTATTCATGAAAGAAAATGAAAAAGTACGTTAATCAAAATATTGTCCATCGTTAGCGATGACTTTTTCCCATCTTTCGGGCAGCAAGCGAATTCCGCGTCGAAAGAATGATTCATCTTTGGAGGTTATCCAGGCGGAGATTCATTTTTCGAGATCTTCGTACGAATTAAATCGTTCTTCAGCAAGTGCGTGTGCCATTGACCGAAACAAGTGGTAGTCAGATGGGGCACAGTCTGGTGAATAAGCCGCATGTGGTAGCACTTCCCAGCGAAGTGCTTCTATCGTTTCCTTGACAATTTTTGAGACGCGAGGCCGAGCATTGTCATGCAGCAAAATCACCTTATGCTGTCTCATTTCATATTGTGGTCGTTTTTCGTGCAATGCTCGACTCAAACGGATAATTTGTTGATGACTAGTTTGGTAGTTCTAGTATTAACGAAAAACACGGACCAATCGTAGCGCAGCGAGGGCTGGCATATATCAGCGTGATGTCATACCTGCAGAAAAATGGCGGTGGACTTAGGACGCCGTAACGTCTGGTATGAACCCTTAGCACTCCAATGACTCCCCTGAGGCGTCATTAAAAATTGCCAGAATATTATTCAACACAATTTTTCCATTACAATGTTTGTATATAAGAAACTAGTAAATATTGAAGGGTTTTGCACGTACGATTAATAGTAGCAAATTTGATGTGCACGAGAGTAAATGAACCACGTACAATGGAATTATTCTAGGACAAAAATATGTCTCGAGTTAGGAATTAAAATTGCTTGGAGTGCAAAGGGTTAAACAAGCTTTCACACTAGCGACGTCAAAGTCTACAATGGCACATGAAATGACGTCTAACATGACATCTAACAGACGTCATTGTATGCCAAGGGGTTAAAGAAGTACTTGCAAAAATTTCTAATGAAAACATTTTAATAACTTCAACAATTTCAAAAGAAAAAACTAGAGGCCAGTCAAAATGACTGGCTTGGTAGTTCAAGTGTTAAAGTGTCGATTACAGGGCTCGAATGAAAAATATTTAAAAAGTGCCGTTTTCAATTTTCATGTAATTCATACGAATTGTAACTTCTTCAAAATCCTTTTGGCTTATAGTTTGGTAAGTCTAATTCTAATTGCTCGAGACAAGTCAAGGTGTCTAGTGCAATTTTAACCCTCTATGGGCCGAATTTTTGTTTTTAATCCAAAAAAAATTGGGGAACGAAAAATCAGAAATTATAAACCTACATATGCAAATGAAAAAAAATTTTTCCGTTTAAACAATTTTATTGCAATATATTCACTATGTGACTTTCAGGTAACAACGGCCTATAAAGTTTGAACTTCTGTGCATAAAAGCTTAAGCGTGAAATTCCATAAAACAATTTACACTTGACGTTAAACATTTTATTTTTGAAATCTCTTTGTTGGATCACATT
>CM052086.1:3521260-3535262 GCA_028453745.1 Agapostemon virescens
CTAATACAGTCTAGTATATTCTTGTTTATTCTGGTATATCGTGATACATTCTAGTACATTCTAATGAATTCATGTATATTCTGGTACATTCCAATATATTATTGTATATTCTGGTATATTATGGTATTCTCTAGTACATTATAGTGAATTCTTGTATATTCTGATACAGTCTAGTACATTCTTGTTTATTCTGGTATATCATGATATATTCTAGTAAATTTTAATGAATTCATGTATATTTTGGTACATTCCAGTATATTATTGTATATTCTGGTATATTATGGTATATTATGGTATTCTCTAGGACATTATAGTGAATTCTTGTATATTCTGATACAGTCTAGTGTATTCTTGTTTATTCTGGTATATCATGATATATTCTAGTACATTGTAGTGAATTCATGTATATCCTAATACAGTCTAGTATATTCTTGTTTATTCTGGTATATCGTGATACATTCTAGTACATTCTAATGAATTCATGTATATTCTGGTACATTCCAGTATATTATTGTATATTCTCGTATATTATGGTATTCTCTAGTACATTATAGTGAATTCTTGTATATTCTGATACAGTCTAGTGTATTCTTGTTTATTCTGGTATATCATGATATATTCTAGTACATTCTAGCGAATTCATATATATTCTGATACAGTCTAGTACATTCTTGTTTATTCTGGTATATCATGATAGATCGTAGTACATTCTAATGAATTCATGTATATTCTGGTACACTCTTTTAATTCGTTTACGTTATTAAACTGTTTCCCTTTAGCATATACTGTTCTAGCAAGGTCTCCCCAACAGTTTTCTATAATATTCAAGTCAGGGGAACGAGCTGGCCATTGCAAGACTTGAATATATTCCGTCTCGAAGAATGCTTTCACAACCTTTGCGGTGTGAACCGCTGCATTATCCTGCTGGAATATGTGTTTTTCCCCGGAAATTCTGGTTGCGTGTGTGGTTATTTGTTCACGGATTAACATTAGATATTTCACGCTGTTCATTTTTCCACTGATAAAATTAATATCCGTCTTTTCATGGTAACCGATACCGGCCCACACCATGACTACTCCGCCACCCATCTGGCGACGGATCAAAAACATTTTTTCTTTACGTAAGTCGTGGTAATAATAACTCCACCCGTCAGGTCCATCGAGATTATACTTCTTTTCGTCGGTGAACATGACTTTTCTCCACTTCTTCTTCCAGTGAGCATGTTGCTCTGCGAACTGCAGCCTTGCCTTCTTATGCGCTTCGATTAAAGGCAGTTTTTTTTTAAGCTTCCTTCGCTGCAGGTGCTTAGATCTTTGCAGGACACGTTGCACATTTCTGACGTTTGTTTGTACGCCTGCTGCTTCAGCAATCTGTCTGGTAGTCATTGGTGCATTCGATGCTGCCCTTAGAATAGCACGTTTCTCTCGTGCTGATAGTGCCGCAGGTCGTCCAGAACGTTTTGTATTACCGTATTTCTTGGGGTTTTTCAAATAATTCATGACAACCTTCCGGCTTCTATGAATTACTTTCGCAATCTTTGAAATAGAAACATTTTCTTTAGATAGTGTCATAATTGTTTTCATTTCACTATCTGTTAACTTCGTTCCACGACCCATTTTTTTTAGAAGTTTTCCGCAATAATTCACCACACTATATATCAAATACTTAGCCATCTTCCTTTGCTCGTGTTCAACTGAGAAGTGAGAGTGTAGCATGTGTGCTATTATTTTGTCGGATTACGTTTCCATGAAATCTACCAAAACAACGATTTTAAGAATTTAGTGGCAGTGTTTACGTGTCAAAATTACTAAGATAGATATATAAGAAGTAACTCAAGAAGCATATGGATTGAACGCTCTCATTTCTGTTGTATTTTTAAAATATTACGAAATTTAGAAGGTGTGCTATTCTATTGTCGCGGACTGTAATTGATTAAGTTACACGTCCGCATCATAAACTCGTCCCCTTCGCTAGGACCGTTCACCCCTACTACTACTACACCCCTACTACCACTTCTACCTGAAAAATGCCTACAATATAGAAATTTTAACCCTTAGCACTCGAGTGGCAACTCTGAGGCGCCACGAAAAATTGTCACACTATTGTTTGAAACAATTTCAACATCGCTATCTTTATGTCTAAAAAATTTAGGAAAATTTAACGGTTGTAAGGACGAGTAACGGTGACAGAATTCTATATGCATAAGATGAAAGTATTCATGTAGAATGAAGATATTCTACCTTGGAAGAAATGCTTTGGTTTCATGGTTGAAATAGGCTCGAGTGCAAAGAGTTGATAGCTTTCTTACATATTTAAATGAAAAAAATATTATTCAATTACAGCAACAAAGACCTCAACTGGGTCAGATGGATTCGGAATTCACAAGCACCGGAGAGCATCATCAAACGAATACTGATCCTAGCGGTTGGGATAACCAGTCGTCAGATCCTGATCTATCCGATATTTTGGATCAAGTTATCGAGTTCGTGCCGGACGAAGCTATTGCAGGTATGCAGAACATTCTCAATATAAATTGATCGATTGAAAATATAATTTTCTATTTTTATTGTCACGGTACAAAGCATCATGGTTCTCATAATTCTTAATATAATCTTTCCAACCCTCTTAACACGTTCGTCGCCACGTCACCCATATCTGGGTGACAGGAATGCTTCTGTAGGGACCCCGTCACTCAAATATGGGTGACGTTCTTCTTGTTCGAGTTAATTAACACCTTGAATGCCGAGCGAATTTTATGTAGTTCAAACAAGTTTACAAAGGTATTTTGCAAGAACGTATAAAAACAAAACCTTTGTTGTAATGTTAAATGAATAAAAATTACGTTAATTTTAAAGTGTGCTATCTTTCTCTCCCGGAGTGGGTAGTCTAATCACGCTAGGCGACGAACGTGTTAAACGTGGCAATGGAAGTATCATGGTTGTAATACTTTTTATTTAATAGATTCATCTGCGATAGCAAATCTCCTAGATGTAATCGAAGCACCACAGAACAACGTGTTAAACGAGAAAATGGCGATTAGCGCGATTCAGAAGTCGTTGATGTTATGTGAGACTGCCGTAAATCCAACGTCTTCCACCATAACAATTCCTGGCACGCCTCCAGCTTACTCAACTGCGGTAAGTCGTTAATCGCTTCTATATTTCTAAAACATAAATATTATATCTATTGGGTTGTTCGGAAAGTAATTTCGTTTTATTTTGTGAAAATGAAAGACAATTTTCATATAATGAACAAATATTTTAATAAATTATATATTGGCCATTCTGGTCCAATACCTTTTGCCATCTTTCTGGTAGTAGCATGATTCCACGCTCATAAAATTCTTCGTCTATGCCGGCAAAAAACTGATCGAGGTGGTTTTTCACCTCCTCATTTCAAGTGAAAGTTTTACCGTCTAAAAAATTTTGCAGTGACCGAAACAAATAATAATCCGAAGGTGCCAGATCTAGAGAATATGGTGGGTGTGGCATTGTATCCCATTCAAGCTGTAAAAGCTTTTGGCGAGTGACCAAACTTGTATGAGGTCTCGCATTATCTTGGTGGAACACTACAACTTTTCTGTTGATTAATTCTGGCCTTTTCTGTTGAAGCGCATCATTCAGTTTGTCCAGCTGATGACATATCTTGTACATCCTGGTGCATTCTAGTGTATTGTTGTATATTCTGTTATTTTATGTCATATGTTGGAGTATTCTGCTTTATTCATGTATATTCTGGGATATTCTAGTATAATCTCCTGTAATATCACGTATATTATGGTGTATTCTAGTACATTATAGTCAATTCTTGTATATTCTGGTGCATTCTAGTACATTCTTGCAAATTCTGGTTTAATATGTCATATGTTGGTATATTATGCTTTACTTTAGTTTATTCTTCGATATTCTAGTATATTTTTGTATATTCTGGAATATCATGGTGCATTCTAGTACATTCTAGTCAATTCTTGTATATCCTGGTGCATTTTAGTAAATTATTGTATATCCTGGTTCATTCTGGTATATTCTAGAATATCGTGGTGCATTCTAGGACATTCTAGTTAATTCTTGTATATCCAGGTGCATTTTAGTAAATTGTGGGATATCCTGGTGCATTCTAGTACATTTTTGCAAAGTCTGGTTTAATATGTCATATGTTGGTATATTATGCTTTACTCTAGTTTATTCTTCGATATTCTAGTATATTTTTGTATATTCTGGAATATCATGGTGCATTCTAGTACATTCTAGTCAATTCTTGTATATCCTGGTGCATTTTAGTAAATTATTGTATATCCTGGTCCATTCTAGTATATTCTAGAATATCGTGGTGCATTCTAGTCAATTCTTGTATATCCAGGTGCATTCTAGTAAATTATGGGATATCCTGGTACATTCTAGTACATTCTTGCATATTCTGGTTTAATATGACTTATGTTGGTATATTCTGTTTTATTCTAGTTTATTCTTGTATAATCTAGTATATTTTTGTATATTCTGGAATATCATGGTGCATTCTAGTACATTCTAGTCAATTCTTGTATATCCTGGTGCATTTTAATAAATTATTGTATATCCTGGTTCATTCTGGTATATTCTAGAATATCGTGGTGCATTCTAGTACATTCTAGTCAATTCTTGTATATCCAGGTGCATTTTAGTAAATTGTGGGATATCCTGGTGCATTCTAGTACATTCTTGCAAATTCTGGTTTAATATGTCATATGTTGGTATATTATGCTTTACTCTAGTTTATTCTTCGATAATTTAGTATATTTTTGTATATTCTGGAATATCATGGCGCATTCTAGTACATTCGGGTCAATTCTTGTATATCCTGGTGCATTTTAGTACATTATTGTATATCCTGGTTCATTCTAGTATATTCTAGACTATCGTGGTGCATTCTAGTCGATTCTTGTATATCCAGGTGCATTTTAATAAATTATGGGATATCCTGGTGCATTCTAGTACATTTTTGCATAATCTGGTTTAATATGACATATATTGGTATATTCTGCTTTATTCTAGTTTATTCTTCGATAATCTAGTATATTTTTGCATATTCTGGAATATCATGGTGCATTCTAGTACATTCGGGTCAATTCTTGTATATCCAGGTGCATTTTAGTAAATTATTGTATATCCTTGGTAGAAAATTACACCTTTACTGTTGATTAATTCTGTCCTTTTCTGTCGAAGTGCATCATTCAGTTTGTCCAACTGATGACAGTAGACTTCCGAATTAATTGTTGTGTTATCCGGTAAAAGCTCAAAAAAAAAACGATTCCTTTAAAATCCCACCAAACAGACTTCATCACCTTTTTTTGATGGATATTAGCTTTGGAAATGCTTTGAGCTGGTTCATCTTTTTTGCTCCATGATCTCTTGCGTTTGACATTGTTATATACAACCCATTTTTCACTTAACCCAGTAATGATGCGCTTCAAAAATGGATCATTTTCGTGACGTTTGAGAAGCGAATCGCAGACGTCAACGCGACGACACAAATTTCTTTCCGTGAGAACATGGGGACCCATATATCGAGCTTCGAAGTTAAACCCAGGCCTTTCAAGTGGTTATAAACAGTTCAATTTGATAAATTTAACCTCTCACCGATCTCACGTGTTGTTATTCGCCGGTTTGCATCAACTAATGCCTTTATCGTGTCTTTATCAGCTTCAACCGGCCTTCCAAAACGTGGTGCATCTTCGACATAAAAATTGCCGGATCGAAATTTTGCAAACCAGTTCTGTCACTGGCGTACTGTCAACGCATCTTCTCCATACATATCGGTTAATTTCTTTCTGGCTTGAACAGCATTTTTACCTTTTCTATAGTAAAAAAGTAAAATATGACGAATATGCTGCTTATTGCTCTCCATATTTAACCGTTTGAGTGCGGAGGAGCGCTATCGCGCTCCTCTCACGTTTTGCCAAAATTTGCAAGAGCGCGATAGCGCTCCTTTTTTGTTATGCCAAGATTGTGTAAAGCGCAATAATGCTGCTCAGAATCATATCAGTTCTGTGTCCAATAAAGCTCATTGCGTCTCTACATATTTCAAATCTGTTTTCTTTTTTCTCTGTTAAATGACGGCGAGACCAATGCTTAATATTTGGAGTGAAACTGACTCGGAATCGTGCATTGATGATGGTGCAAATTTGTGATAACGCTTTGTATAGCAAACCACTCGTGTAAAGGATCATAAAAAATTATTTGTGTTAATTTGAGTGAATTATAAGTGCTTTTTACTACTTTTATCCACAAAATGAATGTACAGATTCAATTAAGTAATTGGTATTTTTTTTAATTTGTGTTGCAATGTAATACAAGTGAGTTTATTGTATGAAAAATGTTTTCCATTTTTCCCTATACACGCTCAATTAGTTCCGCAATTTTGGCATAGGTTCAAAAAAATTCGTCCGCAGCCAAACGGTTAAAAGGGCACCAACCAAAAACTACTGCGTAGAATCAATTGGACTTTTTCACACACAAGCCTTGCTATATCAGCTCTCAAAACATATAATAATTACACGGCTTAAGTGTGAAGTTGGGTGCAAATAAATACAATTAAATCCTCTGTCGGGAAAAAACGAAATTACTTTCCGAACAACCCAATACAATAAATTTTTTATTTTAAATCTCAGTGGGCACTTGTTCGTTTGTTCTCGAACTTCGATACTTACAATCGACACAATTTCAGTTGGGAACTACACCTGTAACGACCAGCCATAGTTATCAACCTCCGCCTATGTATCAGCAGCAGACAAGGATGAGGAGTACTACTCAGCTAGTCAGGCAAAATCCCGCTCAATTCACACAACAACAACAATTAGAACTACATCAGCAACGGGCGAAATTAATGCAAGAACAGCAACAAATGAGACAGAGGTTGTTACAGCAACAGAAACAGCAACAGTTACTTATTCCTTCCAACGCTACAGCTACGGACCAAATCCCAACCGGCATTCAGAACATTGATAATCTTCTAAATAATACCGTTGCGCCGAACGTGTCGTTACAGGTAATTATCATTACGTTACTCAGATGAATGGTTATAATTTATTTTTCGTTAGTTATTACTTTTCCACTAGTACTTATGCAACGTTAACAAATAATCTGCTTTCAGCGATCGAGTGTTCCAGATTCGCAAGTTTCTCCAGGTTATGGAGGATCCGTCCAAATGCCTTCCTCCGGTCATCGACTCGCGCACTCGTATTCCCATCCGTCTACGTTACCACAACAGTAAGCAGTCTGAATTAGTGCTATTAATTGCCACACCGATTACATAACCGAAGTACTTTTATTTCTAGCCCCATTGTAAACAATAATTTCAACAGTGGGCAACAAGTGTCCGCTGCAGCACGACTCTCGCCGCATTCTCCTGCTGGTATTCTGTCATTCTCCCATCCGCAGCCGTTGTCACCACGAGTGACGCAAGTACGTTTTAAGAGTCGTTTAATTATACAAAGTGTCCCAGATGCCTGTGTCACGTAGCTTCATTCTTATTTCGAAGGTTTATTTTCGTTTAAACATATCTGAACAGCGCACGTGTAGCTCTTACGATCATTTATATTTCTTTTCTAACACTTTGACGACCATTTTCAACTTAATTTTATATACCGTATGGATTTTGTGTTATACAATCAATACACCGCGTGTACGTACTTATTACATTTTTCTGATCCATATACAGGGTGTTTCGTCTAAAAGAGGACACCTAAATATAATATAATACGTAATCTAAATAGTTTCAAAAGACGAATCAGATGGAAGAATCGTTTTTTGTAAATTGTAATTTTTTAATCGTTTCTCCAAGGTCACTCGTGTTTTTTTACATATATATACACAATTTTTGTTGTTGTATGTTATAGCAAACATTATTGTGCATACATCCATGTTTAATAGCACGACCTTCAAATGACCGTGAACTCTAAGATTTGCTAATTAATGCAGAACTTTCTTTCAGCGACATTTCAGATTTCAACGGTAACAGGAATTCGACCATGAACTTGAACTTGTAAATAATCACATTTATTACTGCAATAAATGTTCGAAATGATATCCTTCCGTTGTGATACATTTCGTTAGGCGAAAAACGACAGATTGTACAGCTCTTTCGATGATTTCAGGATTCATATCAGCACATGCTGCAATTATTCGTTCTTTCATATTTTCTAGCGTCGTGGGCTGCTCTTGATAAACCGTACCCTTTAATGTCCCCCATAAGAAAAAATCAAGTGGGGTGAGATCGGGTGAACGAGCCGGCCATGATACATGTCCATTGCGTTCCATCCAACGATTTGGGAATTTTTCGTTGAGGACACGTTTTGCAATATGGGAAAAGTGTGCTGGACACCCATCGTGTTGATACCATAATACTAGTTGGTCCCTAAATGGTACATCTTCTAATAAACTTGGTAGAATACGTTCTAAAAATTCAGCATACTTCTGTGCAGTTTGCGTACCGTTGATAAAATACGGCCAAATTATCCTATTATTTAGAATACCACACCAGACATTTATGGTCCATAGTCTCTGCTTATCGAGTTGTCTAAACCATAGTGGATTTTCAACCGACCAATAATGCATGTTCTTGAGGATCACCTGACCATGATTTGTAAAGGATGCTTCATCCGTAAACAACACTGTTTGGAAAAACATTTCATCACTTTCATATTTCCGTATACCCCATTGAGAAAAGTGTACGCGGTTTTCAAAGTCTCTTCCATGGAGCTCTTGGTGAAGAGATAAATGGAAAGGATGAAATTTTTGTGAATGAAGAATCCGGAATATGCTTGTAACACTAATACCAGTTTCACGTCCAAGTTGCTTTATACTAACATGCGAGTTTTGATTTACTCTCGCGATGATATTGTTCACATTTGCTTCATGAGTAACAGTCTTACGTCTCATACGAATGTTTCTGTTAACACTACCAGTCTCACAAAATGTTTTAACAATACTTGAGTATGCAGAACGTGATGGACAAGAACTTTCTGGAAATCTGTCTTTGTAAATTCGTATTGCTTCTCTTAGACATTCTCGAGCTTCACCGTAAATTAAAACCATTTGAATTTTCTCCTGTCCTGAATAACGCATTATGGATCGCTTGTCGATACACTGAGAAATCTAGCAGTGAGCAAACTTTTAAATACATATCTCTCTCACTCTCTATGTACGCAGACGAATGATACAATGTGTTTATTTACAAGTTCAAGTTCACAGTCGAATTCCTGTTACCGTTGAAATCTGAAATGTCGCTGAAAGTAAGTTCTGCATTAATTAGCAAATTTTAGAGTTCATGGTCATTTCAAGGCCGTGCTATTCAACATAGATGTATGCACAATAATGTTTGCTATAACATACAACAACAAAAACTGTGTGTATATATGTAAAAAAACACGAGTGACCTTGGAGAAACGATTAAAAAATTACAATTTACAAAAAACGATTCTTCCATCCGATTCGTCTTTTGAAACCATTTAGATTACGTTAGCAACATTTTTTGTATTTTCAGAGATAGTGAAGATATTTAGGTGTCCTGTTTTAGACGAAACACCCTGTATATTTTAATTTGATACAATACTTCTTACAAAATTCGATCAGAAAAGTATTTCACTTTATACGAAAGCATTGTACGGTCCATATCTTCGAAGATACTTACATTTGTTGTAGTGATATGTTAGAATCGCAAAAAGATATTAATATTTAACAAAATTAACGATGTAACATCTTTCAACGTACTCATGTTTGCAGCCGTCAAAGTGTTAATAACACGAACATCGTTTACATTACATTTACCTATAGATACGAGAATGCTTAATTTTTTTACGTTTTTTTTTTTATCATAAGGGCAACTATGGTAATACCCCGAGACTGTTCAACGTTAATCAGGTGAGAACGCAGCAACAGCCTACCGCGCAGCAGCAGTTGCAACAACAACAGAGATCGATGTCTTCGCCAGGAACTCCAGCATCCACTCGGCAGTCTCCATTTCCGGCGGAGACATTCCCTCCACCCACGTCTCCCACAGCTAGCCAATTTCCCCCTGGTCCTAATCCTGGTGCACCAAATCCTTCTGCCCAATACCGGTTACAAAGGACCACGTCTACACCTTCGGCTCCGACTCAGCTGCCAGGTAGGTTGACACTGCATTTACAATTCTAATAACAGTTGTACAATAATACGATTCGGAGGATACTGTCGATCATACACTAGGTATCCAGAAAGTTCGCAAGTTTTTGCAGCAACAGAAAGCCGTATACAAGTCACATCTTCTACAGCAGTTTTCATAGCTTATAACATAATACATATGTTATCAACAGAGAATGCAAATATTTTTTTATTGTCCTTTTGAATATTAAATATATAAATTTCCTTTTGAATATAAAAGGGGCATTACATACAGTTCTAACATTGTTAATAAATATATTCTTACTACTAATATACAATATCAGAAGCAGATTCTTACAATTAGTGGAGTACAAAACTACGTGTATAGATTATTGCATCTTAATAGAAAAACAGAATCTATTTATCAAGTGTTTATTGTACGATCAAATATATTCTCTGTCTGTGTAAAAGCCATCTAACTGTTTAAGATTTAAGTAGGGTTTTTAAATAGAATCGATATTGATGTATTTATTATTTTACAAAAAGATATGACTTTTATGGGCACTCTGTAACTTGTACGAACGACTTAATTTTATAGGATTTTCGGAATTCCACTTCGATCTCTTATAATATCGTTTTCTTTTTTTTTTTTTTTTTTTTGTGAACCGATATAGCCAGTAATTGTGAATTGTATATTTAGGAAAGGATGTAGGTGATTTTGGTCATGCGATAATGGTGACCACTTTGTTTACATGTGATTATGTGTACGGTCGCCTATTAATGTGAACCGAATGAACTCTTTGGTGTTAGAAGTTTTTCAACGCGCAATTGGAACCAAATATTTGTTCACTTTTGTATTTTCTATTTTATACAAAATGATTGAAAATTCAAGGATATATGGTGGCCGCGCTGTTGTTTCGTTCATCATTCCGGTGGTCTTGAAAGATAATTCATATCATCATATGTATATTGGTGCGGATAACTTTAAGCGTTTATACAAATCAAAGTATACGACACGTAGATGCGTCGAAAGACATGTGAATTTAAATATGTAAACGTATTTGTTTGAAGTAGGTAAGTACACAATCGATTAAAATATCTATTTCTATTTTATTCGGTATTACAAAATAGTGGAAGTACATTTTTAGATTAGACAAATTATAGATGTTGTTGGACGTTTTTTTATTCCTCTACTTTTGCTATGATTATAATAAAACATTGATTCTTTTGAAATTTCTATCGCAAATTTTTTAAAATCATAACAGAATACTCAATCGCACATGCGTTACAGTGCGGTATTGTGCCTGATCATAATATTAATTTACAAAATCAGATTTATCTTTCGAAACAGAAGTAAAGAATGTGTGTTGATTTTCAAAAAGTTTGTAATAAATGTTGAATATATTATTGCAAGTAACGAACACATTGTTTAAAGATATTCTGTATCGGTGTATTTTCAATTTAATTAATTAGATTTATTTAGATTCTAAGTTTTTTAAATTTAATTCTTGTTAAAAGAAGATTGATCATAGAAGTTTATATGATTAAAATTATATAATGTGAAACATTACATTACATAAAATCCAATTTGCAACGTAAATACTTACGACAAATTACTAAACAATATTATAAATTAGGTGTACAAAATTTGATCATCAGCATTTAACGTAAAGAGCAACGTAAAAGTTGTAAAGACTATAATTCCCGTACCTATTCCATATTAAAGCCTGTACCGAATTGGTTAACCGATCAAAATTACTTCCACAAATGTTGTTAGAAACTAAAGTTTATTTCATTTGGAACGATTGATTAGAATCAGTTGCTCATACGTCTTCAATGCTTTAATCTATTATTGTTTTTTATTGTATCATTGAGCATGTTACTAAATTTAGTTAAGTATATTAGTTTGTATCTTTACGGTTAATAAAATTTATTTATTTTTCTTTTTTTAAGTTTTTTCAAAAAATTTTGGTTCATTGGTTCATTTTCTTTTTGTCTTCTTTTTATTAGCTTCCAAGCAAAAACTAAACAGCTGATAATATTGAGGTAAATCCTTCGGTCAACAAACACTTACGTATTAATATTAAATCTTGACCGATTAACTTATTTTCCAAAATGTATTGAGAAACGCATATAATAATCTGATATGGACTTCACTGGAAGGGGAAACTCTTAGAACACGCTAAAAATGAAACAAATTTTTTAATCTTTTTTGTAAAATGTTTGCGCAGTAATGAAAACTTTTAAGTTAAGGATTTTATGCGTTTGTAGTAAAACTGGATAAATGAAATATGGAGTAACGAAGACATCAGATGACACTATTTTTCTTTTAATGAAGTTATCGAACAAAGACATACATTCTTATTTAAATTCTTAAAAACTTATATTTTTATTTCATAAAGTCTGCCTGTCTGGCTATTATGATATTTTGTAATATAGAAGAAATTATAAGATGAAGTGTTTATCAGATGCAACAAAAGACTATTAGGGCCAATTTAAAAAAAAGTGGTTTCTAGAAAAATACGTTTAAAGTTTCAGATAATAAAACGTAATGTCTTTTGGAAACTGAGCATTGTTTTTGCTAGTCTGCCATTCCAGTTGACGCAACAAACTTTCTTCGTTCTAAGAGTTTCAATGCAGATCAACTTGTCATGACTCAAAGCTGCTTATTATATAATAGTTTAACACTAGATTTATGGATATTGGTTATATACCCATTTTTGCAGAAGTAAGCCAATTTGACTTACGCAAGAAAATTGAAGTTTCTTGCAAAGAGAATAGTTCCAAATCAATTTAAGCGAAAGATTTATTACTAAAAAATTCACTAAAAACATTTTTTACATATAAACTCTGTTTATGAAATACATTATCCACAAACATTTCGATTACATTTAGCACAAAGGTTGTTACATTTATTTCTATTACATGATTCTTGAATTCGACAATTCTTCCATGCGTCAGTAGCATAAATTTTTGTCAACGATGGACATCTTCTCTATATTTACTTCTTAGCTCTTCAGCCAATTGGAAAATCAAATCTTTTCTTGAAATATTTACACGAGTGGTAATCTGTAAATTTCATATGTTATGCGGTTAACTGTTAAAATCATTTTATCAGTTACATTGGCTCGCAACCGTAAAAACACATTCAATAATACAAAATGAAGGGGTTTTCGGGGAGAAGAGGAATCAACATTTGCATATATTGCATTACGTAACTAAAAACCAACATATATTTTTTAAAAATAATATTAAAGTTTTATATATGTATATAGTAATCAAATTTTTAATGAGTCAAATTGGCTGAGTCTGTAAATGTAGTGTTAAGTTATGCTCTTTGAAAAGTGTACATTTTTGGACAAATTTCATGTCGTCAGCATGAATGATTTTTAAAAAAGAAACTGTACCTAGGATGAACCATATCCGTACGAAATGTGACCGATACACGTTGTTTTTTCAAAATTACAAAACTTAAAAAACTCCAGTTAGATTTTTTACAATTTCTAAATCTAGTTCTAAGTTTCTGATTCACTAAATCTAGTGTTAAGTTACGCTCCTTAAGTACCATCGCGTTTTTGGATTGTACGATTCTTCTTCATCGATGTGAAAGATATTAAACAATGTCTTAGAAGGTTGGAGAATTTAACAATGACAAGTGAAGTCAATTTTTTTACGATAAGGAGCATTAAAATCTTAAGAACGAAATAATACCGCATTAAATCTTCCGGTATGATAGCGTCAGCTAACAAGGGAACATATTCAGATGCGAAAATCCGATTTTGATGAAACTTGTGGGAGCTTATAGTTCTTTGAAAAATATTTGACACGTGTTTTTTTTTATCGGCAGACATCCACTTTGAAGGGGTGAAAACAGCCCTCAACGTTG
>CM052087.1:0-65094 GCA_028453745.1 Agapostemon virescens
ATATTCAGACATTTCTAAACGAACGATTATTTATTTAAAGTTGCATCATACGGTTCGGACTTCTTTGAAAAGATACGATTAATTTACTAGCTGACATAAGAAAAACTACACCTATCTCAATTTTTCTAATTTATGAGGAAACAGGCAGAACATTTTTTCTTGTCGACATACACTCGCATTCCGACCTCCACCGTCACTGAAACAACTCCGACCATTCGGTAAACAATCTCGCTCGTTTGTAATTTGTAATTTTCAATGTAATTCCCCTCCGCGAGAATATTAAAGTTCGGTATTAATTTTTAACAATTGTGTATTTTTAAACCGCTTGCATCACCCCTAGATTTCGAGAAGTTTCTTTTGAGAAATTTTAAATTAGCATTAAACTTACCGCGTATTAAAATCAACCGGTGTAATATCGACTTGTAAAAATGCCAAGACTTAATTTATTTCGATTGTTTGCGACGTTCATTTTTTAAACTATAATTGAACAAAGAGATCTGTCAAATGGATTGCTATAACGGCAATTTTGTAACTTCAATAATCGCACAATATAAAATCTAAAAAGGGTCATTTGACCAGCTGTGGTCTGGGTTAATGTTAATGCTCGAAGCGCACAAAATGAATTAATTCGATAGAGTTAAGATCGCATTAATCGCGCACGCTGAACATTACCGTTTTTATTAGGTAACGCTTATTAGCCATTTGAGTACTCGGTAGGATGAGCGCGTTACAACTGTGCAAATATTACTGGGAATGACTGTAGATACTTGCGGTGTCTCCTAGTATTACCGCGGAGTGTTTTTGTCGTGTCAATTATTTCTAATTAACACTAGGTTTTCAGGACGCGTCGAAACGACACTTTCCAACATCTTTAATTTGTCGATACTGAGATTGTAAAAATGCATATATGAAGAATCATTCGACGTACTTATTCTTCTGGGTACACATCGTAAAAAGAATAGCTGAAAATTTACAAACTTTAATAATCGGACACTATAAAATTTTCACTTTGTCGCATTGTAATTTTGTTCACGACGACGCAAAAAAAAAAATTAATTTTAACTTATATTCATACATAACGTGTAGTTTATGAAAGTATAAATTTTACTTATATGATTACTAACATTTATTACATATTCTATTTTATACAAAACAATGTCTGGTTTTAACGTTCCGATAATATTCGGACAGTTATAAAAACTGATAGTTTTTTCACTGATTTTTACAAACGGAAAGTAATTTAATATCGTGTAGGATATAATACTTGACGAATTACCTCTTTTAATTGTTGAGGCATATTGCAAATTATTTTTTTCAAATATTCTGTACTAATATTATTCCATTCTTCTTTCAGTCGTTCTTTTAACGTTTCTTTAGATGTTATTGCAGTTTTTCCAATTCGTCGGTCTAGTTCATCCCATAAATTCTCTATAGGATTCAGATCTAATTATACAACAAATGTACCTGTACGATAAGTGCCTTATGCTTGGGATCATAATCTTGATAACACTTAAATGTATTCTGAATCCCCATTTTAATTGCACGTTTACGCAAATTAATTTTTTAAACATTGAGGTATACATTTTTGTCCATTATGTTATCAAAAAAAATTAATTCACCCGTCCCAAATGTTGAGATACATTCCCATACAAATACATCTCCACCTCCGTGGTTTCGTATTTTCAATTTTGAATTCTTCATTTTTCTTTCGCCACACCATTCTTCGTCCACCCGATCCAAAAATGTTGAATTTACTCTCATCATTAAAAATAACGTCATTCCACCACGTATCTTCTTTTAAAACAAATTCTCGCGCAAAGCTTAATCTTTTCTTTCTATTAATTTAATTTGCATACGGTTTTTTCGAGCAACTCGTCCATTATAACCACTGTCAGATACTCTCCACACTCCTACGATCGTACCTACCCTAGCC
The DNA here is from genome assembly GCA_028453745.1 of Agapostemon virescens. Taxonomy (NCBI): domain Eukaryota; kingdom Metazoa; phylum Arthropoda; class Insecta; order Hymenoptera; family Halictidae; genus Agapostemon; species Agapostemon virescens. The sequence goes on from CM052087.1 coordinate 1,934, forward strand.
TACGCCGTTTTAACCATAAGGACCCCGAGCCCAATAAATCACTTTCCCGAACTGAGTTTTCGTCGCCCATAGGAAAGTCAACCGTCCTCTCCGTCCTCTCACTCTTCCCCTCCCTTTCCTTCTCTAATTTCTCTTAGAATCACATCACTACAAGACTCTAGCCATCCTTGAAAAAGACGAAAACCAGACATCCTCTCCAGCAACCATCCCTCGACTTATCTCCAACTTTCACTTTTCCTCCCCCATAACTCTCCTACCCTAAAGTCATCCTTCGCCCCATTTTTCCTCGCACCACCCAAACGCAGAATTCATTCGCACTTCGAACCGAACACATCGTGAGTCAACTTGTATAAAATAAAGGAATCAACCAAGTATCAAAGTCTTTCTCCTTCCGGGATCACGACACCACATTCTTCTAATGCTCTGCATATTGTTTGGGGGTGCACTTTCCTTCCAATATCTTCTAATAATTCGGCAGCTAATTTTGCTGCACTTAATGGAGGATCTTTTTTTATTTTTCTTTTATCTCGCGTGTCCAACATGTTTGGTTGGCCTCTTTGAGGAACAGATTCTATTCGGTCTTCATACTTAAATTTTTAATAATATCTCTCACTGTACTTTTACTGATTTCACCTTTTGCATTGTGAAAAATGACAAGTTGGCATATATTGTATGAAGTGTTTCTCTTACGTCCGATTATTACCAGTGAACTTAGCGAATATCTAAACACAACTGATTTTCTAAGGCTCGAGACAGTTTACACAGTCTGTAATGTTTGTCAACATACCTCACAATCGCATTAAATATCACACTAGCTCACGCAAATTGTTACATACCGAGGTGTCCGAATATTATTGTCACGTTAAAATTTGACATTGTTTTGTTTAAAATAGAATAGTTAGTAAACGTTAGTAATTATATAAATAAAAATTATGCTTTTATTAACTAGACCCTACACAATAATGTAATTTAGAATGAATTTTTCTTTCTTGATCCTGAATAAAATTACAATGTGACAAAATGGTCGCTTTTCGTGTTTCGTAATTCCAGTGTCGATAATATTGGGTTGTCTGGCGGAAAGTTCATGTCGATTTATTTTTATTTTTACTTTTATTTTCGCCACGAACTTCCCGCTGGACAACCTAATAGTATAAATTCGTAGAGTTTCTTGGGTGCTGCTTCGAGAATCGAGTTACCGGAGGATTCGTTCATTGGCATCTCGTTCGATTTGATTTGTTTTCGTTACGAACGCTGAAGGATACACTGCCGAGAATAGTAAAGAATTTCCTGGTAGGTCGATGCGCAGAAGTTTCGAATCTGCCGGGGAGGAGGTCGGCGACCAAACAGGTTTCCGAGATACCGTCGCGTGTCGCGTCCCATCACGTCGAACGAAGAAATTACCATTCCCGCGCTTTTCTGCAGACCGTGAGTCAGTGGGAAAATACGAGACAGAACACACAGTTTTCCTGATCTTTAGTCTGAATGGTGTTACGCGTTTCATATACAAACTGTCGTCGATCGTGATTCATTTGTGTATTTTAAGATTTTATGGATACCAGTCGATGCACGTTTTCCGTTTCCTTTTCGCTTCTTTCGGAACGACCGATTAACTCATTACAAAATACAATCACACACACATTGTCTGAATTGAGATTAACCCGTTAATTTAATCTAGAAGTCTTTCGAGTAGATTCTTAACACGAAAGACTTCTGAAACGAGCGTTTTAGTAAAAATCGAAATAACATACCATTTACCAATTTTGTTAACAGTTTTATACAATTTTATTTCGAAATATTACGAGGTCATAAAACAGCGTCGAAAAAGTGTTAGATACCAGTCTAGTTTAGAACACATTTCCAGTGAATAACTTTCATATTCGGACACTATACAATTTTTACTTTATCGCATTGTAATTTTGTTCACGATGAAGAAAAAAAAATTAATTCTAAATTACATTACTGTGTAGGGTCTAGTTAATAGGAGCATAATTTTTATTCATATAATTACTACCGTTTACTAAGGATTCTATTTTAAACAAAACAATGTCTAGTTTTAACGTGACAATAATATTCGAACACCTCGGAGTGTAACAATTTACGTAAGCTGATGTAATATTTACTGCGATTGTGAGGTATGTTAACAAACATTACAATCTGTCTAAGATTTAATTATGAAAGCCGAATAAAATCCATTCCGCAAAGAGGCCAACCAAAAATGGTGGACACGAGAGCTAAAAAAAAAATTATACGAAAAATAAAGAAGGATCCTGCATTAAATGCACCAAAATTAGCTGCCGAATTATTAGAAGAGACTGGAAAGAAAGTGCACCCCCAAACAATACGCAGAGCATTAAAAGAATGTGGTTATAATGGACGAGTTGCTCGAAAAAACCGTATGCAAATTAAATTAATAGAAAGAAAAGATTAAGCTTTGCGCGAGAATTTGTTTTAAAAGAAGATACGTGGTGGAATGACGTTATTTTTAATGATGAGAGTAACTTCAACATTTTTTAATCGGATGGGCGAAAAATGGTGTGGCAAAAGAAAAATGAAGAATTCAAAATTGAAAATACGAAACCACGGAGGTGGAGATGTATTTGTATGGGAATGTATCTCAACATTTGGAACGGGTGAATTAATTTTTATTGATAACATAATGGACAAAAATGTATACATCAATATTTTAAAAAATAATTTGCGTAAACGTGCAATTAAAATGGGGATTCAGAATACATTTAAGTATTATCAAGATTATGATCCCAAGCATAAGGCACGTATCGTATAGGAATATTTGCTGTATAATTGTCCAAAATTATTACAACCGCCACCTCAGTCCCCAGATCTGAATTCTATAGAGAATTTGTGGGATCAACTATACCGACGAATCAGAAAAACTGCAATAACATCTAAAGAAATGTTAAAAGAATGACTGAAAGAGGAATGGAATAATATTAGTACAGAATACTTGAAAAAAGTAATTTGCAATATGGCTCAACAATTAAAAGAGGTAATTCGTCAAGTAGGATATCCTACACGATATTAAATTACTTTCCGTTTGTAAAAATCAGTGAAAAAACTATCAGTTTTTATAACTGTCCGAATATTATCGGAACGTTAAAACCAGACATTGTTTTGTTTAAAATAGAATATTTAATAAACGTTGGTAATTATATAAATAAATTTTATATTTTAATTTAGATTTAATTTAATTTAGAATTAATTGTTTTTTTCTTCATCGTAAACAAAATTACAATGCGACAAACTGAAAATTTTATAGTGTCCAAATATTAAAGTTACTCGCTGTATATACGCATCGTTTAGTTTTAAATAAGTAACTCATCGTTTCTTTTTAACTTTGTTAGAAAGTAGACCGTTCAATCCCTTACTCACTGGAATTGAGTCATACGCCTGAACCTTTTATCATTTTCGAAACTTACCCTCAAGCCCTTACTCCTCAACTCCTACCCTAGAATGCTCCTTACTCCCACTACCTTCAAAAACCAAACTTCCGATCTTATAAAGGTTTGCGTTCAGAATCACAGAAAGACAAAATCACAGAAGAAGAGAGAATTAGAGAACTGAAGTCAAAAAGCTTGCATTTGAGCTAGCAACTAACAGTATTTATAAACTACAGTCTAAGTGTCTGGATTATCGTAAGTTTTCGTGTATTTAAGTTTAGTTGCGATGAATTTTTTTTATTACTAAACATCGGATTCCAACAAAAGTAAGTTCACTCTAAATGGAATAAAATGAAACGAGCGGATCTCATTTCAACTAAGCCTCTAGAGAACGTGATTTTTAGAAAGTTAAAAAATACTAACGGAGAAAGGGTGCATTGGTTAAAAATATGTTGTATGAGATGTCTGAGATTGAAGCATATGAAATGTTACGTAACACATCGATGAACGATGATGCACTATCCCAAATAAAACTGTTCAAAGGTAGAATTCTGTTGTCGCGTTTATAATATCAACAGAAGAGAACAAATCATTGTTCCAAGAGTACACCGTCTCTAATTACACTGGTTCTTCCAGGAAAGGTGGTTTCAAAAATTCGGAATCAAATTACTACTTTGGCCAGCGTAAAATACGAACTTGAATCCCATTGAGAACCTCTGAGGTATTCTAGCAAAGAAAGTTTCCGGTCAAGACCAGTTATCGATAAATAATATACTGAAACTCAAAGAACGAATAGAATTTGCGTGGGCAGAGATTTCTAAAAGCGCATGAAATGTGCTAATTGATAACGTAGCTGATCGGTTACTGCAGTTTACAGGAAATAAAAGAAAATCCACGCAATATTAACCGAAGAAGTATGAAAATGAATACCGAGTTTATACTTATTGACGAGATAACGCGTCGAATGCCAAGCGAATTTTGCACGCTTTAGACACAAGTTTCATTTATTTCGTGTACATAGAAGCGGTCAACAACGTTATCGAAAAGAATTGTTAGTTAGTGGGCAACGAAGTTCTCATCTCATACTACGATCTGATTAATTTCAGCAGTAACATATTGATGACGGCTTAATGCCGTTATTTCGATGATAATTATTTTTAAACAACACAATGGTACCGGTCACCACATCACGATCAATTTATTTCTTCAAACTTTGAAGGATCAATACTGCGCGTTTTTATTTGTCTTTTTTTCTTTGTTTTGAAATGTGTAGAGGTTTGCGAATAAATTAACAGAATCAGATCCCACGTATTCTTAAGTGAATCAAGGTGAAATCAAGTCTTGTCTTGAGATTAAAAATTAAATAAAAACCTTGAAATTCAGGATAACGAACGTTCAATATTAATTTACTACTACAGATCTCTAAAATTACATGATTAACGGAAGACTATGAATGAATATCATGAAACTATGAAGATACAGATATGAATATCATCGGATTTTTATAACAGATATAAATCTTCTCAGACGTTATAACGAAACGCGTTTTAATTGGCTAATGCCACATTTACGTTCAAGCTAATCAGGCGTTTTTGGAGCGAAGCTTTACGCGAATCGACGGTCGCTACAGAATGTAACGAAGAGGCATGCGATTACGATACTTTGTCAAGTTTTTGTTTAAATATCTGTAAAAATGTACGAGTTACTTTCAGTTGGTAATTATTCACAGCACCGTGTGTATTTGTTCGCGACCGTTGATCAAATCATCGATGTAATTTAAAATGCAAGGTTACTCGCTCACTTTTCATGATCCGTGAGATTCCAGCCATCGAGTTCCGGCACGTTGCACCAATGTTCGGCTGGCATCAGCGTGATGAAGAACTGCGTAAAGTAGAGGAAAGCGTACACGAAGGTGAAGGGCAGAAGCAGGACGAAGAGAAACCATTGGTAGCGACTGGCCTCGCCGACGTACGGGAGGATGTCGTCGAAGGCTGTGATCTTCGGACGTTCGCCCTCCTCGACTTTTATGGACTCCACCATGACTGTCATTATCTCGATCTCTGGAAATTAACGATCCTCGATTATTCCATTGAAATTATACGAGACGCGACGCCGGATTAGGCTCATGGCGAGGCTCGATGGCAAAAAAGAAATCGTCGATCACGTTTGCATAGGATTAGAACGAATAGAATAGATACTACTATACATTTTGACGTATTGTTTAATTACAAGTTTATCTGGATTCAGCATCGGCGACGGTTATGAGGGAAAGGAAGAATATTAATTACACGGTAACTTCTCGGAAACAATAAAGTTTCCTCTCGAGATGACCAACGAGCAGAGGTGAAGTCAACTTCTTGGAAAAGAAGACTGCCAATTAGAGCCAAGACGCGTGATCATTTCTATATCGGAAATACAATAATATCATTACAGAGACGCTTAACTTATTTGGTACAGTCGAAATAGCCACTGGAACAGCTCTATCGATTGTTTCAATTAATCATAGTAATTATTATACGAAGCTGTAGTAGACATTAACGTTTCCAGAAATGAAACGACATGAAATTTTAATTTCTTCAACGTTTACTACTTTCGGTGAACGGAAGATTATACGAAACTGAACCGAATCACTTTGATCGTTGTGTTTCGTTACAAATTAACACAGATTCTATTAATCAGCATTCAAATGATAATTAACAATCCATGCATCGATGCTTTAACTATGTATGTATACAAGGGGAGAGAATGTTAGTTTTAAATTAGTTCGTTTCACAGAAATGAATTCAGACGACATAAAAATGGAAAGGTGAACGGGAGCAACGCCGTTATAAATCGAATAAAAGAAATAATTCTGTCATTGAGTGAGAACTATCGACCTACCGGAAATGATAATTACGCGCGTAGAAAGTATCATAGGCAGTTTGCGAGCGATCAATGCCAAAGTAAACTCGATTTCGAAAGGTAACTCGCGGAGATACGTATCTGAATCTTGTTATTGTATCTTTCTTTGAGAAAAAAAAGGAGAGAAAGAAAAATGTCCGATTTTTAGAAAACCTGATAGATCGAATCGGTAATTTATTTTACATTACCATCGACTCCGTTCACGATGCTATTAATAAAGCGGCAGGATCTAGATTTGTGCGATGATAAAAAGTCAAGCCCTATGAAGCATAAAACGGATCGTTAGATTTTAGCTCGTCGATCAGCCATCGCTTTTTTCCCACGATTGGTCGCCACTGTAGGTGTGTCTACAAAAAAACACGTGCGTTTGAAATCAATATATCGTTAACAATTCGCCGAAGAACAGAACGTTAGCAGAATTCATGGCGAGGTCGTTACAGTTTCTACGTATATGTAATACATATGTGTAATATGAAAGTCGGTTTAACGATCGCTCGAACGGAAGACAAAAAGCAGCAAGCCTACCGATAATTCAGTTTCTAATTCGACGCTAATTAAGTGCTTTTTCCGATCAGCTTTGTCCTTTGCAAACTCATTCGTTCCGAAGGAGAAATCTCTTAAGCACGCTCGTTTTTATCCACACATGCTAAATGAAAGTGTATGCGAACTACATATGTATTTTAGAACACGGCGATAAAACAATCAAATTAGGTTCGTTCCATGAAGGTTCTGGGGTAGATGCCATGGGGTTGAAACACGATCCAGATCATCGAGGAACCGAACCCCTAAATTTTGACAACGCGAATTACGAAAATGTAATATTTTTTTACTTCATACTATGTGATATACGTAAAGCTGTAATCGAACGATGATTATTCTTACGTGCAAATATTGTTTTTAGAAATTTCTGAAAATTCATTTTCATTGTCACATCTTACCAATATACGTTAGCATTAATTAGATTAATCATTTATATCGTTGTTATTATCAATACTATTGATTTGTTAATACTATTGTTGCGTGGACTAGCTGATACACTTCAAGTTATCACGAAGAAGAAAGATTATTTCTCGAAAGAATCCCATCCTTTCCTTCTTCACGGCATAACAGTATCACACGAAAATCTCACATAAAGTTACAATCGCAGTTTCACTTTTACACACGTACACATAATCAAAAGACAAGACTCAATTTCACATTAAATCACTCAAGACGAACGCGTGGTATGTAATTTTGTTAGTTGATTCCCAAACCTCTGCAAAAGTATCGTGTAAAGTACGGGTGACGGATTCTGTAAAAATAAAGTAATTTTAATTGGTTTTGTAAAAATTACACATCCTGTTTTGTTTTCTTACAAGGCCGATACACTCTTTGTTTAATACAGAACGATAATTTGGAAAACATCAAAGTATCAAAAGATATAATATATCGCAACTCACGCGTCTCGTGACCACACGAATTAATAAATATAATACTTTCTAATTTGTACGATGCACTGGATTCTTGTCTGCCGTCAACAATCAACTGATAAACGTGATAAAACATGATTAATGTTTGCGTTTGTTTCTCCATAATTTGCACGATACAACAGCCGGGCAAAGCTTTGCATTGCACACAGATACAGCCAGTGTGTGTTATTAAGCACCACTCGACATTAGAGGAATTACCTCTAACGAGTTGATATTGCAAAACTAGAGTTAACGAGTCGACTAACGGTAAAGTATCGATATTTTTAAGTTACTACCGCACCGACCCACAAAGCCCTCTCCTTTTTCCCTAATCTCCTAACGTCTATTTGGTTTAGGGGTTCAATCCTGATCCCACAATATTGCCTTATAAAAATGACAGAATTAATTCATTTATACTTTACGTGATTCTTATTAAATTACGTTACGTACTAAAGATGTTTATGCAATAATTTATCATGAGAGCATCCTTATAATCTTCACCGATAGCATTCGGTTTAGTGTACGAGCGATAGTCTGCACGGTAATTTCTGTAATATTTTTAATTATGAACTCGTTGTGATAACTTTAGTTACAAAGAAAATGGCATGGCAAGGGGTTAATTTTGCTTTTGAGAGTATTATAGACGAAAGACGCCCTCGCGACGCAACGCGGTTGCTAAATTGCCATTGATTGCATTCAAGTTTGTCGAGAAATCAACCGAAGATGTCGAGAATCGATACTTTTTGTTCAGTCTCTAATTATGACGACAAAAAAAAAGGATTGAAATACGTAGGAATGGAAACAATCTTGTGGAGTTATGCGATGTATCGATTGAATTATTTACTTCCGTTCAAACTGCGAAGGTGTTCCGCGCATATATTTACACTATTTACATCGTTCGTGTGTCGCGAACAAGTATGCCTTCGGTGAACTCATTAGACAAATCTACCATAAGCACCTCGAACGTCTCTATCCCGAAAAAACAATAATTAATAACACGGTCGTAACACAAATCCATGATTTTGCATATGATTTCCCAGCGTTTCTCTGTCCCTTCTTCTCCGTAGTCCCGATAGAGGAAAGTGAGCGTCATTAGAATTCATACGCGGTATCACGGATTGATCAGTAAACCATTATGGCGATGACATGTACTCACTTATTCATCTGTTCGTAAATATTAAACGATGTATTAATTTTATAAATGAAACTGATAATAACTCCCCCCTCCCCTTTCACTATGCCTTCTACGCTTCCGGGAAACCACGCTCACTCCATAATTATGTCTTTCTGCACTCACAAAATGATCTTACGAACAGTTGTGGTCACTCAACAGCACCTAATTTTGCAAACACTCAAAGATGTTAACTAAAAGTTCCAACATAAATTTCAGCATAATATTAAGGAATGCGCAACTTTTACTATACATATTTTTTTTTCTCTACGTAACTGTCCTTAAAACATTTCTGTTCCTGTCTTCTAACAAGTTTTGCAGCTACAGAACATACCCATTAACTATTTCAGATATAGCAGTACTCGTAAACATTCTACTTACTTCCAGAAACAGCATCTATTGTACAAAATCGAAATTAGACGAGTCGTTTTAGAATTACACACTTTTAACTTTACGTTTTCACACCGTTCTTCGCAACACGATTACCGCACGACAAATGAAGGCAAAGATACATTGTTAAATACGTGTTAATTCTATGCATTCTAGAAATCTCATCTTAAACAAATGATATGGAAAAAAATCGTGAAAAACTGAAATTTTCAATACCTCTAAACGTTCATAATTCATTGTAACGTTGCTTCTTGTCGAAATTTTCTGAATACACACAATCGACATTGATCTTGAAAAAGTATTGCATTTGTATTGCAGATTCGGATAAAAAAGCTGTAAAATCGCAAGCAATACGTTTTTCTTCGTAACTTCCACTAATAGTGATTTTTAATTAATTTTTAAACATCTCCTAAGGAACAAGGAAATTAGAAACTAACTTTCTAACATAGAGAAAAAGGCTCAAACCCTTTAGTCCATAATTAAACAGCTACCGTAGTTTTAAAGTGTTTTAATTCTATAGTAATACAAGAATAATATAATATAATATAATTTTATAGTGTATGCTGCCTTCTTGAACCGATTATATGTATTCAGTATACCAAAAATTCATTTATGCCATTCTCATTATGAGATTTTTAAATAAAATACTATCTCAAATAAATAATCAAAATTTTGACAAATATAATATTTTCATTTTGATAATCTGTAACGTAAAATAGAATGCTTGAATTTTGCGTTAAACAGTATTTAATATATCTCTCGACTATAAGAATCCAATAGCAAAACGGATATTATAAAAATACAAGAGACCACAATATTTTTTAAATCAACTTCCTCGAAAAGGAGATGTCGACGGAAAAATAAATTTATTGCATTATTTTCATCTATGTTCTCGCATAGAATCACCCCCTTGAATAAAATTCGAATGTTTCAAGAATTGTTCAAACGAATACTACTTTACAAAACTTTTCTAACGAATAAAGTATTTTATTTTTCAAACTGCTCGTACGATTTAAAATGAAACTATTTACTATTTACTGTTTATTATTTACGACTTGCCTACTACCTACACCTTGAACTTTTAATTTTCGCTTTTCTTGTCATCCGATGAATTATTTGTAGCAGGAGCATTGGCAGCCGAAGTGTCGTGGAAACAGATAAGGACACGCAAACAATTACACGCTCAGGAAGTAATAAACCGTGGTATTATTCGTGTTTATCAACGTAGCCTCGTATCACCGAACGCGTAAATTCAAAAACGCGCTTCTGCCATTTGTTAATGGAAAATACAGATTTTGACAATTCTTGTAAATACGCGCATCGAATGCGTATAGCGATAACGTCGGAAATATTTGCAAGTAATTGTATCAAACAAGTGTAGCGATAACTGCGCAAGTGGAAGTAAATAAACGGTTAGTTTTACATGACGTATAATTCCTTAGAAAATAGTGTCACGAGGAGAAATGCATACTACAACGTGTGACAATTAAAACATCTACTGTTACACTCTGGACTATATACATTTACGATAATGGAAAAAACAGAGTACACAAAACTATAAAACAGTAGAAAGAATTCAAGAAGTTACGAGTGTCGGCATATTATTATCATCACTAAGAAACGGAGAAACAAACATGGTTTGTTAACCATTCGAATTCTATCTATTCTCACTGTCATAGTACATACCGACAGTATAAAAAAAAAAGTATTTGTACATTTTTAAAAATTGGATGACTTTATAGAAGATTCGTCAGATGGTCTTAGTTTTTACGAGACATTAAGTGATATTAAGTTCAGTAGATGTATTAACGATGAGATATTAAATTAAGAATAGTTTGCTATACAAGTTTGTGATTATTACAAAGCAGAGTATAGGGTTATCCACAATAGACTATAATAAATATGTATGTTTTTTAAAATAAAAAACATTTTCCTTCATTTTGTTGGTTCCTTTATTTGATTACCAGCTATCATCTGTGACAATTATCTGTAAAAGACGATATCTGTCAAATGACCACCGCACGACCACGCTTACAGACATTCATTCGAACATCAAAATTTTCGATGACATTTTGGCACATGTGCTCGTTTCATCCACCAATTTAATTTCTAATGTTGCTTTTCAGATTATGTATTGTTGCCGGTTTGTTGGCATAAACTTTGTTTTTTAAGGGATTCCTTGAAATTAATCTACCATCGGATTTCGATCGCAATAAGGCGATGTTTTTACACGGCGTGTGTGGCGTAGCTTCGCCTTGTTGAAAATAAATATTACTTATATAGATACCATTTAATTTCAGCCATAAATAATGAATAATCATTTCGTTATAACGTGCACCATTCACTGCATACGTGCATCTTTATTCTCGTTTTCGAAAAAGAATAGAACGATTACGCGTTTAGAGCAAAATGTCCACCAAACAGTAAGTGTCTTTAGATGAAGTGATTTTTCTTGAATGGGTCTTGGATTTTCTTTATTGAAATTTTGATAAGATGAAGTGATTTTTCTTAAATGCCTCTTGGATTTACCTTATTGGAATTTTACTTATCCACGTGAAATCTCCATCCAATGTGAAATGATCTCCATCGCTGAAGAAATTTACAATGAGTAGTTTTTATTTAACACTGATTTGCGAAATAAATTTTAATAACTTTAGCACGCTCTTCGATCGTATATGGCTCCACTGTTAAAATTGTCTATCATTGTAGTTTAAAAATAAAAGAAAATGACAAGAAACAAACATGGCGTTTGATAGATATTCTCATTCAACGTGTTAAAGGTACTTTTGGATATACCTTTATATTAGACTAGATTAGTGCTCCGTATGTCTAGCGTTAAAAGGGCGTTCGAATGCTATTTAAACCGACCGTACATGTCTCGAGGAAGCAGTTTCTCCTAGAATTCGTTCATTTCTAATTTATTCAAGATACTGAACAAACCAGGACTGTATGAAATAAAATAAACGCAACGGTTGACACTATTCCGTGAGCCATCTAAACGAGTATGCTATTCGTGTCGCGAGGAAAAGTTGATCACCAATCGCATCGTCTAGTTTCACTTGTGCCATACTATGCGCAGGTGATCGACAATTTCGAAAATACGAGGTAAGGAAAAAGAGGAAGAAAGAATGCGAAAGAATGGGAGCTCGATACTTGTCACTAGTTATCAGCGTCGACGATGGAACGTGAAATCAATTGGAACAGTTTTGGGTTCTACCCTTTACCGACAATGAGCCACGATCTCGACCTTTTCTTAGATTATCGATGAACTTCGTCACGATTCCCATTCACTTGGTGCTTTGTTCACGCATCGTATTGGCGGAATTTTCTTTCAAAATACATGTCAGATCTTCTTCACAGCCTCACAATCAACGTGTTGTAGAAAACTTTTTAGTTTTATCAGTCTTTTTAACACTGGATTTACAAAAGATGAAACGTGACAGTTTGCGTTTTAATTTATTTGAATGGCAAAGATGCAAAGAGCAGGATTTAGGGATTTCTCTAGATCTAGTATTAAAGGATTCCTTTTCTAATTAATTTTCCTGATTCAAACGATTACTCTGAATTAATCGTATGGGATGATTATTGTAATACAGATCCGTATGCACTTATAGCACATAAATACTATGATTTAATGCGAATAAATAAAAATGTCCGTTCTATGTTTATCGAAAAACTTCCACTATCATGTTACGTATACAAAATTCACCATTTTCATAATTATGTATACTATTTAGCGAACCGAATTTCCAGTATAATCTACAAGCCTTTAAACAGCCTTCCACAAAACTTTAAAATGCTGAACGAGATTCTTACAACTTTATTCGAACGATCAAAAATTTTTAAATATCGTGTCTATAAAGAAATAAGTTGTTTCAATCTGTTTAATTAGATTCTGTTTAACAATAAAGTATCGAAACATTTCAAAGGAAACGTATCTATCCTAACCGTGCTAAGTTTCCCTTCGATTCTACAAAGAAGAAAACGGTACTTGGTGTAAAACAGTCGAGAAGCGCAAACGAAAGAATGTTTTTTTCTCAGTCGAAAACATTCAATAGTTTAACAAGTATTCCACAATATTGTATTTATTGGAGGTTTACCTGATCACTTTCTAGTCTCGATCGCTATCGCCTAAAAACTAAATAACAAATCCTTCGACACCGACAGCAAATCGTGATCTCGGATGTTTTTAAATCTTCCTAACCCTGTCATCTTTCCACAATTCACCCGTCAATTGTACTTATAAATGCATAAAATTCCCGGTATAATAACTAGTCTCCATCGCGAGGCGAATCACGGTGGAAAGATCAACTCCCAAGAGACCAAGTACGTACGCATTCCCGATTTACCTTTTCAGCGTCCCGTTTCGCGTCACAATCTTTCAGAGAGGGTCCGGTTTTGTCCGAAGGAACGACCAAATAAAAATCCACCGAGGAAGTCGCAGCGATTCTCTTCACTCCGATCGATCGAAGGATCGACGACGAGCCGAGAATCGATCCCGGACGAATAGAATCGAAATAATTCCTCCTGTGCGCCGATATACTCCGAAGTTATCCAATTCGTCGGGTGTTCGCCGATCGGACAGGAAGACGAAATTTTCTCTGTGTGCGCGAGTCGCGTCGCGGCTTCGTGAACGGAACACGTGCTCGATCTAGATCGCGACAGTGATCTTGGCACCGACGTGTACACGCGCGAGATCCCCGGAGTTTACAGTTTTTGGACGGCGCGCTACATCGTCGTTTAAAAAGGGGCACGCACGGACTGTTCGCGGCTTCGACAATTAGTGGGGCTTTATAGCGTGTGCAGAACTGCAGACGAAAGTGGACCCCCACTAGCCGGCGCCGCGTCGCGTCGCGTGCTGTCATTGGTCGAACCGTTTGGGGCCCGTGGATCGTGTGCCTGACGTCACTGGAGAACTACTCGAACCGGGGGAATCTCTTGGCGCAACGATAACCCGACCCACAGCATCTGTCCCTGTCCCTGTCCTTGCCCCACCTCCCATCGACGAGATCTCGCGGGTTTTCTCATGACGCGCGCACGTTCTGCGCATACATTATTTCGTCGTCGTTGCCCCGTTTTTATTTCGTCGTCACTTCTGTTACCGTTTCGAGAAAATTGCATGCTACCAGTACCAGCTGGCGATCCGGAGATTACCGATCGACGCTGTATGATCTCCTTTCTCGAAATGATGAAATGTCCAAACTCTGAGCGATCCTTTCGCTTGCAACCCTAACGGACGGTTACGGGCTCCACGCATTCCTCGTGTCAACTTAGGCGACAGAGCAACTTCTTGGTTCGCTTCGTAATTATTTGTCAAATGCACGACGATGACTCACAAGGACTACGACAAATGCAAGGTTCCTCTTGAACGCTGTGCTCTCGAGCAACGATCCTCTTCCCAAGGAACCTGATTTTTTACCTAAACCTATTATAACTTGTTCAACGCGAAGCCAGTGGACAGATTATAGGATCACTGAAGCACCGAGTGCAGGTTCGCGGGAATAACCGAAGAACTTGTAGCACGTGACTGAGAAGAGCTGAGAAGAGATTTAGGAAGACGTATGTGCCTTTTCTCCTGGTACCAAAATGAAACGATACCGATAATTAAACGCATTAACACTAGAGAACTAATCAGCAACCAAATCAGCCAATATGACTGATTCCTATTTTTCGCTTTCGCAATTACTAAAATAATAAAACTGTTTTCATGAAAAATGATAGGATTTACTATTTAATGGAGCACATATTGCAATAGAAATTGTTTGCAGTATAAATAGTGCAATCTTGAGATGGCAGGTCTCAAAGTGGCTAGAGTTCTAAGTTGTATCTTGAGAGGACAGGAGAGATCCTTTGACCTTCGGGAGACGGATCAGATTTTCTATTTTATGATCGATAACATTTATGAACTACTCACTATTCTATGTATCAATATTTTAAAATATATTTTTGTGGTGCCCTTTGCAGATACATTAACCCTTCCGTTGACCCTCGAGCAACACCTATTCATCGAATTTAATCACTAGAATCTGTGAATTAAGCGCCCACTTTGATACTCTCTGTCAAAATGGTCTCCGGCACTGCACTCGAAGGGTTAACCCTTTGCACTCGAATGCCGACTCTAAGGCATCGGTAAAAATTGCAATAACATTTTTTAAAATAACCGTTTCAACTGTTGAACGAGCACACGAGTTTAACGTCGAATGCACAATATAAAAAGTATTCCAAAGAATACAAATTTTCAGTGTTGAAAGAAATGTCTTATTTCGGAATGATAATGATTTCAACTGCAAAGAGTTATTAATGTCGTGGAGAATTTCACAGATATTGGTTCGATTACACTTGAAATTATTGACCTTGACATTTTTACAATATTTACAGAGGAAACAGGTAAATTTCTCGGTCGAATTGTGAGTCCAGTATAAAGTGTTTATAAAGTTAATCTGGATAGCTTCTAATAGTTTCTGTAAATTCTCTGGTTCGACGCTAAAAATATGAATGTAAGCTTGATGATTCACACCTGCTCTTACAAACGTAATTTGATATTATATTGTGACGAATAATGCGAGATATTTACGTTTGATAATGTTACTCGTGTAGATTCGAGGATCGCCAGTCGAAGTTAGAGAATATGTGCGACAAGGTGTATGTTCTTGCGAGAGACGAGGATCGATCGTTTCTCGATTACCGATTGTAAGATATAAACGGACACTGCCATGCAAAATTCTCGGTAGCAATCAAATACGACTGGCGCCGATTAGATTACCAACGGTTGTCACCTTCTCCTTTCTATTTCAGAAAAAATAATCTGTTCTTTTTTCGAAAACCATACAATCAATGGCATTAGTATTCCGATATCTAAAAAGATGATAACATTAATAGCATTGCATGTTGTTCATAACATTGAAGTTTTTTGGAGAGCTAAAGCAATTAGTTCACCACATGTTGTGGAATATTTTTGAAAACTTCGATTGGCCCAAACTGCAGGGAAATTAGGTAAAAATCATTTTGTTAACACTAAACCTCTTAACATTAAAAATGTCTGATGCATATTGTCTTATACAAATGCCAAGGTTTACTTTATTTGGATTTTTTTCAATTTTCATTACAAAATACAATTGAACAAAGAGATCTGTTGAATCGATTCCTACGAAGGTAATATTATAGCAGCAATAATTGCAGAAAAAATTTCTGAATAAAGTCATTCGACCCGTTGTGGTAGGTTTGGTGTTAAATATTGGCAAAAGGGTACCCAGTCCCAATGACTTTGACCTTGCTATATTTGATCAAGGTCGATATTTTGAACATTTCGTACGTACATAGACGTTATCTTCTCTCTTCGCAATCATGGCCAATAGCAATTTAAAAATACAATTACGTATACGTTAACTTGTAAACTAATCGTTCTGACATATATATGTATATATATGTTTGAGACTTGAAAAAAGCTTTGTAGAAGTCAAAAGCGTTCATAAAACTGTCTAAATCGCAGAAAATGTGGTAGCATGAAAATTTTAGTCAAATCCGAGTTAGATCTAGGTTAGATAGACTATGATAGTAGCTTATCTTATAGTGCATGTTTCATACTCGCGGTGATATGCGCAGTATTGGATACGTGTAATATTAAACAGGTTTTCCTGTAAATAAAAGTTATTGGGACTGAATTATTACATGGACAACGTGTATCAAGGTTATCAAAATCAGTGAGGCAGACACAATTCTGAAAAATTAGTTAGTTTTTCCGTATTCTGTATTCCGTATTCCGTATGCCGTTTTTATGCATATACTTTGCAACGCATCGACCTTCTTGTAATTAGCGACGGTTTAGGGAAGTGACTCGTTCGTGTTACTTCCTATGGTTTTCATTTATTATATAAAAATGACAATTCGTATTCGCATTTATATTTTGGTAACTATGATTTGGTTGCTACGATTTCTTCTATTACGCGTGCAGCGGAGTTATAGAAACGAACAAATAAAAATATATAAAAATACATATATGTAATGTAAGTCTGTATTAAACATTTGTTATTATTTGACTTTAAAGATGCTAATTTAGTTTACATATACTAACGTTACGTACCAGAAGCTCTAAGTCTTATCTAATTCGTAAGGTTTCATCAGAATTTTCTGTAAATTTCACTTTAGATATCTCTACATGAACAGCGAACGTACGCTAGATTACTATAGATATTATATAAGATATAGATGGTATAGGATGTCAGTGGATGAGAATGCAAAGTTTAAAATCTTTGATTTATTGCGTCGACATCATTTTATAAACATACAAGACGAATTACAACAGCGAAATACAAGGATACGATGACGGACTTACTACGATATACATATACCATCGGAACACCATGTGTGTCTGTATTTCTTTTTCACGTATATTTTTAATTATTGAAACACAAACCTTTAAATATCTCAATGTAAGTATAAATAGCCTTAAGCCATTTTCATAATAAACGGCTCATACAAACTGAGTTTACATTGTATAGACTAGGCTGGGACAGGTTGTTGCTTTGAGAAGAAAGTAAAAGTCACGTAGGAAAATGTCTGTACGCATCAAATGAAGACTATACAGTGTAGAGTGGAAATTGTAGTACAACCAGATAGAGGATGATTTTCTGTAAAAATAAGACAAAAATTAGCTGGAATATTTTCTCAAGTGAAGCTGCTTAGACGAAAACGTTGAGCTTGAAAGTGCAGTGAATACGCATGCTATTAGATTAGAATTTCGTGACATGTCTGGGTGTGACAAACCCATTCTACTTCCTGCATATAGTAACAGAAGACCTACGGATATTTAAAAGTGGCTGGCACATATTGGCCAACAAAAATTGCAGAATTTAATTGATTTATACTTCGACTGGTTTATTATGTTTTTAATTAAATTATATTTAACCTAATTAATATTTAACTTCATTATACGTTTAGTTGATTATACCTTTGACTTATTACTTCTAATTGTAATACATAACGTACTAAAAACATTTCTTCTACGATTTCCTGTACGAATCAGTAAGTGATCTCGAAACTTTCACGAAACAAGATTGGCCCAGTTTGTTACATTCATTACCACTGGTTCATATACATAATTACTTTCGAATCCTTTAGATAAAACATCCCCAGCGACCGATCGCACTGTCAGGAGCGAGTAATGGAATCCGTTAGAGACTTCGGATAAGAAGTCGGAAATACCAACAGTACTGAATACCCTTGAAGGAAAGAGAATCATCAAGCGAACACGCGTGCGTTCGTCGCGCCTTTCATGCATTGTGCTTTTAGAAGAACGGTTAAATACTGTGATAAACGGGTACTAAACAAGGCAAAACAATTGTTTCTACACGCGTTCCATTAGCTATCCGTGCCCATGCAAAGAAGCACGATGAATTCCTTGTGTTGGAAAATAGACTTACTCAACGGGTTGAGTCAACGTAACCAAAGGAAATTAATTATATCTACCTAAACGGTCCTACCTCTGTCCTACCTGAACGGTCATCGTATGCGTTTGTCCGTACTTACTAATTAGACTCTTTGTATGCATTACAGCATTGTGCGGATTTTAATCTATGTTTTATCGTCTATTTATTATTGCACACGAAGTAAATCGATGATAATTCCAAGAAAATCTACAATATATATAGTATAAAGTAATTAACGTATTAATTTCCAGATATTTAAAGACGACATGCACGTTTTTTGTTAATTTCAAGATTTCCCATCAATTTGCACTGTTTACTTTAGACGATTGGTTATCCTAATTTTAAGACGATTTTGTTAATAACGTACAAGGAATATTGACCAAGTTTTGGTCTTCCTTGCTGTAATTACTGGACAATTCAGTCGTATTGCCGTACCATACAATAGACGCGACAAAAAATCTCAAGTAAGCAGATCAAACGCAAATAAATACCGCGGTAATGTCAACAATTCTTGACAAATATTGACATAGTCAACAGTCACCGACAACAGGAAATATTTGAAAAATTCTTACCCGACTTCCGGATGTGTTTCGATGTAAAAGACGATTCGGAAATTTTTTCATAAACTACAAACATAGTAGTTTTACACGGTAACGTAATAAGATCGTAATTTCATTATACCTCGATGTACCACGATTTCTTAGCATTTTCTGTAATCGGAGACGAGAAGTTATATTGTCTCTGGGAATAATGTTTTTAGTTAATATTTTCTATATCTTGAACAGAAATTATTGTAGTAATTTCGATTACTATACGTAGGTGAAACTTAAATTTCATCTTCAGAAATATTATGATGTTAAGTGGTTCATGTTATTTTTACTAACTTCGGAGACATCTGTTTGACGTGCGGTAATCGGATAGAGCACGACAATAGGTACACCCTTATGCTAGTACTCTAGGCAGTGATGTTTCGTATCGAGCCGTCTGGAACTGTTCTGGTTTGATTGAAGACAGCAGGGCAACCAGGACAGTGTCGACCAAGCAGAAGAGAGAAGGGGTGTTTCACGTCCCGGGGATGGGGGTTTCAGTGGGTATTACCGGTCTTCCGACCGGTTGAGTCTCACACTTCTCTCTCTCAAAAAATGCATTTCCCCCACCCCCTTAACAAAAAAAAAAGGTAGCGATGTATCGTAATGATTATACGATCAAAGATATTAATCGATTCTTCGTCGCTTACGAATGTTATGCGCGCATTTATGAAAGCAACGCGGAAAATGCGACGGAAGCGCATAAACGATCTTCCGCGCCGCTTCGAACCGGAATTTAAGGTCCGTCCGATGGAGGGGATAACTCCATCGCTGGAAATAACTCTCAAATAGTTCTGATCAACTTAAATTGCCCTGATTTTCGAAATAAGCCGCTGCAATAAAACATCTTGACTCTTCCTGTCCACTTCTTTCCATACCAGACATATCATATTTCGCAAGAAACACGCAACGAATCGCAATGAACGTGATGTGCATATATATTTATATGTATAATTCGTATAAATTAGAGAAATTAAATTCTTAAACGCTCACATGTTTCTATGGCAAGCAAGAATTCTTGCTCTTTTCTAAACATTTTTAATTTTAGTCAGAACGATCGAACAATTAAACGTGATTGTAAGACACAATCGCCGATTATTATTCAGGAGCAGAAAAAACGTTTTGCATGATTTAATAAACGCGTTACGAAAGTGTACATTGCAATTTTCACGGAAGACGGTAATGTTCTTTAATAACTTCAGTCGGTCTGATAATTATCGGCATTGGTGTTCAAGGCCGTCGATTCTACGCGGAACAATCTACGGATAACTCTGATACTAATTACTCATTGTATTCACCATTCTTGCACTGTGAGTCTACCTTAATAATGGATTTTAGTCCGTTATCCTCTACAAGGATCATTCATTTTATCTAATAATATCGCTGATGGGATTAATTTTTGTATAGATTAGTTTTAAGTGTACTTACTAATCCGCTATTTCCTACTTACATTTTTCGTAATTAACGATCGATTTACTAGCTCCGCGAACAAAACAGGAAGCAAAATTTCAATAATCTTCTTGTATACTATCTTCTACTGGATAAAGTAGGGGTACAATCGTAGATCACCTATTGGTTATTAAAATGGATTTTCGATTACGAATACAAATATGTGACGCCACTTATTCATTGCGTTTTTGGCAACAAAAGCAACCGAAACAGGCTATCTTTGAATGCGTACAGTGCCGTCACTGACGTCGTGAACACTTTTTGGGTATTGCTATTTAAATGTGGCTAGAAATTTGCATAACATGACTATTTAAAAAAAAAAGTTAGCGTTTAATCTAGGGACAAGCATTTACGGTCATACAGAAAAGTTTTCTTAAATTCTTGGTATTTTTACCTTTTTGTTTATTACTTTATTTTTTCTTGCAATTAGTACTTTTACGTTATGTATACAACAAACTTCTATATTCCCAGGAATAAATAATGATTTACATAAAGTTTGTGGTTGTTGGATCAATTATGCTCCTTACCTTATACAGGGTGGTTGGTAACTGGTGGTACAAGCGAAAAGGGGGTGATTCTATATGAAAAAATAAGTCGAAAATATAGAATAAAAATTTTTCGTTTGAGGCTTTGTTTTCGAGAAAATCGACTTTGAATTTTAAAATATTATACTTTAAAACAATCGAATACGTTAGAAAGTGTTCATAGAAATTTAATTAGAAGAGCAGAAGTATGTGTTCGGCAGAATGGGCACCATTTTCAGCAATTTTTGTAATAATAAACTTTGTGATTACATCGTAATTTACGTGTCACATCGAGACAACGATCTACAGTGAGATCCGTTATAACGAGACATGATCAAGTGCACGCGTACTTTGCGAAAATTCAAAGTCGATTTTCTCGAAAACAAAGCCTCAAACGAAAAATTTTTATTCTATATTTTCGACTTATTTTTTCATGTAGAATCACCCCCTTTTCTCTTGTACCACCAGTTACCAACCACCCTGTATATAAAGCAGTCAAGTTTTAGTCAGCCTTATGTCCAATCTATCCGGCCTTCACTGCGCAATCTATTGGATAGCCGAAAAAGTATTGACATTTTTTTATTCTTTTATTTGAAATGAATTTTATTCAACTATATTGGTCATTATTATATATGATCTTTTTCCATTTTTTAGGTAAAGCCATAATCCTATCGGAATAGAACTTTTGTCGTTTATCGACTAAAAACTTGACCAAGCGATTTTTACCGTCCTTTTTTGAATCCAACTTTTTAGCATCAAGGTAATTTTACAGAGATCGAAACAAACGATAATCTGATGGTGCAAGATCTGGGTTATACGGTAGGATGCATCAAAATTTCCCAGCCAAACTTTCTCAATTTTCGCCGAGTTGTCAAACGTGTATGGTTTGGCATTGTCGTGATGGAAAACAACACCTTTTCTGTTGATCGATTCTAGTCTGCTTCTTTTAATTGATTGCTGTAATCTGGTTAATTGTTGACAGTAGAGATTAGAATCAATCGCTTGACCGTCAGGTGAGGTGTCACTTCACGATGGACAATTCCCTTCCAATCTCATCAAACACACAGCATCACCTTCCTTGGCGTCGATCCTGGTTTTGCCACCGTTCATAATGATTCACCGGTCTTTGTCCACGATCTTTTTCGCACATTGTTGTATGTGATCCATTTTTCATCTCCCGTTATCAAACTTTTAAAAAATGGTTCAATTTCATTACGTTTGAACAATGATTCGCAGTTGGAAACTTGTTGCATCAAATTTATCTCTGTTAAATCGTGAGACACTCAAACATCGAGCTTCTTTTTGTACCAGCCTTCTGCAAATGATCCAAATTCCCTAACAATCTCACGACTGCTTATATGCCGATCTAGCTCAACCATTTGCATTATTTTATCAACTTTTTTTATTTCAACAAATTCAGATTAGAATAGAAAGAGCGAAGCGCATCTTTAATATCGAAATTTTCAGAACGGAAGCGAGTAAACCATCTACATGCTGTTGCATTTGATAAAGCATCTTCACCTTAAAAACCACAAATTTTGTTCCCGGGCTTGTGCAGCATTTTTGCCTTTTTCGTAGTGAAATTGCAAAACGTAGCGAAATTTTCCTCATCTTCGCACTAATATTACTTTTGACACGATCAACGAAATACAAAATTGTCTGCGTGAAAATTGTAGACTAAAATGTCACCTCTCAAATGAGCGTCAGTATGAGGCAATCTGATTAGTGTTGCCCGATATACGACACCAAACAACATGTAGTGACAAAAATCTCTCAATACTTTTCCGACTATGCAATATTTATTATGTCTATTTCCGATTAACAATGTATGTCTGTGTATACATTTGGACATGTATTAACCGCTTAATGTTGACAAACATTATGTATGGGAAAGTTAACAGTCTCGTCGCTTCAGTTTGAGTTTATCGGTCGGTGTTAACGGCTGCAATCATGGGTTCTAGAAGAGAATTATAGAAAGAGAAACATGTTTCTATTGTAATTTTGCTACAGAAGGCTATTCCATAAGGCGAATCGCAGAAAAAATAAATATTCCAAAATCTATAATGTACTATACAGTAGCTGAGTTTAATAACACGGAGAATTTTTCTTCAAGGGAAAAATCTGGCAGGCCCCGAAATGCAGAAAATCGATACATCGAAGAAAACGTAACAGACGAATATCTGAACCAGAAATTATTGCAGAAATCAATAAAATTAGGAGACGCTATCGGCGTTACCACAGTGGAAGAGGTAATTACTAAAAGCGGGTTTACAAGGATATGTGACAGTAAAGAAACCATTATTAAGGCAGTAAGATAAAAAGAGGGGGCTCGATTAGGCTGAAAAACGACAGTCCTCCTCGATCGTTTCAGATTCGTAGAAAGTCCTTTGGCAGAATCAATTCAAGTTTAAGGTGTTTGTCAACAAACGACATACTTTTGTTCGTCGAAGAGCAGGCGAAAAAATCTTGCAAAATATACAGTGTCCACGGTTAACTACTGTGGAGATAGGTCGGCGATGGTTTGGAGTTGTTTTGGAGCAAATATATAGTGTCGCGAATATAGTAACAGTGGATGCAAAACAACAATATTTGAATATTTTGCACGAACACGCTATTCTATCAAGACAGCGATTCTACGCATCGTGCAAAAGTTTGTAAAAACTATTTAAAACAATTAGAAGATAAAAGGGGAACAAAAATATTTATCGCAAGATAACACTTATCGCAAGAATGTCAAAATTGGTATAGATGGTTAAGAAACGATGCAGATACGCAAATGGAAAGAAAATTTAAATATGTTCCCCTTATTTGACGATAACAAATTCAAATATTATGCACTTGCTCCAGCAAAGTAAACATTTATCGATGCTATTTTATTTATAAACACTTATACGAAACGAATATTGTTTCAAATGCGTTCTCTTTTGTTTGTGAATATTTAAAAACATTCCAATCGTGCGTATCGTTCGTGTCTCGTCATTCTTTCGCCATTTATTGAGAATTTGAAAAGAGACGTGGGCTGTGCATACACACGTGCAGTCACTGTAAAATATATTCATATGTATATTCTTTAACAATTTTAAGAAGGTTTACGGGACGCTCTCTAATTTTTCAATTTTCAGAAAGTAATATAATAAATTATTTAATATTATGAATTAATATTATAAAAGTGCATCTACGAAGAGTTATTCCCCATATTTATTTCGGCTGGTATATATTGTAAAAAAATTGATAAAAGCTTTAAATAGACACATTCTCGTTATTCTTATGAAGGAATGTAATGTAGTCGCTTTCAGTGCTCCGTAAACCTAGCATTAAAAACGAATAACTTTTTTAATATTAGGCTAAACGGCTTGAGTTTATTTTGAGATGTTGGTATACGTCATTTATCGAATGATACGTATATGATTTTTGTTAAAATTTGCTATTGTTTGCAAAAGCAAAGGAAAAGAGTAAGGGTGATGCTTTTTTAAGTTTTTCATCTATGAGTATATTGAAAATTTAGATGTCTCTTGTAGATCTAAGTAAATTATATAATAGATGCACGTAGTTTTATTGAAATCGATCAAGGCTGTCGTCAAATATAATCGATTCAAGATAGCAAAAATCGTAAGAACCTGTGATCCAAGTGAATCGCAAATCTTAAATTCAAAGATTTTTAGATTTTACAATGCCTATGATTTCGATGAACCTTCATACATCTATACAGCTTACGTAAATTTACAAAACGCATATTTTAAATTTTCATTGCAGGCATTGATAAAAAAAATTCCTGACATTTGCTTTTTCAATTAATAGCTACTTAAAAAGAACATTGTGTACACATTATCTGGTAAATGAATCTTTGCGACATCTTAAAAAGCTCAAGACGACGTTTATTCCAAGTTTTGAAACGTTATTTGTTTTTAAAAAATTTATGAATTTTACCCACTGTATGTTACTGAAGGTTTCATGAAAACGCTATTGCAAAAGAAAACCTTTTAACGTTGGGTTAGTGTTGTCTCACCTATACGTTGGTGTCGATGTTTTATTTACTCGCTCTGATTTTCTTCTATAATTTTGTATGTTCTAGTATATTTTAGTGTAGTCTAGTACACATTCAGTATATTCTAGTGTATTATAATATATTTTTCTATATTCCTCCATATCCTACTATATTATTTTATATTCTATTATATTTTAGTATAATTATTTAATCATTAGCTAGTAAACTAATCTCGAAAAAAATCCAGCAACGTGATCCACATTTAAAAACATTATTGGTTTTTATAGGATGGGCAAATACTTTTTACACCGACTATACGTCCGCGATAGATTGTGAACTGTTTTATTCCGAAACATTAAAACATACGAATTTACGAGGAGTACAGCATCATTTACAGCCGCGATCAGAAATGCAAATGTTTTCGTCTGGAAACTTGTAGATGGGACGCTGTTGACACAGTTGTCTCGAATGATTATTTCCGTTTGTAGTACATGCACAAATCCTCGCTAGTAAGTACACATAATTCCAGGTATTGCATTTTAATGTTATCAATTCCCGCTCATAATTGTTGCAACATAATTATTTATCAGCTGAGTATCTTTCCGCACACGAAAAGTGTGTTAAATACACGTGTGTTTCAGGAACAAGATAAAGAGTTTACTAATATTCCTACATTTATAGTTGGTTCTATACTCCGTGACAATACTACGAGACACTTTACGTGTAAAATCATAAGAGCCTCTGTTGTATACAAAACTTTGTCCCTCCCGTAGAGAGGTGTGTAAAGTATTCGCGTTTCCATCGTTCGAAGTTTCTGTAGGTAAACTAGAACTTGTAGTTGGAAAAATTGTAGCAACGAAATTAATCGAACTAACAAGGGAACGTATTCAGATGCGAAAATCCGATTTTGATGAAACTTATGGGAACTTATAACTTTATTGTTTAAACAAAAAACTTTTGTTAACATTTTCTTGCGTGACTATATTTCCCATTGAAAAACACAATTTAAAAAAAAATTCATTCATAAAAATTAATTTTTGAATTAATTTATGAATTCATAATTCACAAAAATTATTTCCTTAATACATTATTTCGATGGCAGGAAGATAAACCCAGACTTCTTCCTGGACCTCGATAGAGCTATGGCTTCCACGGTCAGTCGAAAATTCCAGCTATCCGTCTTGGGGTTTTCCCATAAACCTGTACTATCTGTGCACAGTGACCCTGTGGTCACAGAAGACCATCCCTGCAAAAGTGTTAATGTGGAGTGCAACAAGATGAATATGATTTACAAAAATGATTAATTTGAAGTACAAAATTCTGTGTTACTAAGTGCTTCTGTGTACGTATGTATTATATATGCAAGTAAAAAGAAAGAAAAAAGAAAGAATAATGGAAAGATTAAATAAGTAGCGAGCGTATAGAACTCCAGCTTTTGTTAACTACACTTTTTAGTCAAATTGTCTAAAATGTCTAGGAAGTCGTGCAGAAACCTTTAAGCGTTTAGCCTTTTAAAATGTCTTAATCCAACACTGCTATTAGCAACCATGAAACTTCGTCACCTCTAACCATATCCATCCTTGGATATTAAATTGATTATAAATGTCGAAAATTTCAAGCGGCATTCGATGCTCCGACACATACACAAGAAACGTACTATAGCAACTTTATGCTGCCATACTACACGTCCCTATACGTAATTATTAAGACACCCTTTAAAAATGAATAACGAGTTGACTTTGTGAGAATGTTAACATGCCTAGTTTACTACGTAATTCATATAACAAAAATGATTTAAAAATCACTATTGCTCGAAATTGCGAATAAAATAATAACGGTCACGATTTTGACCCTTTTTTTGCCTACAATGAAAATTTAAAATATACCTTTCGTAGACTTAAATGAATTATATACTTACACAAAGTTTGGAGGTGATCGATCAAGATCTCTGCGATCCACAAATTATTAAAAGTGACAAAATTTGAGAGAAAATACAAACTCCTACGATGCAAGTGTCGCGAACAAAAAGTTAAGGACTACGACTCACGCAACCAAGTTAAAGGGCCAAAACAAAAGAGAACAACAAGAGACCAAACCACTTAGAAATGAAAACACTTTTTACAAAGAGGCAACTCGCACGATTAATTTGAAGTTGTGCAAACACAAGTCCTTTAGGATTTATTTCAATTTTTCGAAATAAAGACAAAACCCTGTATTTCAGCATCGAATGCCGCTCGAAATGTATAACATTCGTCATTGATTTGCAACATACAGACCGTCAACGTTAACAAAGTTTCATGGCCCTGGTAGCAGTGCTGTCAACTTACTTTCCGACACGACTGTCTACATTGTCTACGCAAAAAGACATCGACGAAAAAAGATTTGAATCAGACATGCGGTACGCTGCGATAGAGCCGACGTTTGACTTTCCGACTAGATTATATTAATTTTTCGGTTAGATTTACAAAAAGCATGTTTTACATTTTCTTTATAGACACGGATAAAAAAGTTCAATATCATGACCCTCACTATTTTCGTTTCGATTTTGCCTTATTTACACTCCGGGCCAAAAAGATAGTACACTTTAAAATTAACCTGATTTTTATTTATTTATTTATTTAACATTACAACCAAGGTTTTGTTTATATACATTTTTGCAAAATACCTCTATAAACATACACAAATTAAATTGAATTGAATTTCTCCAGACTATACAATTTTATTAAAAAAAAAAGAACTTTTAAGGAAATATAGTGGGACAAAATGATAGCACATTTAACTTAATATTTAATGCTTAATATCTTGTGGCTCCTCCTTTATACTTAATAGCAGCCATCATTCTCTTTAGCAAAGATTTATAGAGTTTTTTAATAGTATTTTGCTTGAATTGCACTCACTAGAATACATTTTTTTAATTCGGCAATATTTCCAAATTGTCTGTCATTTCCACATACAGATCGGGCAAGATTTCCCCAACAATTTTTAGTAATGTTAAGGTCGGGTAACCTTGCTGACCAATCCAAAACGCGAATTTTTTCTCGAGGAAAGTACTCTTTCACTACATTTGCAGTATGCACTGCGGCATTAATTTGCTGAAAAATAAACTTCTCTCCAGCAATTCTGGTGGCGTACGCGTTTATTTGTTCCGTAATCATTTCGAAATATATTTTGCTATTAACTTTTCCTGTTGTAAATTTAATTTCCATTTTACCATAGTACCCGACACCGCACCGAATCATCGCACTACCACCTCCCATTTGCCGACGACTCAAAAACTGTTCCCCTTTTCGCAGATCGTGAAAATAGTGACTCAGACTATCAGATCCACCTAAGTTTTTTACCTCTTTATATCCGTACATATTATTCTTCGCCATTTCTTTCGCATATGAATATTCTTTTCTACAAAGTGAAATCGATTCATCTTATGTCGCACAGTTAACCAAGGCTTTTTCTTCAATTTTCTTCGTGTTATGTATTTGCATTTTTGTAAAACACGTTTCACATTCTCCGTATCAGTGTCTACATCAATGCTTTGAGCAATTTGCTTTGCAGTCATCTTAGAAATTGATGCTGCTCTTAGTATTGCACGTCGTTCCCGGTCGTTTATACTTTGCGAACGTCCAGAACTCCTCATTTTAACATAGTTTTCTGGATTTTTCAAGAAATTCGTTATTACTTTTCGACTTCTATTCATAATTTTTGCTATTTTTGTCACTGAATATTGTTTTTCTTTGAATTTTATTATAATGTAAATTTCACACGGGTTCAATCTTTTTCCGCGTCCCTTTTTTGATAATATTTCGTCTTTTTCGAACAAATGTACAAATCTGAAATCATATCACGGACTTTATTAACTATGTTCCGAGGTTGATGTTTGCAATTCGCGAACTTCGGTGTAACTGGAAAGCGTAGATTTGTTACATGTGCTATAATTTTTTCCCGCTTGGGAACAATAATATTTACATTTTTTGTGTGATAGAATCCTGTCGAAGTATATGTTGTGGGCGATATTTCGTAAATTTTATACACATACATGCTCTGGAGTTATCGGTAAAATAAAATATTTATCTTAATCAACTTTTAACATAAAACATGGGAAAATATAATGTGTGCTATCTTCTTGTCCCGGAGTGCAGGTATTCGCCAATATTTAAGTACATTTATTAATTTATTCATAGTCACCGATGATTTCCACATTTCATATGAGTTCTTATAACAGTGCTGGCACTTACTTTCCGACGCGATTTTTTCGACAGTGCATCAGAGTTTTCTCGTTTCGATCGGAGATGCAATACGCTGCGATAGGGCCGAACCATTGACTTTTCAGCTGCATCTGTGCTCGTGAACTTACGGTTGGTTCGTAATGAACAGGTTAATGACCTTGAAAGGAATGCTCGCCCAGGGAAAGCCCGTGTTTCCCAGTGTATTATGCGTCGATATAAAACTAGCAAAACTACCGAACGCAACAGCGGGCATCGGTGGGCATCGGCGGGCAACGGGGAGCAGCGACGAATAACTGAAGAAGGTCGTCCGAGTGATTACCAGAAGTCACATAGAGACAAGTTTGAAACCGGTTCACTGGAGAGAACGAAGATGGAAGATGGAAGATGGAAGATGGAAGATGGAAGAGAAGAGAATCCGTTCGCGTCCCTGTTACGAGCCACGAGGCATGAGACAGCCTTCGCGCGCGCTCGCGAAGCAGGAAGGACGATCGGAACGAAATCTTCTTGGTGATTCAGTAACAAATCTCTTGGTGGAACCACGGTTGCATATCGTCGACTCGCAAATTCGTTTGACGATAAAGCGAACGAATAAACGAAGATAAAGTGAATTTTATTACGAGGGCTCGACGAGGCAGTTTTTATTGTTCTTATTGGATGCTAGGCAACAAGCTCTCGAGTAACGAGTTCATTTACTTCGGGCAATGTTTGGCTAAATAAATCATTACGTCGCGTCGCGTCACGTCACGTCGCGTCGCGCCGCATAGCACACCGAGAACATTTTACAATTTTCATGACAAAATCGTGCGACTTTTGATTAAATTATCAGAAAACGATAAATCTTTTCTCGGAGATTAAAGTTGATACGTTTCGGCATGAAGAACAAACGAAGACAATGTTTGATACCTTTCTTTACAAAGTTTCGGTTTCTCTTTACATTAGGATTTGTGAATTTCTTTTTATAACGTAATGCATCGTACCGGTGGATTTTGACGTGTCGCATTATAATTTGGTTTCGAATTTGTCTACTTTCTGTAACTTCGGAGAAAATGATATTTAATCGAAGAAATTGGTTATACGTGTGGTTTCTATAATTATACTTCAGTAATGATGAAATTTCTAGTTAGTATTTATGCATTGTATTTGTTTGTGAAGTACGTAAATGATATTAAATAATAAACATAATATTGATCGATGCCAGCTAAAGCAAAGATTTTCACGTTTACTTTCGAAGAAGTTCATCTATAATAAATATTTTCAAGATCGAAGCTTTATCATCAGTCTTTCACTTCAGCATTTTTGTACCTTCCGTCGTGTAAGTTTAAATTTTTGAAAATGTCAAATGTCATTGCTTTATCTGAACACTATAAAAAATTCGACGATTTTATCACAAAAACTATCTACAAGTATCGGTATTTATGAAAATAATCTAAGTCATAATTCTAAAAATATTTAAGTTTTTTCTTACTTTGTATTATACCAATTGGTTTTAATATAGAAATTTTTCCTAAATATGAATAAATTATATTGTAATCAAAGATAGTCAACATCAACTCTGGAGAAATTAAAAAGAATCTTGTTTGTACTTGTAATTTCCAACCGGAGACAATAATAGTAACACGAAGAAGTGTACAATTTGTAAAAAAAAGTGTATCTCTTTAAATAAAATATGAAAGGCATTGATCATCGTTAAAAAATCAAACGATTGTTGAGTTAATTCATAATTACGTTCTACGAATAAAGCTATTCTATCCTTATACAATTTGAAAACCTGTCTTCTCGGTGTTGCGTTAAACATAAACTATTTATACACGGAATAGAGGACGCAAGAAGTATGCATACCTACATGTACATACATTACATCTTTATGTTATTGATTGTTCTTAAATATTATACATCGTTATTTCAATATCTTTCATTTATTCCAATCCCTTTTCATAAAACGAACAAAATTCATTGTGAAAAGATTGTTCTGTTATTCTCAGACCAGCTAAACAAATCTGTGGGTCTTCGTCGTCGATCGAATATCGATACTTACGAGGGGGGCACCGTGCTAAGTAAATATTATTTTATTCCAAAAATTTAATTGCAATTACAGCTTTGAATTTTGATGAATTTATTTCATCGTTTGAAACTTCATTAAGCTTCGTCACTTCACAGAACATTTCTCTAAAACTCCATAGGTTTGTTTACACGTTCATACAGCATAAAACTATTAAAAAGATAATTAAAGTGTTTAACCGTTTCGTTTGTTCTTAACAATTGTTAAAGAAAATAGTTATTTTAAAATAGACAACAAGCGTATCATCAATTTTGAGAGGAAAGTTACATGAATGTAAGTAACGAATTGAAGGGTTTAATTCTCAGAATAGCGTGCTTTTTTCAGACAGATGGGTCCAATAGAAATGATTTGTGTAATTGACACTACAAAATTGACTACTTAAAAGATCAATTGAATCGGGCAAAGAATTTTGGGGAGAACATTTTTCCATAACAATTCTGACCTTGTAATTAAGCCTACAAAAACAAATATATTACAAGACATGAACTTGTAATGTCTACAAGCTTAACCGAGTGTCGTAATCAACAAGCCATTGGAACACATCTGTATGTAGGAAGACAAACATTTTAATTATCATTTAACCTATCTCCAAATTTCATGTTTATCGGTCAATGAGTTAACAAAAAAATTCCAGTTTGTTTTCCATCAAACGTTCTCGCAAATACGAATATATAGGAAGGAAGGAAGCGAAACCTGTTGCTCTTCAATCATTCTTTCTGAAACACCCTGCACAATGTCTCACAACAGTGAAAGTTACTTTTATACAGCTCAATTAATTACTCAACTTAGTTAGAAATTTTATGTAAAATTATTTCGTATTTTATTCGTGACAAACTGTTTGAAATTAAACAATCTTTGGAAAATACTTCGTTCGAATGGGAAACAAAATAAAAATACTTCTTTTTATATGTCAAATAAAAATAAGATATTAGAAATTAATTAATTCGGAAATTACATCTACCCGCGACTACTATAAATAAATTTTAGGACTTGAAACATTTAAATGTAAACTGATTATTCCTAGGCTGTGATTTTTGCCTGACTACATGAAGATCTAGCTTGTTCTCTTAAATCTTAAAATAACGGTACATCGAAACACTGCTATTTTAAATTATCATCACCGTAATTGCAAATTGTATTATCGTTGCATTTATCGTTAGTAAGTTCATGTACAACTCGTAAAGAAAGTCCTCTTTAGTTTTAACCTATATAGGTGGCTCAAAAATATTCCGATAGGTATTGCTTGGTTCACATAGTTATTAAGAGTACGAAATATACATATGTATACATGTGGTGGAACTTTTATTTTTCCTGGTGGACACTCCAAGATGAGATCAGGGTCAACTTCCTTTTTTTAAATGGAATGTTACGTTTTTCATCCACCATCAAATAGTGCGTTTTAAGACGAATTCAACACCCTCTGACTTAAGGTCATTCAAGGTTAAACTTGCAGGGAAATGGAGAGAAGGTGTGATCGTTTTATTTGTACTTTAGTTCGTGCCTTCAAACATTCACATCAAAACATAACATGTGTCAATGTCAGCATTACTCAGGACAACATCAAAATCATTATCAATGAAATTAAAACAAACGTACTTACGTATTACTGTGTTCTTCTGCAAGATAGTCAGTTTACTTTCATTACCATTCGTGCTAAGATATCCTTCGCTGAACGATAGTACTTAAATAAGTGGTGAAAATGGAAATGTATCAAGATTATTTTGTTATGTTTGTAGTACTAGGAGAATGCGGGAAAAATTACAGAATGGCTACTAATTTGTGTGCACAACGCTACCCAGATCGACCATCAAAATCGCATCAAAACGATCACACCTTTTCTCCATTTCCCTGCAAGTTTGACCTTGAATGACCTTGATTCATAGGTCGTTGAATTCGTCGTTAAACGCATTATTTGATGGTGGATAAAAAAATTTATCATTCCATTTAAAAAAAGAAAGTTGACCCTCACTTCACCTTCAAGTGTCCACCAGGAAAAATAAAAGTTTCACCACATGATGTCCCCCTCGGTATTGAACAACTTTCGTGTGAAACATTTTTGCGTACAATTAATATTTTCGTTTCATACTTCGTATAATTAACATCTCACATTCGTCTTAAACACATTGAAATTACAAAAATATGCCGTGCTTCCTCTATTAATAGCACAAACAGATTTTCTAACCATAAATATTGTCATGTACATTCGGTAAAACTTGAGACCATCGTCGTTTTCCTGTAAAGTCGTCGGCATGCAGCGTATTATCGTGCAATATTTGTATAACGTAAATCCACTTAGATCGAAATGTCATCAACCAGAGAAACGAATTGTTATGTTGCTAAAACTGGTATCGCAAAAGTGTAATTACAAATCCTCGGGTATCATTATTCTCGCTTAGGTATGTTGGCCAGACATGCTGCACCTTAGAGTATTAAACGCGCATATACAGGGTGGTCTTCTTTCAGAAGGTAACAAACTTTATTTATGAAAGAAATCTCTATTAATATCACATGTGTATATATATATGTAGATAGGTGCAGATAAAAAATTTAAAAGTAGTAACACCTTACTTTGTCCTCCACAATTTCAACCAATGGCAATTTCTAATTAATTTTTTTCTCATATCACTTAACAACCTAATTCTTCTAGCTTCAATCTCAAAAGAAAACTCAAGTCGTCAAGCCCAATTTCAAATAAATTGTTAATTTGTAAAGAGTGTTCACTTTAAATTGCCTTGTGTGATTGTAACATACAATATACAATTTATGCATTATTACATAAAAATATGTACGTGCAGATGTTTGTATATTTCATAGAAATTAATGTCAACAACGTTCCGTGTATTTTATTATGTATTATTTGCACAACAATTCTTTAACGAAACGTAGATTTTCCTTTTTCAATCAGACATTCCGATTATTATTTCAATCTTTGTGAAAGCTATTTCTGTGCAGAAATCACGGAACATTTCATGGAACATTTCCTCAATTCGTTAGTTTTATTGCTGGAATCTTCGTGCGTCAAGGAAAGAAAAAGAAGTAGAAAGCGAGGAAAATGCTGGTTGACAAATTTTTCTTGTTTTGCGACCACCCTTTTCAAGTCTGTTGCGGTTTACCACATACATAAATACACAGATCTCGGATTGGTGTGATGCAGCATTTACAACAACGCAGTTACTTTCTCCGTCATGTTGCGACGCGTCGCGTCGATTGGGAAACTCCCGGCACGCGTCATTCGCCCTTCTCCAATGACGCAAATCACGAACTGTTACGTACGTTTCAATGGATCGTTGAGGAAAATTGAACAGGTGCCGATGGAAAATGTGAATGAAGTTAATGGAGCTGAAAATCGAAACGGAAATAGTTATCGATTAGTCTGATCAATTTTATAGCAATAAATCAGAAAGAACTCGTGCAAGTACAAACTCTTGTTGAATGAAACAAAGTAACGACGTGGAAGCTTATCAAAACAGTGTTGTAAGTTTAAGAACACATTCGAAAGCTCTTCAAAGCGCTTGTTCTCAGAAGTAACGTAATACTAATTGGTCCAACTTCGAAATTAATAATTATAAACTGCAAGGTATCGAGTTCCATCGACTGAAATGCACCTATGAGTGGCGCATTGTAGTAGGATGTGAAACTAACACGGAACATATTCAGATGTGAAAATCCGATTTTGATGAAACTTATGGGAGCTTATAGTTCTTTGAAAAGTATTTGACACGTGTTTTTGTTTATCGGCAACCATCCACTTTGAAGGGGTGAAAACAGCCCTCGAGGTTAGGGTATTTTTGAGATATGTCGGAAACCAGAGGTCGAAAAAATTTGAATTTTTTTTTAAATTGTGTGTTTTCAATGGGAAATGTAGTCGGGCAAGAAAATGTTAACAAAAGTTTTTTGTTTAAACAATAAAGATATAAGCTCCCATAAGTTTCATCAAAATCGGATTTTCGCGTCTGAATATGATCCCTTGTAAGAAGAATGTTATGTAGTGTGGTATCGCTTCGATATGCACAGCAATATTTAACGCTTGTTAAATCCGCTGTTTAGCGGATATGCTAATACTTTTTTTACCCACTGCTCGTACGTAAAAAGCACGATTCCAGACATAGGGTAGTTGATGTTGTAATGAGTCGGAAATATAAACGGATCGTAAGTTGAATAATCATGTCGCGTCGGAAAGACAAGAGAATCGCACGAAGAGACCTCCATGAATGAAATGAATGAAACGACCGTGAACAAGGCCGCATAACTCTTGGCCTCCTGTCATTGTCAGATTCAGTTTTTACAAAACACGCCGCCTTAAGTTCAAGTGCACCGACGCGCGACGCGATGAGACACGACGATGCGAGCGATCTTAAAAATGGGGAATTACTTTTTTTTCAGCTAAAATATCTTGCTACTTTAGCATTCTTTTTTTATTGACAAAACTATACATCATTAATTAATTTGAAACTTGAATATATGTTTCTGTTATGCTTTCAATGTATCTTATGAGTTTTTTCAGTTTAATTCTCTTAAAAATACTGTTTCAATTGCCCGTGAACTAGGACCCTTCGTACAATAGCTTCATCAACAGTTGACACGATATTTGCCCTCCAGTTGATCCGAAATAAAAAAATTCTAACGAAATTTTATTCTTTACACTTGTAATTACTGTTTGATCTATAATTATGAAAAAAAAATTATTTTTCGAGAAATGGTAACTAATAAACCCAAGTGTTTGAATCCTCTAAAACAAATTTCCGAATTTATTAATAATTAAAAGAGAAGTGTACAATTTATCGTCTTGCCTGTAGGTTAAACGATAAAAGAATTCTTTATTAACATACAGTTAAAATTTCAAGTCGATCGATGCAATTCTTTTTTTTAATCATGTCAACCAGCTGCAAAAGTTGTTTCGAGAAAAACGCCCGACTACTCGATCATTTGCCACTAAATATAAACAGTGACTCACGAAAGTATTCGGACAGTCTTTAAATCTAAATAATTTTTTCAAAATTGAACCAAACAACTTGACTTTTCTAGAGCAACTAGAAGCATTGATTTACTAAATGATATGCAAAAATAATTTTGAAATAATTCTAATTGGTGGAAATTACATGGGAAAGTAGAAAAAGCATTTTTTAAACATTTTTATTTCAACTCGTAATGAAAATTTAAAATATACATTTTTCAAGACTATGTTAGTTATACGCATGCTGAAAATTTCACCAAAATCAATTGACGTGGGAAAAAATAACACGCGTAGAAAGATGTAAGAAGGTCTGGAGTTTAAGCAGAAACTGACCAAGAATCGTGAAAAATCGCGATTTTCTCCAATTTCGACGGCATATAGCTCGTGTATATGTCGATCGATTTCAATCAATTTTTCTGCATGTGAATAACTATCCTAGATCTACCAGATGCATCTTTAAAATGTTTACTACGTGGCTCAAATACAAAATATTTAAAAAGTTCCTTTTTTATTGGTCATTTAATTCATACCAATTCCAATATTTGGAAAATTCATTTTGCATATCATTTATTAAATCGATGCAACTAATTGCTCAAGAAAAGTCAAGACGTTTGGTCCAATCTTAAAAAAGTTATTTATGTTTGAAAAATATCCGAATTGTTTTGTGAGCCACTGTATGTACACCCGTGGTTCAAAAAATCTATAACTATGAAAATCTTACGGATTTTAACTTCAAATTTTGCAGAGACATTCCCATTGAAGTTAAGCTACAAAATCATGTAAAAACAAAACGCTACAATTTAGAAATTAAAGTCGAACGTCTCGAGCATGCAAAAAGAAAAGTTGTTCAAACTGTTGAGTTCTATGACGTATGCAGAAATCGTCAAAATCAGCGGGGACGTCGCTTGTTAAAAGGTCGCCTAAAGAAAACATGGCAAGAATTTCCGAATACCGAATGTAAGAGTGAGAAACCAATAAATTTTTCTTTTTTATTCGAAAAAGGCAAGGCAGTCTTTTTCCTTTGGGAAAAAGAAACCCAGTCGACGTTAATCCGCCGTGACAATTCTGCGAAGTGAGGAACGATCAAGCAACGAAGAAATCGGTTAACAGCTGAAAGTATCCAGTTCCAAACCGTCAACGATTAATTTCAATGCCAGTAGACGCGACGACGATTCGATCGGTGGACAAAGTAGAATCCGATCATTCACGGCGATAGTTTTTTTGCACGATCGCGAACGGAACGTGATCTACCGATGGCACAAAAGTTTCCGACTTCCGGATCATGGTCGCGCGCGATCATAACGATCCCGATCGAGGGTGTCACCTCGACGCGGTCGAGATACTTCGAATCATTGGAAACGCGACGCCTGTCGATGCTTTTTGCGAGTCGATTCCCGACCGAATACGTAGAACAAGAAACAGGCCGATCGAGGAACGCAGGCAATTAGTGACCGGGAAAACGATGGATTCCGGAAAACGACGTTCTTGTCCCAGTGTCCTTCCAGTTCGAGAATTTTACAACGGTGGACGATCTATAATCTACCTCAAGAACAAACGTTTGAAAAGTTCCTTCGATTGCTAATCGAACGATTGCTATCGTTCGAATCTTGTATAAATCAACCGTTATTAAAAGCTCGAAGTTCTTTGAATCTCTAGGTAACTTTTTAAAAATAGAACCAAACGTCTTGACTTTTCTGGAGCAACTAGAAGCACCATTGATGCATACCAGAAAGTAGGAGAATATACTAGAAAATACCCAAATATAAAGCGGAATGTAGCAAAATATATCACAATATGCTAGAATATAGCAGAATATACCACAGTATACCAGAAAGTACCAGAATATACCAGAACATACCTAAGTATACCGGAATATACGGAAAGATATCAGAATATATCAGAATATACCGGAACATAGTACAGATCTTCTTCAGAAGTCTAAAATGGGCTTTTTAAGTTGTAAGTAAAAACTCAGTATTAATTATGGTTACATCCTATCATTCCATCTTACTTCCTCCCTTAGTCCCGAGGACGTCATTCTCTTCAGCATGGCTTATTCTAAAATTTGCAACACTCCGACTCCCCAGGAGAGTGCGCAGA
The DNA here is from genome assembly GCA_028453745.1 of Agapostemon virescens. NCBI lineage: Eukaryota > Metazoa > Arthropoda > Insecta > Hymenoptera > Halictidae > Agapostemon > Agapostemon virescens. Next base: position 40,548 of record CM052087.1, read on the forward strand.
CGATGTTTCACAGACAAAATACAGTGGCTCACGAAAGTATTTGGACACTTTCTAATTTTAAATAACTTCTTAAAAATTGCACTGAACAACTTGACCTTTTGGAGCAATTAGAAGCATTGATTTACTAAATGATATGCACAAATAATTTCGAAGAAATTCTAATGGGTAGAAATTACATGGAAAAATACCAAATACATTTTTTAAAACACTTTTATTTCATCTCGTAATGAAAATTTAATACATGCGTTTTGCATACCTGGTTTTACAAGGTTTCACATCGCATCGACTCCATGGTTATTAGCGGCGAGAAAGTGTATCGTTCGGTTCCATTTTAGCAGCGAAGGCGTTAGAATAATTGTAACCGCAAAGAAAATGGTATGATAAGGAGATAATTTCCCTACTAATCTCGGACGTACACTCTCGTGTAATCGCATCGACTCGCACAAATCTAGTCCTTTGATGTGTATGTAAGTGTTTTTTATGATATGCGATCATAAAAAGCTTCTCTTAGCGGATCGTATACAGTAGCTCATGAAAGTATTCGGACACTCTTTAAATCTAAATGACTTTTCAAAAATCGAACCAAACGACTGGACTCTTCTGAAGCATATAGAAGCACTTACTAAATTGTATAATATGCAAAACTAATTTCTAGATAATTCTAATTGGTAGCAATTACATGAAGAAATAGAAAAGGCATTTTATAAAATATTTTTATTTCAACGCACTGTTCAAGATTTCATAAATTCAACTAAATTTGACATGCTACGCAAACTTTAAAATTGACTTTCACGTTACATGTTCTTTCAGCGAATTACCTGCCCGTTCAAAGCTTTATACATTCAACTAAATTTTGTCTTGCACAAAAATTTAAATTAACTTTTCGCACCCTCAATGGGCGAGATACCCCACCATTGAGCATTTTGCATTTTGAACGAAATTTCAATGTCTCGTGTGAAATTTGAAAAATGACTGCACGCTTTTCGGAGTAAATACCCCGCTGTTCAATGTTTCCCTCGACTTCCGGTGCGGCCCGCATAATTCATTTAATTCCGCGCTACGGTGCTCTTTAAGCGGTATCCTTGGGTAAGTTTGCTTGGTCACGCTCAGCTGACTTGATCGATATTACACAGACGGAAAAAAATCAACAGTTTACACTACGAGTGATTCCTTTCAAGAACAACAAATCGTAAAAACAAGCTTGCTCGTGAGATAGTAAGGATTGTGCTCGGCGTAGGAGTAAGGAAGATGTATGTATATTGGTACTGCTGTCGATTGCCAAATAATGCTGATCGACACACACTCGGATTTGTACCATCACCGTCAATCAACACCGAACCTACCAACCGCTTCTCAATAACAGTTTCCAGATTCTTTATTTTGCAATGATGAAAATTGTAGAGATACCGCAACTGAACATAATTATACACATTTGTTTATTCAAGAGTATATTATAATATAATCAAGCTTGTACAATATCTGGATAAATTAAAATATATAATTTTTATTAGAAAACGGATATTGGCGCCACTTTAGTCTTAAATGTTTCTAATATCGTAAATGACCCAATTATTTGCAGATTGCGGTTCGTCCCATTATGAATCCCTAGTTACAGATTCACAATGTAATCTTATAGATCATCGATCGAGACGTGATTAGTTTCTATTTACGTATTTAATATAATGATGATAATGCAAGTACCTGTTAGGAATTAATTAATTAATAAATCAGTTTAATGTACTTTTTATGGCATCGCTGTGGTTGTTTGCTCATCTTTCTGAAGTAAATGAAAGTGTCGAAATCGTGTTCTCACAAATTAGAAACTTACATGCCTTGCAAATTCTATTAAATATTCAATTGGTATTACGATTCTGTAATCAGAACTTGTCATTAGGTTGATACTAATTACAGACTATCGTTTTTTCAGATTGTCATTTTAATTTATAACAATATATTATTTATTTTTATTTATACCCAGTCCCGACTTCTTAGCACTTACACTTTTCAACGAATCAAAAAAAAATTTAATGAATTTTTGAAATTTAATGAAATTTAATGAATAAACTGGTTAAACTTGTTTTAATGAATAAACAGATATCGTCATTCGTCCAAGTAAAATAGAAATTGAACTTGCTTAGAAAAGAAATATTTCTGGTGTTGTAATTAACCTATGATAATTAACCTATCATAACAGGATTTCTAACCACAATTAGATCGTTTACTGTAAATCTTCCTAAATTAAGTATGAACTACATAATTGTTTACTAAATGACTGTTTTTAATTCTCATGTGAAGTTTTCGAGAAAACCGAGTTTGTGGAAGAATGTTTTTAAACTTTGACGATGCGACGATGGTTCTGTGATTCGTTACAGACGAATATTAATTTATACGTATATTTTCCAATTTACTTCGAAAATATACATGCCGAGGAAAACGTAACTATTTCCATCAAAAGATCAATAATTTAAAATCACGTTCTCTTTTCAAAATGTGACAAATAAACCAATTTGTATGTTATCTCTTAACATACATTCGTACTATTCTGCGACGCGAAAGACGGCTGTTACGCAACTGTTAAATAACACAAAAAGCATATACATATGTATTTTGAACAGGATACATGATTTTTAATTTCTAGCAACGGTAATAAATTATTCGATAAATTAGTTCTCGTCAAGCATTTTCTCATACACGATCTGTTTTTCGTTTTTCAAGGTTCGCTCCGTACACAGGAAATCAACTATCCTTGTAGAGGTACGAAGATGAATTATCTAGAACTGGAGTCTCCTATACCATATTCCGCACCACCATTTTCAGGAAAATTTCAGATATATAAAGAAACCAAATACGTCTAGAAACTAGGTTGATATCAAGTCGTTAACAGACGAGAAACGCTTGCAAGATCGAGTACGTCTATATTTACCAGGTTAGAAGCTTCTAAATATAGAATCTAGAATTCGCGTTACACCATTACACTTTAAATTAATAATAGACCAAAACATGTAATATACTACCTATCTACCTTTTACCAGGTCTGTAAATATGAAATCGGCATTTTTCCATATGTGGCGCTAGCTGTCAATGTAGTTACCGTCAAACCGCGTCATCGATGCCATTTTATTGTTTTGACATCTGATCAAGATTTTCAACCCACAACCATACAAGTTTCATACAACAGCATAGTTTTTAATAGCGTCGAACATGTCATTTGAAGAAAATTCCTGCGGAATCGCGTTGAATGCTTGTCGAAGCTTATGGCCAGCATGCTCTTGGTAAATCGCAATGCTTCGAGTGGTTTAAAAAATTCAAAAGTGGCGATTTTGATGTGAGGAACGAAAAACACCGAAACGGAAGACCACCGAAATAGTTTGGAGACAACAAATTGCATGCATCGTTGGATGAGGATCACGCTCGAACGCAACATAGACTTGGGTTTAGAGTTAAAACAGCTTCGAGTGCAAAGGGTTAATAGATTTTATTGAAACAGAAAAGCACAAATAAGATAAGCAAGTCTTTTGCTTAAGCACAGTTGTTCTGTGTATTCTATTTAAAGTTAAATAAAATGTGACATGAAAGCTAGGCAAAATAGCTCCGCGTTTAACATGTTAATGGCGAATGTTAAATGATACCCTTCTTATAGCTGGTAGTAACCCTGTCATGAATCAAATATTGACTAGTCCACGTATATCCTACCGCGCGCAACACTTGGTGTTGAAGCAGATGTCGATTAATTTTCAACCATACATAATCCCAAGGGAATACAAAGACGACCCTCGGTCATTTACAACTGTCTAGCTCTCGGCTCCTACCACACGCTAAAAAAAAACACCCTGCCATTAAATACTCGCATTATAAATTTAATATTAACCGATGGAGTATAGAGTTCTTCTTATTGATTGTGCTTAATCTTTCATTTAAATTCTGTCTTTGACTTCAATTATAACCAGCTGATCTTTTTTGGAAAAACAGTCGCTTCGTACTATCTTGTTGCAACTTTTCTCTCCTGTGCGTCGAATTCGTTTCTTCCAGTTTCGGCTACGAGATTTCTTTGATTAGAAAACTCTATCCCCTTGCGGTGAATAAATTGAACGGTTTTACTGGAATACAGAATGTCCCAACTAACTTGCTCGCCTCGACTACTGACATCGAACGTCACATGCTATAAAATATTGCAAAATTAAATTCTTTACATTTAATACTTTTTTGATCCACTGTCTATGAGACTCGAATTAACCAACTAATTGTTTATCCGGTCGGAGGTTTGGTTCCATGCGATCCGGTCAAGAGGTAGTCTACCGTATACGTCACCTTGACCAGCGTTAGTTACAAATCTGCTTAATCTTTGCATATCCTCGTAGAAGCCGGTGAAAGCTATTAACCCCTTGGCCTACGACTTATTTTATAACAACAATGACAAAACTTTTTGTTTCCTCGGCAGAACGACAAAAAGAAAAGACAAATTTGTAGTTACCGCGTACCTAGCTATTCTCCAATGACCGTATACGATCAACAATTAAATAAAATGTTATTACCGTTTAAAGAAAATTAAGGAAGTACACGTTTAGCAGATTCAGTTCGAAATCTTGATCATGAGTCTGACTCGTTGTTGTAGGGCAAGAGGTTAATCCTTTTAGTACCAAACGACGATATATCGCAACATCTGCGAAAACTGCCTATGACGATATATCGTTGCGTATCCGATGGCGCCTTACTATTCACATTTCTTTATCTCAAAATAAATTTATAAAACGTTACAGATGGTCTAATTTCATTGCAAAAGAATTTAAAAATTGTTTCAGGCTTTAACTTATTAGAAAATAAGATCGCTCTTTGAAGGTTCTGAGATAAGTGCTGTGGTGAATCTGAATCTTAACAAATTTGTTGAATTGACCCGATATTCTTCGCAAAGGTACGATAATTTTGCTCGGCATTGAAAGGATTAAAGTCCAGTTCTGCAACTCGATCCGTGTGAAAATGTGAAAACAATTATTATTAAGAAAAGCGGGAGCATGGCGCTGGGTCAAGTCAAAGGATCGCATCGCCGTGATGACGCGAATTTTCTTTGCGGTTTCGCGTGCCGCACCATTCAAATGAATTCAAACACCTTATCAATAATTCATCGGGCCGGTTATCAAGGCTACGAATCGTGAACGATCCTGCGCATCGCGTAGATGATTCACGACTCCTCGAGGATGCTACATACGCGAACGCAAGCCATGATCTATAATCTACGACATGTAAAAGTAGTATCTGCTTTCGATTTCTTTATTTGCTTGTTCAGATAGTCTCTTCAACCACTGTCATATAGGTACACCGTTAATAGCGAACCGTCACTAAGTACACATTTTGTTTATTTATTTAAAAGTAACCCCAATATGAGAAATTATCCGAGTTACAGCGACGTTTTGGTAACGAAAATGAAAAGTTGCTGCTTTATTTAACTGGATCTTTTGCAACTGAAAATATTCGGGATCAACTGTCGCGTTGCGAGTCTCGTATATTATAAGCAATAACATTTTGATAGTCATATTTAACACGTTCCATGCCAAACTGTTTTTGTTCGACTTTTCATTCAGGCCATCTTACGTGTGACCAATGATGGATATATTATTACAAACTTGTTTGCATTTGTCCTATATTGCATTTCTTACAATGTCTCGTTATTTTGGTAGAAATATATTCTTTAGTTATAAACTTATTGTAAAATGTATCTTTGTAGCGCATTGATTAAATACGCCACACGTGGCACGGTTCGTTTTAATGATTCGAATACTAAAGGTACATTTCAACCTTCGCAAACCTTCAAGTCAGTTATTCACGTTACGGAATAAATAAAAATACTCATTGCAGACGTAACGCAGATCCCCTCCTCTCGAAATAAAGATTTGTATTAATAGTGTTTGTGATAATTGCACAATCACGCGGATGGCCATTCAACGTTTTTTTTTATTCAGCGAAGATATCGTTTTAAAAGGTGTCTTTGTAAATAATTTAAATTCGTTAAGTAATAGTTGCTATAAACAGAATATCAACGCTAAACTGATAATTAAAATTGATAAGTGTACCCCAGTTACGTTATAAATATTAGAAAATTCACTTTGCAGATGCATTAATAGGATCTATTGACTGTCCGACATGCTCGTTCGTTATGTTAAAAGACTTCTACAGTTTACATCACAGGAAAGTAAGGTCTGTTATTATCTTTAAGTGCAATTCCAACGTATTATAAATGCACTATAATTACACGTTTCAGTTTCCAAGTGTACGCGTATTCTCGGAGACTGAATATTAATCAAATCAGACACTAGTCGATACTTTATAAAATATACATTTCCCAACGATAAGTTCTGCATCGGTATAATATAGTGCACATTATTCAGGTAGAGAAACTTTTAATTTGTTTCAGCAACGCCTATTACACATACTTTGTTCCAAATCATCTAAGTCGAGATTAGACACATTTCGCAGATTAATTCACGAGAAGTTACTTCAGTTTTGAAACGCTTCGTCAATATGCAAATCGAAGGTGACCTCGATTAGACGGTTTAGAGGCTTTTTGTCAAACCTTCGATTCAATGTCTAAAGTGCAACCTGTCTCTGTGTAATATTGTATATAAACCGAAGGTTCACGAAGGTTGAAATGTAACTGTACTATTAAATATGACTATCGAAACGTTATTGTTCATAATACACAAGACTCGCAACGCGACAGTCATAGATAGTCATAGACATATATGAAGCAAGCAACTTTTCATTTCTTTAGATTAATAATTACAACGTTGACTTATTCCGAAAAAGATGTCGGACGAACTAAAAGAGCTATTGAAGTATTTTACATAAAACCTTTCCGTTTTTAAATATGCATTGTTCGTGTAAAACTGTGATTTGAGAAATATTGGGTTGTTCGGAAAGTAATTTCGTTTTTCCCCGACAGAGGATTTAATTGTATTTTTTTGCACCCAACTTTACACTTAAGCCGCATAATCATTACATGTTTTGAGAGCTCATATAACAAGACTCGTGTGTGAAAAAGTCCAATTGATTCTACGCAGTAGTTTTTAGTGTTGCCCTTTTAAATGTGGAGAGCAATAAGCAGCATTTTCGTCATTTTTTACTTTTTTACTATAGAAAAGGTAAAAATGCTGTTCAAGCCAGAAAGAAATTAACCGATGTGTATGGAGAAGATGTGTTGACAGTACGCCAGTGCCAGAACTGGTTTGCAAAATTTCGATCCGGCAATTTTGATGTCGAAGATGCACCACGTTTTGGAAGGCCGGTTGAAGCTGATAAAGACACGATAAAGGCATTAGTTGATGCCAACCGGCGAATAACAACACGTGAGATCGGTGAGAGGTTAAATCTATCAAATTCAACTGTTTATGACCACTTGAAAGGCCTGGGTTTAACCTCGAAGCTCGATATATGGGTTCCCCATGTTCTCACGGAGAGAAATTTGTGTCGTCGCGTTGACGTCTGTGATTCGCTTCTCAAACGTCACGAAAATGATCCATTTTTGAAGCGCATCGTTACTGGGGACGAAAAATGGGTTGTATATAACAATGTCAAACGCAAGAGATCGTGGAGAAAAAAAGATGAACCGGCTCAAAGCATTTCCAAAGCCAATATCCATCAAAAAAAAGGTGATGATGTCTGTTTGGTGGGATTTTAAAGAAATCGTTTCTTTTGAACTTTTACCGGATAACACAACAATTAATTCGGAAGTCTATTGTCATCAGCTGGACAAACTGAATGATGCACTTCAACAGAAAAGGCCAGAATTAATCAACAGAAAAGGTGTAGTGTTCCACCAAGATAATGCGAGACCAGAGCGAAGCGCGCGACGCAGAGACCCGCTTGAACGAGAGCGTTCGGCTGTCAGCCGGCCAGGCGCGTGAGCAGAAGCGGAGCATCGAGCTGCGTTCGAGTGAAAGAACAAGTCAGAGAGCGCGAACTTTCCGAATTTTTTTTTACTATCCGTCCTTACCGTCCCGTCGAAAAAAAGAAACAGTTGGAGTTCGCTTGAAAAGATCGACTGATGCAACATTTAGGCCTTCAAATGTACGATTTACTGTTTCCTGGTTGTTCTTCTCAAGCGAACTCCAACTGTTTCTTTTTTTCGACGGGACGGTAAGGACGGGGTTGGCGATACGCACTCGGCACGAAGCGCAATTTTACCCGGTCATCTGTTTTCTGTCTTCTGCCTTTCTTCTAATCCTTGAGGAACCGTCGCCTGTGGCACACACTTAAAACGAAGCGTAGTGGACAAAGAATGTACATAACGTTGAATAGAAAACGTTTGGAACCCTGTAGGAGAAAACGAAATTTTTCACATCCGTCGTGCTAGTCTTCTTTCTGTTTTCGTCACGGCAACATCGATCAAATGTATTTGCCACAAGAACAATACCAAATTTTTTGGGTTTTTGTAGAGTGCGGTGGAAACGCCAACGAAACAACACGCCAATCAAATCAATTTTATACAAAGGGAATCTTCGGCTATGAAGAGGAAAAAACCGGACGGCCGCGTTCCGCGCAAACAGTACGAACAGAAGACACGGTGATCGCAGCGGTGGAAGAGGACGGCACCGTAAGCGTACGTGAAATAAGCCGCCGCGTGGGGTAAGTCGCAAATAATATCACCGCTGTGATTTCGGATTACAGAAATATCCTTCTATTCTAAACGTTTATCTATTTTAATGTATTTGATCGGCCGTCTCGGACCTGTCGCGTGGCCCCCACGGTCACCGGATTTGAACCCTTTAGATTTTTATTTCTGGGGTACCTAAAGGTAATTTCAAGAATGCCGACATTTTATATTTATTATTGCATTCTTTACTGTTCATTTTAATTAATTCTGTGTATCTTTTTTATAACACTCATTTCAGGATAAGGTGTATCGAACACCAATTACGAGCCGAGAACAATTAATAGCTCGTATCCACGGGGCGGTTGCGAGCATACGGAGCGAAACACTCCGCGCGGTCACCACAGAAGTCAATGCACGTGCTCAAATGTGCTTGGCCGCAGGAGGAGAGCAGTTTGAACAACTGTACTGATTTTAATCGGCCCTTTTCAGGGCCACCAAATTATAACGCAAGAATCAACGAAAATCCATTGGAAATACAAGAGCACGGTGGTCGCTGGAAAATAAGTGTTTTCTATCGGACGCGATACATTCTTCTCGACTGGTCCTCGTTCCCAGCGCGTGCCACTTGCGACCGGGCCTCAAGGGTGGGTCATAAACATGACAAAGTCGAGGGTTTGGCGGCCGGTGGTTTCGAGGCCGTCGCAGGCAACGACCTAGTCCGAAAACGGTTCTATTGAAACGTATGTATTTTCCTTTTTTGTTTCTTAGGACAAGGAATTTCTCTGTCCGTTTTCAGTTCGTGTTACACGATCCCTTGCAGGAAAACGCGACCATCTCTTCAGTCTTCTACATTTTCTTCCCATGGAAAGGACGTCGCGAGCGCGTTATTGTATTATAATTTCTTTTTAAATGTTCTTGTGCGGTGAGAACAACGGATTGGAAAATATGTGAGAAACGTGTATTTTAGGCATTCTGTTAGGTATTTCTTAAAAAAAATCGGCTCTTTTCGTTTGAAACATCGTTTCAACTATTATTAAAAACGTTATGGTGTCAGTGTTTAGTTTATGTTGAATATGTCATGTTTACCATTGAATAAACATGGAATAGGAATCAGCTGATGAGTTCACCGTACACTGTAAGGGGTCAACGCCCTGTCCTACTGTCCTGCTGTCCAGATTTACAAGCATGCAATGGATTTACAACTGAATGGGTGAGTTTACTCTTAATGACATTCTTTAACAATTCTTAAACGCACATATCCTGCATGTTCTTTAACGCGATTATCTATTATTAAATTAGTTTTGCGAATCGTTCGTTGAATTCTGTTCGGACACAGAATTATTTAAATTTAAATATCGTTTACGTATTTCGACGGGGTTACTTATTGTTTATCTTCAGAATACGTATCGTATAAAACTTTCATGTGGTACGCGTGAGATGTCATGCATACCAGAAAATTAAAACGGCTGACACGGCAAAATTGTTTATTATTTCGGATCTGAAAAATTAGTGATTATTCTTTAGACATTCTGAAATAAGAATAGAAGTAAAAAAAATTCGGAAAGTTCGCACTCTCTGACTTATTCTTTCACTCGAACGCAGCTCGATGCCTCGCTTCTGCTCGCGCGCCTGGCCGGCGAACAGTCGAATGCTCTCGTTCGAGCGCCTGCTGGTTCGCGCGGTTCGCTCTCATTGGTCAGTCATTTTTCGACCATAACTCGTTAACAAAGCCGCAGATTGAATTTTCGCTAAGGAAAAAGTTGCTTCAAATGACCTCAGGTACCCCTCATTTCCGCTGTTAAATTACTTTTGGGACACCCTGTATAATAAGGCTATTTTAGCACAATAGATTGACGTATTTTGCATTCGCAAATATAAAATCTATTGTTCGTAAAGGTTTATAGTTTCAAACGTTCTAAAGTTCTAAATGTTCAAAGTTGCGTACACGTTCAAAGTTCTAAATGTTCAAAGATGCGTACACGTTCAAGATTTAGTCGAAAGTTCAAATAGTTCTGAGGTGCGTACACGTTCAAGATTGTTACGGATTTAAGGTGCGTACACGTTCAAAGATTGAAACAGTTCTAAGGTCAGTACACGTTCATGTTTCGGACAGTTCTAAGATATATACAAGTTCAAGTTTCGGACAGTTCTAAAATATATACAAGTTCAAGTTTCGAACAGTTCTCCCGGTTCTGGTCCCAGGATCTGCCGAATTCACCTCGATGTAAATGGGGGACGCATCACCAGTCTGGGGTGTAATCCTAAAACTATGCAACGCCTAATAACTTCGTGATTTCGTTTTCCCACGAAGCCTCGTAAGACGCTACGCAAAGATCCCTTGTTCAAGGATCTTTCCCCGAAACTGGTGTCGCCTTTTCGTTGCGGGTGGGTCTGCGATGCGTCGTTTGTCGTTGAGAGGAGTACGGCTGGTTTGTTTCCCTTTTCGAAAACAAAATGCTTGACTTCCACCCGTACCCAAGTCCGTGATTAATTCTTCCGGCTAAGGATGCCCATAAATATCTCAAAAACGACAGTGTACCACTTGATCGCAACACAGACCCAGACGCGATGTCTAGACAATTCTAAACAATCTTACTATTGAACACTGAACCTAGACAGGCAGAACCCAATGGTGCCCGAAAGCATTGAAGAAGGAAACTATTACAGAGAAAGTACTCGAGTTTACTTACTTGAATTATTCACATCGCTGTATAAACGAAAAACTGTTGGTAGTATTGTTACGCGTACGACTCCGTGATTGCAGCATTATCAAGAACTCTGTTAATACTAAAACAATTCTCCGACTCTGCTCTGTTCTTGTAACAATGTCGTTACCAAAACGATGGTGTAACTCAAATCATTTCACGTATTATATCGATAGTCTCAACCTATACTCGTAATAATATATGGTAATATATATCTTGCGTTAATACAGTACGACCGCTTGTCTACAGTTTCGTTATAGAATATAGAGCTACTGTGGCAGTTATTTTATTAAATGGAAGATGCTTCGAATTTCCATCGTGTCAAGACGGTCAAAATTGCGAGGTGCAACACCAGTTGCTAAAAATCGGTTTATTAGATTCGTATAATCTTGGTTGGCGGTGTTTTGTGAAAATGCGTTTGATTCATAGAATTTTTCGTGAAGCAAATGTAGAAGTGAAATGTTAATTTTCTTCTGGAGCAGGATATATTTAATAGTTATTCGCATCACTGTATTTCCATGGAGGATCGAGACCAAGGAATTCCCCATTCACAGGAAAATAGTGAACGCGAAAGCGTTCATTTTATCCTACGATTTCTATTCACGATGCACCGCACGAGAAGCTAAACATATTTTGTTTCTCGAAAATGTTACAGATTTACATAATTATCCGCATCACTGTGACTTCCTGCACAATCAAGATGAACGAATCACCCGTTTACAGGAAAAAAAATAGTCAACGCGGAAAAGCTGTTCAGGGAAATCACGGTGAGTCGCGTTTTACGGAAAATCGAGTATCATCAGTGTCGTATTGAAACCTTTAGAGGCAATAACACGATTAAGAAGAATTATTAACAAAATTTTTCCACTCGCGCGCACGCATGCACGAAACCACTTAGCAATATTGTTATTATCCAAAGGTGTAAAATTTAGAAAATTGCTATACATACAACCCCTCCCTGCCCCCTTCTCTGTGTACCATTAGCACGTGCTTAGTTCGCCTATTAATCCAGCATATTGCGTATTACAGAAGTCCCGGCATAGAAGTAGACGTTAGACCGATCAAACGACATTCCATGTTTTACGATTGCGTGCGAAGCACATACTCTGCTTGGTGCATGGTGCTCGGTTCATGGTGCATGGTGCATGGTGCTCGGTTCATGGTGCATGGTGCATGGTGCACAGTGCATGCAGATAACACCTGGCCGGTCCACCTTCGGCCGGACGAAGGGTTTGAATATCGTTGAAACAGGTTTCCCGGGCACACCTCCGAGATTTCCTCGTTTACCCGGAATCAACGTAACGTGAGATTGATAGTGTTATGCAGTAAGAAACAGAAAAAATCGTTGATTTAAAATTCTCACAGAACGAACGTCTTGTCTCTCCATATTTTCCTATTCCGCGATTTCAATACTTGTCGCGATCGTGTCTGTGATGTTAGATCTCGGAGGTGTTAAGAAAAATGACTCTGAAACAAATCGGCAGTCACAAAATTTGCTTGGACCAGCTTGCTAAAGCACCATTTTCTATACCTAATACCTGTTGCTCGATCTATATTGCTTAAGCCAGGAATAACTGACTCGAATAACAAAGTAGCTTGTCTCAGGAAAAATTGCAATCAGAGTGTTCAACAGATTTCTTCGCTAGAGTTTCCCTTCTACGAATGCCCGTCATGTATTATTCATCGTTTCTATTAATCATTTATTCAAAAAGTGTAGTAGAACCTCTAAGACTCCTCAATCGATTACCATCGCTCCATTTCCATTCTATCGAGCTACTTTTGATTATGCGATAGCTGCTTTAAAACATGTCAACTACGGGGATGAAAAGATAGTTTAAAGTTCCAAATTATAGGCTCCAGAGTCGCAAGATACGTGGTCAAAAGAGACGGAGTGACTCGAGATTGATCCGATGTTTGTTTAGCACACAATATGTAGGAAGTATCCGTTCCGCATGGATTTGTTTTATGGGAATGAAAATCGCGTAAATAAAGTCTATAAGTACTGTCCGTTCCCTGAACAACAAACATTACACATTACTTCGCAAAATCAATTGAAACACCCATTTTAGGTGTAACTTGGGCCGACATGTTTTTACATTTTCACTACACTAAACCGCCGAAACCTCCACCACGTTTCACATCATCGCTCCACTAAGGCATGATCGGCGCTGATCGATGCGCTAGAGCTGAACTCGAAAAATGTACAAATACCAGACTTTTTCTGCACTGTAAAATTAACCGTCGAACACTTTATCCCTCTATGGGCCGAATTTATTCCTTAACCCTTTCGTTACGGGTGCCGACTGTAGTCGACAGCCGTGCGACGACCTGTGCGACGACCTGTGCGTACGGGTGTCGACTATAGTCGATATCTATGCGATGATCTGCGCCGTTTCTTGTTGGTAAACAAGAATCATGTTTTTCATATAATGCGACGAAATAGTTGTTACGTAGCTCTAAAAAATTGTGTATATTCAAGAGAATTCCAAGATGGCGTTGAACGACGAAAGTGAGTACTTTTGCAGCGCGGTGCCCTGTTCAGTGACGTCACTCCAGCAGAGCGAACTGCCGTAACGAAAGGGTTAAATATAAAAAAATTGATGCAACGGAAAATCAACAATTATAAACCTATGTACGCAGATTAAAAAGAATTTACCAATTTAAACAACTTTATTATAATTAATCTCACATTGTAACTTTGGCGTAACCACGACTTTGTAAGTTTGTGTTTGGCACTTCTGTGCATAAAAGCTTAAGCATGAAATTCTACAATACAGTTTGCACTTGACGTTAAATGTTTAAGATCTCCGTTACATTTGGAACATTTTATTTGTGGAACCGCTTTGCTGAATCGTACTGCAGTACATATTTATTGGCACAGTCAACTGTATCGCTTATAATTTCTCTGTCAAATAGTTTTCGAAAATAGCGAGACCCTTTCCAAGGACGATGATAACTATTATTCGTCTGGGATATTAATTTCTTTGAGAAGAGAGTAAAAATCACGCAGGAAAATCTCTGTATGCAACAACTGTAGAATAACAGTGTGGAGCGAAAATTGTTGTACAACCAGGTAGAGCATGATTTTGTTAAAACAAAATAAGATAAATATTTGTTAGAATATTTTTTCACGCGAAGGTTTCCTTTCGAAAAAGTCGAGTTTTAAAATGCAGTGTATACGCCGCTTTTAGATAAGAATTGTATGACGCGTCTGAGCACGATAAACCAATTCTACTGCCTGCATATATTAGGTCTACCGGAAAGTCCTGTCCGTTTTTGGAATAAAACAAAATACAAATTTTTATTACCGTCAATAAACATTAATAAATAATGTAATTGTCATTATTATTAATGATTTCTTGCCAGCGTAAGGGCAATTTGTATATCCCATTTTCGAAAAATGTTTTAACTTTTGCTGCAAAAAATTGAACCAGTGCTTGTTTGATATCTTCTTCATTTTTTAATTTTTTGCCCCTCAAAAAATTTTTTAAAGACACAAACAAGTGATAGTCGGAGGATGCTAAGTCCGGGAAATATGGTGGATGCGACAGAATTTCTCAGTTAGTTCTGCAATTTTTTGACGAGTCGCCAACGCAGCATGTGGCCTGGCATTATCATGATGCAGTATGATGTTCTTTGCTTTTATTTTAGTTATTTTATTAAAATTAATTAATTAATTAATTATTAAAATTTTATTTTAATTAATCTGCTACCTCAGTATGCATACATTAAGTGATAAAAATAGAGAGGCACACATGCGCCAAATAAACATGTGCTTACGTGTCGAGACTTGTTGTGATAGAAACGGACAGAACTTTCTGGTAGACCTAATACTAACTCTGAGCCTACAGATGTTTAACACATTCCGTGCCACGTGTACCACCGGTGGTACACGATGACATATTTATTTAATGCGCTGAAAAGGTATATTTTATAACAAGTTTGTAATTCATGTATATGTGACCCAGATCGAACGAATGAGACATTGTAAAAGATGCAGTATACAACAAAGCAAATAAGTTTGTAATAATATATCAATTTTTAGTTACACATTAAATTGACGGTGTGAAAAGTCGAGTAAAAATAGCTTGGCACGGAACGTGTTAATCCTTGCACTCCAAGCAATTTTAATTCCAAAATCACGAAATTGTTTGACCAAGAATAATTCCATTGTATGTGATAAATTTCCTTTCGTGCATACGAAGTTTTTAGAATTTCTAGATTCAGTGTTAAATTCATCGTTACTATATATACATATATCGTTACTATAATATTATTACGTCATCGGGTAAATCCTAGTAGATGATCTTCATCGGATTCAGAATCTAATAAAACATCTTTGGATCTATTACCGCTAATGTGTCTAATTCTAATTCCTCTTTTATTCTTATGTAACTTTGTATCCAAATTTTGTGTATATGGTATATACATCTAAAGAATAGAAGAAAGCACAAGCATTATCCTAAATTGACCTAAATTGAAATATATATACAGGGTGATTGGTAACTGGTGGTACAAGCGAAAACGGGGTGATTCTACATGAAAAAATAAGTCGAAAATATAGAATAAAAATTTTTTCGTTTGAGGCTTTGTTTTCGAGAAAATCGACTTTGAATTTTAAAATTTTATACTTTAAAACAATCGAATACGTTAGAAAGTGTTCATAGAAATTTAATTAGAAGAGCAGAAGTATGTGTTCGGCAGAATGGGCAACATTTTCAACAATTTTTGTAATAATAAACTTTGTGATTACTTCGTAATTTACGTGTCCCATCGAGACAACGATCTACAGTGAGATCCGTTATAACAAGACATGATTAAGTGCACGCGTACTTTGCGAAAATTCAAAGTCGATTTTCTCAAAAACAAAGCCTCAAACGAAAAATTTTTATTCTATATTTTCGACTTATTTTTTCATGTAGAATCACCCCGTTTTCGCTTGTACCACCCTGTATATATATGTATATCTAAGAATAAGAATAAGAAGGAGAATCTAGGAGAAATCTAGGAGATCTTGGAGAAATTAGAATCTAAAAATAAGAAGAAGGGGTACGTACGACTACTCTGGTGAAATCGCGTGGAGTGAGTCCTAACACGGGAACATATTCAGATGCAAAATTCTGATTTTGATGAAACTTATGGGAGCTTATAGTTCTTTGAAAAATATTTGACACGTGTTTCTTTTATCGGCAACCATCCACTTTCAGGGGTGAAAACAGCCCTCAAAGTTGGAGTATTTTTGAGGTATCTCGGAAACCAGAGGTCGAAAAAATTTGAATTTTTTTTTAAATTGTGTATTTTTCAATGGGAAATTTTAGCAAAAGTTTTTTGTTTAAACAATAAAGCTATAAGCTTCCATAAGTTTCATCAAAATCGGATTTTCACATCTGAATATGTTCCCTTGTAAGCTAATGAATTTTCCTCGAAAACAACTGACTCGCTATGGACAGAGAGACAGACCTTGACAATGAGGTTGGTCATCCAACAATAAGAAAGGTATATTTATGGAAATGTACGTCAGTGAAAATATTGTAGAATGTCAAGTGTAGGGGTTGTCGGGTAAAACATACGCATAGTGAACCACGAAAGTATTCGAATGGTTTCAAGTCAATTGTTTGAGGCTTTATAAAACTTACTTATATTACAAAATTCCATAATGTTCTCATTGCGATGATAAATTGGAAATGTCTTGATGATACGTGTAAAATTTGAAGATGTTACATTAACGTTAGCAAGAATTATATAAAATGTTTCTCGGAAACATCGACGATAAGAAGGCCATAAAAGTATACGAATGACGTAAGTTTTCCTACATAAAGATTGTATCAGTAGGACATAATATAAACATTGTCGAGGAAGCTGAGTCCGCCATGTCACGCACACCCATAGAATACAGTGTCACATATACTGTCTAGTCGTTCACTGTTCAACAGTTTTATATTTACCTATCGTCAGCATTACCCAATTATGAGCGATGTTTTTTTCATTTTTCTCAATTTATAAAGTCTAACGCGCCGGATAAATTATTTTAATCAATTATTAATTGAAAGCTACGATAACAGGATAGTGTTCAAAGGAACGAGATTATGGTTAGTGCAAAAAAGACTGCAGCACCACAATAGAGTAGAAAAAAGGGAAACATCTGTTAACCCTTTACACTCCAAACAGTATTTATTCTAAGATCAAGATATTTTTCGATCTATAATAGTTCCGTTGTACACGGTTCATTTCCTTTTGTGTATAGAAAGTTCAGTGTTAACCCTTTGCACTTGAAACAATTCCACTCCAAAATCGAAACAATATTTTTATCCATAGTAGCTCCGTAGTACATAGTTTGTTTCCTTTCGTACATATGAAATTAATTACTATCACTCGTAGTTGGAACATTAAAATTCACAATAATATGGCAATTTTTAGTGGCGCCGCAGAGACGCTGTCGGGGTGCGAAAGGTTAAGTTCAATTTTCATTGGTATTGTCAAACGATTGAACCATTTAATGAAATGTATCGCGACCCTATTGCCAAGCAAGAAGAAGCATCATCGATCAATGACACTATCGCTGCCGTCACACAATGGAACAAAATAACTTAACTGCGGTCAAAAGTTGGTAACAACGTTTAATGAATTTTTTCAATTGCTCAGCTGATTGATTAGAAATATCTTTCGATTAGTAAGCAATGAACTGGAACATGAACAAGCTACACTATATTCAATGTAACACCACCGGACACACACCGCTATTATTGTGTCTTTCGACCCCCCACCCGATAAAGCTAGCTGCAATGCTTGCGAAACGTTGAGAAAATGACTCCATAATTGTGTGTGTATGTGTGATTCCATAAATGATTCTCTCAAGAGTGAGAACTATATGTCGCCAAGCCGTGAAAGTCTCAACTCTTCGATATTTTAATGAACTTTTTAAATGATAATCATTACATTATAGTCTTTCTGTTTCATTAATTTGCTATTTATACTGTCAGGTTTCAGATCATATGATATCAGGTATTCATTTGCCGAAACCTGAACCGTGTCATATGGCAATACTTAAATTATGAGAATGAAAGTAATATAATAAAGTCACATTAAACGCCACTACCTTGGATTCCAAACGATGTGCGATAATGTCGTTTGAACTGTTCGAATAATTACGAGATAACTGGCATAGAATTATTCCCACTACTGCGGGGTACATCTTTCCAAGGTCTATACATGAGAAATACAACGTTTCGGACGTATTATAGTATAATATAAACAAATCTTCTATAAAGATATTAGCCAGTGAGTACACAATATATTGCCATATTACTACCTCAACTATGATCGACGTTGCGAATAGAAACGCGCAAAACGAGAATGTTTCCAGGATAGTGTTTTGTCACTCTGCCTTCGAGTAGAAGCGAGAGTAAGAAACACGGAATGCGAGCGAGACACAGGTACAAGACACCAGATCACTATAGTTTACTTCAAAAGCCATTTTCTTAAAAAATAGAAGAATTTAGTACTCGGTTCTTTTAATTTCTAACAAAGACAGGTTCACTGTGTTATATAGTATCGATTATGATGGTAATTGATCGTAACGATGTTAATTTGTTGGATTTTTCATATCTAATTATATATACAGGGTGCGGCACCTAAAACAGGTCACCTGAATAACTCGCTTGCTTTCAAAGATAGAAAAAAAAGGATTAGACCAAACTTACTTGATATCGAGGGGCTCGTAATCTGATGTCATTAATTTTTTTATAGGTGGAGACGTCAAGGAGATATGAAGGTCAACTCTGTTTTTTTAAATGGAACGGTATGGTTTTTTATTTACATTCTGATAGTGTATTTCAAGACGAATGCAATTACCTATTATGAAGGTCATTCAAGGTCACGCAAGGTCAACTGCAATAGAAAATAAAATGTCTCAAAACACTCTTCAAATACTTTTGTGTCTTCTCTGGTTATTGGCATACTGCTCTTCTAAGTATTGGTAAGGGTCGCAGAACATAAATAAACATACCATCACATTGTATGCTTACCTGTATCCAGAAATATTATTAGTAGTTTGACTACCGACTAGAGTACGACTTCGAAATATTCAATCTGAGTGTTCAATTTTCAAGAATGCGTTACACAATAGCAGAGAAAGTGGAAATGGTTATTATTTATGGTGAATGTCATAGAATTATGAGGGAAGCGGTACGTGCGTATGGTGAAAGATTTCCCGATCGTAATAATAGACCTTCACTTTCTGTCTTTACGAACATTATAAAAAAGTTTCGAGAAACTGGAAATTTGTCAGGCAGTATCATCTGTATTGCAACGTTTTAGATTATGTCTCAGTATTCAAGGTCGACATTTTGAACACTTGAAGTAGCAGTGAATACGTACATAACATGTTACATGTAAATCGTCGTAGTGTTCGATGAGTGCTTTGAGACATTTTATTTTCTATTGCAGTTGACCTTGCGTGACCTTGAATGACCTTCATAATAGGTCATTGTATTCGTCTTGAAATACACTATAAGAATGTAAATAAAAAACCATACCGTTCCATTTAAAAAAACAGAGTTGACCTTCATATCTCCTTGACGTCTCCACCTATAAAAAAATTAATGACATCAGATTACGAGCCCCTCGATATCAAGTAAGTTTGGTCTGATCCTTTTTTTTCTATCTTCGAAAGCAAGCGAGTTATTCAGGTGACCTGTTTTAGGTGCCGCACCCTGTATAAGCAAAAATAATCTCTGTGTTGAGAAACACTTTAGAGTGCCAGGAACGCGGAGCCTGATTATTATCCTTAGCAATGGGTCTCTGGCAGTACCCCGACTCTTAAGGGTCGGGGGGGTGTCATAAACACATTTCAGGCCTAGGCCTTTTCTTTCGGTTCTGATTTCAAACCTAAGCAACGGTTTTCCGTTGCACATTTTTCATCAGTCTCGTCCAGAGTATCGAGGTATCAAGAGTTAAAAGAATCCTTCCGAGTCTCATTGAATAAATTAGTTTTCTTATTGAAATCAACTGTGTGTTTATTATAATAAACCCCATATCCCAAGATAACTTTTTAAAAGTATAGCGAAATGAAAATTTTTGTTAAGTCATATTTATTTTTATTAAAATATTATTATTAAAGAAGTCCGAAACACACTGGATTACAGTTTATGTCCTTAATACCATCGATAAGTATCCAAGAAACTATATGACTAATTTAAACTACATCCTTCTAAGTAAAATTTCTCAGAACCACACATTACAATTATGGAATCATGAGACTTTTTGGTGGCAGTTGCGACTTTCTGCTGACTGCATATTAGAAAATGGTACTTTCTACATTTCCCACTAAGTAGCAGCAATTTTCTACAATATCATGACAATCGAAAATCAAAATTAAACTACATCTTTCTAAGGAAAATTTCTCAGATTCACACATTATAATTATGGAATCATGAGACTTTTTGGTGACAGTTGCGACTTTCTACTAACTGTATATTAGAAAATGAAATTTTCTACATTTCCCATTAACTAACAGCAATTTTCAACAATATCACGAAAATCGAAAATCTGATTCCGACTCTTCGTTCGCAATCAGGGTCAACGGAGTAACGCACACCTCGGTTGCTCGATTACCGTAAACGCGTTACTTTTCTGTACCACCCAACACTGTTGCGTTCCTGCGTGTGCAATGTATAAGCAAAACACCGACACGATGGAGATCGAACAAAAACAGTTGCGCTGTTTCGTGCGCTCGCGCCCTCGATACAATTTTTTTCTTCCCCGTTTTGCGATGCCACGCCGCGCCGCGTCTCGCTACGCCGAACGATTTCATCATTGAAATTGAGCTGTACGTGTATATCGGACGTAACGAGCATTGATATTCAAGGTGTTTAATGTTAAAGACGCGGGCGTGCCGAGCAGCCGCCTCACGGCAACGGGGAATTCAATTGGTAACAAGGGAAACGTTGCACAATAAAATAATTGCCATTATGACTAATCGCGAGCATATACCGCGAGCCGTCTGACCCTGACGCGAGTGGACGAATTCTAGGCGGTCGACTCTTGAACTAATCACATCGGAGAATGAAAGAAGCTATGCTCGTTGGATGAGAACGTAATTGTTAAACACGCGTGGCTCTTACCTAACGAATTGTTCGTTTGGTCTTTCTTTCTTTTTTGTAGCTGACTCAAACGGCGCGCATGAGATAATAATAGCACGCGCTATGATTTACACGATCTTTCGTTTATTTTTACACCGCAATTGAAATTTCATGTTATACACGTTTTGTAGAACGGGATAGACTTTTCGAAAATTGGGCCAAGCTGTATAGGTAAGTGATATATTATATGTCGATATACGTATTGTAGGTAAACAATACACGTAAATATTTTTAACAGTATTTTACAACGATAAAATTGACAATTTTTCAAAGGTAAGAATCAATCCTCAAGAGTTACTCATGCCACCTATAAAAATAAAGTTCTACTATCCTCGACACGATTCACTCGTACATATAATTTGAAAATTTGTTAAATTTCTGAATTGCTTCCCCTTTCTTATCAGAGACAACGATCTGTTTCAGAAATATGAAAGTTAATAAATGCATCGTTGACACCTTGACCTCAAGAAAGTGACTGTGAATTCAATGGATGAAAGGTAATTCGACCGTCGCACCGTCAAGACATATTTCTCATCATCGGATCAATTAAAATTTCTCAATTTTTAATTGATTCTCAATTAAACTATTAAAGGACTTTTTTTTAGTAAAAATAGTTACAACGTTCATAACCTTCAGCACCTTCAGGTGTTTCAGAACATTTAGAATTTTGAACTGTTACGAGCATTCACCCTTTGCCATATTATGACAAATCAGGCTCGTGTCGAAGATTTCAAACAATTTCTTGTGGGAAGGTCGAGAGGATTGAAATTAAACTGTCGTCAGGTTAACAAAACAATAGAAATAGATATATATTAGGTTGGGGAAAAAGAAATCCATTACTTTTACGTGAACTTCAAGACTTTATTTAACATGTTTCGGATTGTCCGATTTAGGTCAAATAGGCATTGTTTTGTTCTATAATTTGTTGCTATTTTAAAGGTAGCTTCATAATGCTTCTCTCATAGAAGTCTTGGTTCCTATTGGCGAAAAACTCTAGTAATCGATTTTCACAATCTTCTCTTGAAGCCAATTTCTTATCACTAAGAAAGTTTTACAATGCAAGAAAAATATGGTAATCGCTTGAGACCAGATCCGGACTATATGGTGGATGCATCAAAACTTCCCATCCAAGCTTCCGGAGTTTCTGGCAAATCATTATAGACGTGCGTGGCCTGCCGCTGTCCTGATGGAACACAACACCTCTCCGGTTGGCCAATTCTGGCCGTTTCTGTTCAATCGCTAGCTTCAAACGGTCCAGTTGTTGATAGTAGAGATCTGAATTTAATGTTTGACCATGTGGAAGGAACTCATAATGAATGATTCCTTTCCAGTCCCACCAAATGCACAGCAGAACCTTCCTCGCCGTTAGTCCTGGTTCGGCCACAGTTTGAGCTGCTTCACCGCGCTTTGACCATGATCGTTTTGCACAATGTTGCCGTATGTGGCCCATTTCTCATCTTCAGTCACCATCCGTTTAAGAAATGGGTCGATTTCATTTCGTTTGGCCAAGGCTTCGCAGATGGAAATTTGATCCATCATGTTTCTATGTGTTAATTGGTGTGGCACCCAAACATCGAGCTTCTTTTTTAATCCAGCTTTGTGCAAATGATTTAAAACTATTTTAAAGTCGATCTTTAGCTCCTGGGCGATGCCACGACTTTTAACATGTTTGTCAACTTCGATTATTTCTGTGATTTTATCGACATTTTCGACGACGAGCCTACCTGTGGGAGGTGCATCTTTAACATAAAAAATACCTGAACAGGATCGACGAAACCAAAATTGCACGTAATTGGCTGTTACAGTATCGGGCACCATAAACACCATTCACAATTTCAGCCGTCTAGCTTGCATTTTCGCCTTTGTCAAAGAAAAGTTGTAAAATGGGCCAAATTTTTTCTTTGCTGACTTCCAGTTTTAACACCCTGTAACTCACAAGTGAATGGACCAAATAAAAAACAGCAAAATAATTTTTTTAATGCGAAATGTCACCTTTCCAACGAGCATAAATCTAAAATTGTTTGATCGATACTTTACGAGGTATTGACCACTACAGCCATCTACTGAAAAAATACTGGATTACTTTTTCCGCAAACTAATACTTTAGGCGTGGTTACAATGATTCAGTTACGATAGGTTTAATACGCTAGGACTTGACCTCTAACGGAGTTCTTCGCAAACGTTATAACACCAGATCACACTCTGACCTCTACTTTACATCAACTGTCACACTGGCTGAACTTTATCACTGAGAACACTCTATACTTTAACACTATCAACTTTTTCATACTGCGAACTCTTTAGCACTGTGAACAATCTCCGCGAACACACACGTTGTCTTATAGGCATTTTTCAATGGCCGTTTTCCCAGCGTCATCCAATCACTAGTTTTTCCGAAAAATACCCGCCCTCCGACGTCAGCGGAGTAGAGAAGGTCAAGACCGAGGGGGTGCATCATCGGGGGTACACGAGTTTTATAGTGCGACCGTTACGAGTAATTCGAAGGACTCTTGACCCAAATTAGAAACTATTATAGTCGCTGTTTCTTTAACCCCTTGCCCTACAACAACGAGTCAGACTCTCGATCAAGATTTCGAACTGAATTTTCTAAGCATGTATCTGTTATATCTATTCTTTAATTTTAATTAAACGGAAATAACATTTTATTTAATTGGAGAATGACCGTATACGGTCATTAGATAATAGCTAGGCACGTAGTAACTACAAATTTGTCTTTTCTTTTTGTCATTCTGCGGAGGCCAAAGAAAGCGTAGTCACTGTTATTGTAAAATAAGTCGTAGGCTAAGGGGTTAAGCTCCCCAATTCACTAAATGTCACTCGGACCGTTCACCCCTACTAAGGCCCTTTTACCTGAAAAATGCCTACAATCTAACAAATATAAATGCAATGTCTTTCTTTTTATACGAAACGCAATTTTATTCTTTTCTAATCAATATTTTGGTTAGATGATAGAACACGATGATTTTTATGGAATACTTTTAAATCGTCACTCGTTAAATTCGCTTGTTTTATTACAATGTATCGTTCCAATTAGAAGCGTAGAACGTTATATACAGTGAATCACGAAAGTATTCGAACGCTCTGAAATGAAAAGTTTG